>VYZV01007957.1:32200-109215 GCA_013401275.1 Pandion haliaetus | reverse complement strand
CTTCTTAGGCCCATATCCAGAAGGACCGTTACCTGCAGCAAATCAAGGAAAGTTGTCAAAACTCAAAGTAACAGGAAGACTTGAACAGTTAGAGTCTCCTTTCAGAAATGCTGGTCATACCCATTCATAACAGAGACGGGATTCAACTGCATGAAATTCAACTGCAGCTGGAATTTCTAAAGTGAAGAATGATGTTGTGGGTAAAACCGAGATGCAGAGGAGGTTCTGGCTGACCTTTATAGCATAAATTACTGATATATTTTCCTTGCTTTACTACAGCCAGTTAGTCATGTAATATCAGTTGCTATATTCTATATGTAGAGTCTATTTTACTTTTTCCTAAAACTGATAAAGTCCTAACCTGAGGCATCTGATGTCAGCCAACAGTAAATTTTTATCCCCTCTTTTAAAATTCAAGTGAAACCACTATCCTGTTGGATAAATGAAATTCTTTCCAATTTATTAATGAACTTTAGCCAGGTTTTTAGTTTTGGGAAGGTTTGACTTTTTGTAATCTAAGTTGGCTGTTCAATATGTTTTTTTCTGCTCTTAGGATTTTAATCAGAAGGCTGTATTTTCATTTTAGGATTTAGGATACCATTCATTCTGAAAGACACAGGATAACTCTGCTGTAAATAGGAAAATTTACATGCAGCCCCCGGGTGACTGTCAAAACCAATCCATAGCTTTTGTAATCATTTTCCTTTGAGAAGGGGAAAAATATTTAAAGCACCCTTGCTCAACTCTTCTGTTAGTCACTTCAGTAGTTTCTCTAAGCTTAATACTTACCAGTGATGCCAAAAGGGAAGGGATAAATCTGGATAGGGCATGTTAGAAGTCTGAACTTGATACAGCACTGAAATATCAGAAAACATGTTTTAGAAAACTGTATTGGAAATATGAATGACTTCTTAATTTGTGGGTTGGGTTTTTTTTTCCCCAATTTCCAGCTTGGATGATTCTGTGGCATATACTGTTTGTTTTCTCAATCTTCCTTTTATAGCTGGAGAATTTGTGTGCACTTGTTAGCAGTAAACTGGGATAGGAGTTGGTGTCTGTTTCTCTTGGCCTCAGGTTTGCTTTTCTTTGGAATACCTCTACTTTTTAAAGATTTATAAATATCCTGACCCATTTCAGTAAAACTGCAAGATCACCAGCAAGGGCATTGGCCAGTTCCTCCTTCCCTTTCCAATAAATCTGAAGTTTAACAGCCTGTAAGCAGCCTTTCTCTCCAGAATGCGTCATCTTTTTTTGCTCAGGATGTCCTAATTTTGCTCAGGAAGGAACATAAGAACTGCTGCTCTGGTCAGGGCAGGGGTCCTGCCAGCCCAGTTTCCTTTCTCCAGGAAAATCAGTACCTTATGGAGGAATATTAAAAATGAGGCATTGAAAAGAACCTTTAAAATACATTAATTTGTTGTCTTTTTCATGGTTTTAGCAGGCTTACACAGTCATTAGCTCTAAAGCATAATAGGTGCTTACTAATTTTCTCTCTAGACTCATGTAAATTGCCCTATGAAATAAAAAAAATTGATAAAAATGGAACTATAGGACCTACACAGTCCTCTGTTCATACTAGAAACTGTTTAACTTATTAGGCCCATGTACAACAAATCTTAATCTGCTCTGTTTGCTACATACAGAAAATATTCTCCATCTGTTGAAAACAAGTGTAAATAATGTTGGAGAAAGCAGAAGCTGACATAGATTAAGTGACCTTTCTAATAAAAGGAACAACGATTGTAAATTAAATTTTCGATTACCCAGCATACCTATGGATCAATATCTACAGATGAGTCTCCTGTTGTGGCAATAAATACTAAGGGAAAGGTCCTATATATGAGAGGAGTTTCTTTTTAAGTTGTCTTCTTTCAGCCTCTGTGATTTTTTGCATTTTTTCAACTATAATTTCTTGCATGGAGTTGTGTTTCTGTCCCCAAAACTAGAACTTCTTTTCCTTATCTTCATTTCTATTGACAAGCCCTTGGCCTCTGTTCTTCATCCCTCCTCCTGCCCTCACCACTGCTCACTTCCTTTTTCCCTTGATATCTTTGCTAGCAAAACTAATTTTATCCATTTATATTCTGCTCTCTGCTGATGTTTGCATTTCTGATTTTCTCACTTTCTATTTCCACAGCATGCTCTTCATATTAAATAATTTCTCTTTGTTTTATTTTTTTTCTCTGAACTTCGATCTCTTTCTTACACCTGGAAGATTTTCCCCATTCAGTTGGGGAATAAGGTCTCTTCATTCATACCCTTTGTGAGAACTCATCTCCTGTGTATGATTGATACTGATAAGACATGCAAATAATTTTAGGTATTCTTAAAATGATTTACAGTTTGAGTTAAAGTTGTCTTCAGCTCTGTAATGTCTTATGTATCTGTCTTATGTGTGATTATAGCTGCCTTGGGGCAGGGTTCCTGTCTTTGTTTCTTTTGCATGCAGCTCTGAGCATATTATCGTCACTAAACAAGTCATGTTATTATTGACTAATAGATGCAGTCTTTCACTTCTCTGTTTTCTTAATTTGAACCTGTGTGAAAAGTGATTCCCTTTTTTAACTATTTAAAAAATATCTTACAGCTACTTTTATCCACAGCCCAATGGAAACAAACAAGGTATTTTGTCAGCAGAAACATTTTAGATAAAATGTACTGTTGCCACAAGTCCTGAATCTTGATTTATAAGATTTTAGAACAGAGATTTTGAATAATTTCTAAATGAAATGCAGTGAATGATACGCTGTGTTTGCTTCAGAGAATGACTGACATACAATCTAAAGTTTCTTCACAGTTGCATAGTTACTACTTTTGATTTTAATGTGAAATTCAAGCCACCACTATCAATTTGATTAATGGGGTAATACAACTTATGACATTAAAATAAGTTAAATGTTGATAAAGATAGCATTTTCCTAGGAAGCTGCAAATATATTCTAATTATTGCTGAAGAGTTATGAAGTCTGGTCTCTTGAAAACGTTAGCATGATTCTTAATGTTAAAACTTTAAATAATACCTGTCATCTGAATATTTGTGCAGTTCTCCATTCTGTAAGACTTTATGCTGAAATCTTAGTCTCTGCAGGGGTAAAGAACTTTGTTACATAAACTAATTGGTTGTGAAGAAAGGAAAGGGGCATAAAATTGACACAAGAGTAAGCAGGAATGCCACTCTTCTTGAAATCCACTGATTAGAATAGTTCTGAGAAAATTACCTCTGCAAAAGCCTTCTTAATTTTAACATTTATTTTTTTCTGTACAGTATGTAATATTTTAATTATATTTGACTATTGTGGTAAGCCAAAATATTGTCTATTTATAAGAAAACACACCATTTTCTGTACAGGTGAAGGGAAAGAATGCAATTACAGAGGGAGACAGCAGCACTCCATACAAAGTGTAGTTTAACACACACTCTATTCCAAGAGGTGATATTCTTTCGACTGTAGAGGTGAAACAGGGAAAAAGAAGGAAGATTTAGAAGGCGATTAGTGTGTAAGGGTAGATGAAAGTAGGGTATGTAACAGGAAGAATGGTAGAACTGAACCCTTCAATATCTGTCTGGTTTATAAATCCCTCTTTCTAGAGGCAGCAATAATAGCACTGAAGGAGAGACCTTCTCAGTGATACAGTCTCTACATGATCCTTCTTTTCTGTAATATCCTCTTAAGTATGCTAGCAGTGTTTTTTTAAAATACAGCCTCTCTTTTTTCTAAGGCAAATCAATCTGGCCATCATGACACTGTAGTCATCCAAAATAGCATATTTTCACAAATGGAGGAAAGCATCTATGGTGGGCAGGCAGAGAAGATCACTGCGGTGGGTTGACACTGGCTGGATGCTAGGTGCCCACCAAAGCTGCTCTATCACTCCCCTCCTCAGCTGGACAGGGGAGAGAAAATATAAGGAAAGGCTTGTGGGTCGAGATAAGGACAGGGAGTGATCACTCAACCAATTACCGTCACAGGCAAAACAGACTTGACTTGGGGAAAATTAATTTAATTTATTACCAATCAAATCAGACTAGGGTAATGAGAAATAAAAACTAAATTGTAAAACACCCTTCCTCAACACCTCCCTCCATCCCTGGCTTAACTTTACTCCTGCTTTTTTCTACCTCCTCCCCCACAGTAGTGCAGGAGAATGGGGGTTAGGGTCAGTTCATCACACGTCGTTTCTGCCGCTCCTTCCTCCTCAGGCGGAGGACTTCTCACTCTTCCCCTGCTCCACCGTGGGGTCCCTCCCATGGGAGACAGTCCTTCACGAGCTTCTCCAATGTGACTCCTTTTGGTGGGCGGCAGTTTCTCACAAAATTCCCTGGTGTGGGTCCTTTCTGTGGGCTGCTCTTCAGTCACATGCTGCTCCAACGTGGGCTTTCCCATGGAGTCATGGCCATCTTCAGGGGCCTCTGCTCCCCTGTTCACCTCCATGGGCTGCAGGGGGCCATCAGTCTCCTCAGGCGCCCCTCCTCCCCCTCCTTCTTCACTGACCTTGGTATCTGTATAGGTGTTCCTCTCTCATTCCAATCTCCTTCTCTGCTGTAGGTTCCCTTTCTTCAATATGTTACCCCAGAGGCACTACCGCCGTTGCTGATGGGCTTGGCCTTGGCCAGCAGTGGGTCTGACATATAGAGCTGGGGAATCTTCTAGCAGCTTCTCACAGGAGCCACCCCTGTAGCCCCCTCCCCTGCTACCAAAACCCCACCACACAAACCCAAACCAAAACCCAACACAGTGACCAAACTAGACATCTCAAGAGGAAGAAATATGGCCATATGCAATTAATTAATTTAATATTCTATTGTTTTCATAGCAGAGTAGAGCTATACTGTGAGGAAAATAGTTTTGTTAGCTGTGAAAAGAACGCTGATTCCCATGTGCCGTACTACCAAGTTGATGCTCGGTTGTTAATATTTCTTAGTATACGTTGACATCAAGTGCTTCTCTATGGGAGAGGGAGTCCTCTATGCCAGAGTGTGTAGGTGTGTGCAAGTACTGTGTGTCTGTGTGCAAATCTGACTTTGTATTCTCATCAGGCAAGAGGAGTTGTAATGGGGAAAAAACAAAATTTTACCCCCATTTACTGCTGCAAAGCTGAAGAACAGAGAAATTGAGCAATTTGAGCCCACAGAACTAATCTCTGGTGACAGAACTAGGACCTTCTGAGCCCAGAATCTCCCTCCATAGCAGGAGTGTTACTGTTGCCACGTCTCCTGCTCTGCCCTTGTAGAATTACAAACCTTGGACTAATCTTGTCCATGAGTTATGCTACAGGCTATTAAGATTCACATCACAAAATACTTCAACTTTTAGGAAACAACATCATCCTCAGTATTGTCATCTTGCCTCCCGTCTCTTCAATGACTTGATTAATCTAAACTTGTCTCTAATATAAGATTGGGATTCCTTATGGATTTTGTGTTTTTAATTACCCTTGGTTTAGGGAGGATTGGCTTGTTTTTAAAGTGCTCATGTAAATTCTTTATGGAAAATAAGGAGCCTCAAATGGCATAAATAGCATTTTTTATCATCGGTTTTCTCCAAATAAATTGACAGTTTCAGAGATTGAAATACTTACAGCCCTACTCTCAGTTAAGACTGTGAGCAGGCCCAAAGGGATTTATGATCATGTTTGAATAATAAGGTATTGCACAGAATGAATGAAAATAGCAAATGCCAGTCCTATGCTGTTACTAAAGTGTTGATGCACCAGAGGCATGTAAAATTTTGGCTGTAAAAAGGCTTTGAAAGGAAAGCAAAATTTAGACAGCTATGAATGAGGCTTTAAAAGTACAAAGAAGATGACCTGAAAGGAGAGTAGATTTAACATACCTCTTGCAGAATGAAAATTGCATCCCTCCCCTTTTCCCCACTGACATTTTGCTCACATGCTTTTAGTAAACAGCAGTGACAAGTTAATGCTTTATACCAATTAACATTTTCTCTATGGTAGACTTCAAAATTTCTGCATTCTTGAGGAAATCTGAATTGTATGGTAAAATATTAAAATGGTGGTGTTTAAATTCTATTGTCTAATGCTTGTGACAAATGAGAACCCATTTGCTTCTGTATTTTCACTCATTTCATTCAGTAGTTGTCACAATATTGACTGTCAGTTCCCACACCTGGTAGGCTAGATGGGTTATGTATATTTGAATATGGACTGGTACTATAAGGCCCTAAATCCAAAATATTTTCCAGGATTGAAGCATGGATGTTGCATTCATTTCATTGAATTTTTATTTCCTCTGTACAAGTGCAATTCAAAGTTCCATGGGGTGGGTTTCCACCTTCTTGGTCCTGTATAAGAATTTCTCTGAGACTGTTGAATCCAGTATCTGTCTCCAGACAAAATACATTCTTCAGAGAAGCTGTCGTTGTACTGGCTCTGAATTGACTGATGCCATCTTTATGTTGATTTTCACATAAGATGCCCTGAAATATGAAAGTTTTCTTTATTACATAGATAAAATCAGGAGCAGAGATATGTGGAATTATATTGCTTTTCTTGGTGTATAGTACTCAAGTATAATGAATCTTTATTTTTTGCTTCTAAATCACTAGCTACTGCTACAGGGAACTCAAAAATAAAGTTGAGCACCAGTGTGTTTTAATGTAGCAGTGCATCAGGTTTTACTATTGTATCTTTATATCTAAATGATTTCTTCTTCCTATTTCTGTCCTTGGTGTTCTACATTTATAAGTTCAGATTAAGCAGTTTTATGGTTGAGAGGTTTTTTTCTGAAAATGATGAATGTAGCTTTACACAAGAATTTTAATGCAACAGATGCATTCACTTATAGTAGAACCTCAAAGACTCTTTGACAGCAAAATGAAAATACATTAGTTTGTCATTAAAGGAATTTTGAATTTCTTACTAACTTAGATAAATGCAACAAAGTATATTTTTGACATCTCATTAGTTAAGTTGATTCCAATAGAGTTGTACGTTGTTAAATATGATAAAACATAACATTAGACCCTTGACTGGAAAACACAGTACAGAACAAGCTGCAATTGATATGTTTTGTGTTTTTTTTCTGCACCCACATTTTACACATGATCAGCATGATTTTACGTGAGTTATCTTAAAATCTTACAGATTATTACAAAAATATGAATTTTGCCCCAGTTTTTCTTTTAAGTGCAAATAGAACTATGAGATAAATCATTTTCATTAGCTGGTGGTCATACTAAGCCTGCTTACAACCACATTGCCTAGCCAGCAGACAGACACTAAACACACAGTGGTAAATAAGACTTTTTTAAAAGAATTTTTTCACTACTTTGATATCTGGCACCCTGTCCTGCTTCCATTATCCTGCCTTCTTTTGGTTCACCGGTGGACCTTACTTTGGTATCTTGGCTTTGGAGTTTGTTTTCTGTCAAACATATCCCAATACTACCTACTATTACACTGTATTATCATTATCATAAAGTCTTAATGAATTGATAGGCATTGTGGTTGTGGTGGAAGCTTGAAAAGATTAAACACTTTAAATGCAACAAAAATAAACTGAAGAATCAAACAAATTAGGCCCCAAATTCATTATTAAAAACAGTTGTATAAAATCCTACTTTTGAGAAACCTGGCCTGGTAAATTTACATATTTGGGATTCCCAGTGCAGTGTCACAGTGTAACTTTTTTTACATTTCATCATTGATTTTAATCAATATCAACAGTATATTTAGCATTGGTGGTGTTACTTCTCACTTAAATAAAACATTTACCTCTGTATCTGCTGCATGCAGGTACAGCCTTTGCCAGACAGTGGGCTAGCTTGCATTTCTGCAGTGTCATTTCATCAGAATTATTACTGGTTGAAGGTATCCTACTCAGAAACAACTGGGAACATAAAGGTAACAAGTGATACTGAAGTGTCATTCTTTAAAACGTCCTTGCAGAAAACTCAAGGGAAAAAGAATGGTAAAGTGAATTAATTGTATGTACTGTGCAGCAAGCCCTTCTAATGGTCATTAGTTGTCTCTTCATCAAGGTTCTAACTCTATCGCCCTGAACCAGGGAATTTGAGCATTGAATTTAAGGAGATGGTATTTTAACAAGGATGGCAATAATAGTAAAATATTGTCTGATAGTTAAGAAATAGTAACATAAACAGATGGATTACTTTAAGCAGGAAGAAAGAATAGTGGGAATGACATGCTGGCCCCAGAACCCCTTTTATTCATGTACTGCCTTTTTGAACCTATGAATTTGACTAAAGTTTATTTTGTCTTCACCTATTAAGTTCTTGAAACCATTTTACATCTCTGCAGATGCTTTGGACTTGCATCCTTCTGTAGCCATGTCCAGTCAGTCCTCTGTATACAAAGCAGATTCATCAGAAGCATCTAAGAGGAGTTAGGGTTTCTTGGGGGCTTTTTGCAAAAGGTGTGCAGTGTTTATTTTGAGACTGGTATGCTTAAACTTTTCATGCCAATTTCTGTTAGTAAATACAGAGAGCTACAGTTTAAACTGTCCTATGTGAACATCCAAACACATTGACAATATCTGGCTATTAGTATTTTACATTTTAGCCTATTGCCAAAGACAAACTGAGAATAGGCCCAGTTCCAGACAATACTGCTTGTCCTACTGAAGATATTCTGTTGATCATCTGATGATTGGACATCCTTAGGTCCTTTTTGGTTTTAAATCAGAAGAGACTCACTGTCTTTTATTCGTCATCTCTAATTAATAATTGCTGGTAATGTTGTCCCGTGAACATCTTTTGCCTCTTTCATTAAATATAGTTGCCCATAACACTGGGGGTGATTGATTGAATGTACAATTTTCTGAAGAGCTGGCAGACTGTTTGGAGATTGGTTTTATCTCCTGGGAACTGGCTTTGTGCAGGGATAGCACAGAGCAATCAAAGTTTAGGACCTCAGGGGAACATTGCACAAATGCATACTCTTTTGAGGGGGTGGGACACCTGGCTTCAAACTGACATTGTGTAGTCTATCACCAGCTTGGGTCAAAGATAGGTTTCAAACTCCACCTCGATCCTGACCACACTGAGCAGATGAAGCCCTTGCCTCTGCCCCACACCCCTAATCTGGGGGCCTTTGGTAGGGCTTCATCTTGCAGTTTATAAACCGTCCCTTTGCCATGCATGAGCCAAATGTCACGAAGCTGATACATATCCAGGTCCTGCTGGGGTGCCTCTGTGTACATTCCCATCCTCCCATTTCTAGGAGGATTTTCATTTGCTCTCTTTCATGATACTGTGCCTATGGTAATGTAATGCAAACACCCAAGCCGAGCTGGCTTCCTACAGATAGGTGTATTTATTACAAGAACAAGTCAAACCTCTTACAGTGTCTGATTATTTTGGGCCTTGCCCTTCTTGAGAGTGTGCCAGCTCCTTTCCTTGCCTTAGATGGTAATTGGCTTATTTAAAGGATCTACTAAAATGATAGACTAGGGACTCTTTCAAAGGTGATAAAAACAATTATTTGTGCTGGTAGTTACTGTCTTCTGTCATATTTTTCTTTATAGCCTTGAGAAATGTGAAGCAGGGCCTAAGAAGGGGGTTTTTGTGTGTATGTACAGAGACATTTTGTTATGGGTTTGTGTGGCGCGGTTTTCTTTGGTAGTGGGGGAGAGGGCTGCAGAGGTGGCTTCTTTAAGAAGCTGCTAGAAGCTCCCCCGGCTCCAAAAAGTCGGACCCGCCTGTGGTCCAGGCCGATCCCATCGGTGACAGTGAGAGTGCCTCTGAGAGAACATATTTAAGAAGGGGAACCGGCAGTGTGGGGGTTGGAACATGAGAGGAACACCTCTGCCTATACCGAGGTCAGTGAAGAAGGAGGGGGAGGAGGGGCGCCTGAGGAGGCTGATGGCTCTGCAGCCTGTGGTGAGAAGGCAGGCTGTCCCCCTGCAGCCCATGGGGGTGAATGGTGAAACGGAGGCTCCCGAAGATGGCCATGACTCCATGGAAAACCCCACGCTGGAGCATTGTGTGACTGGAGAGTAGCCCGCGGAAAGGACCCGCGCCAGGGAAGTTTGGGAAGAACTGAAGCCCGCGGAGAGAACCCGCGCCAGGGAAGTTCAGGAAGAACTGCAGCCTGCGGAAAGGACCCACATTGGAGAAGTTGGTGAAGGACTGTCTCCCGTGGGAGGGACCCCACGGTGGAGCAGGGGACGAGTGAGGAATCTTCCCCCTGAGGAAAGGAGCGGCAGAGACGATGTGTGGCGAGCTGACTCAACCCCCATCCCCTGTTCCCCTGTGCCACCGGGGGGAGGAGGTAGAAAGCACTGGGAATGGAGCTGAGCCGGGAAGGCGGGAGGGGTGGGGGGGAGGTGTTCTGATGTTTGGTTTCCCTTCCTAATACCCTTGTTTTTGTTTTGTTTTGTAGTAAATTAAATTGATTTTGTTTCTTCCCCAAGTTGTGCCTGTCTTTTGCCCATGACCATAAGTGGGGAGTGATCCCTCCCAGTCCTTGTCTCGACCCACGAGCCTGCCTTTGGATTTTCTCCTCATCCCAACGTGGCCAGGTGAGGGGGTGGGGGGTGAGTGAGCGGCTTCGTGGTGCTTTGTTACCGGCTGGGCTGAAACCGAAACCATGACACATTTTCACTTTCATTAAGAATATATGGGGGATGTATTACAAAACATGGTATTGAGACATTATTTGACAGGATTCAGTCTTTCCAATGCAGACAAGAATGAATGCTACTTAAGGTATGTCGTTGAATCTTCCCAAGATGACATTATGTTCAACTAGTCTCATTATCTAAGTAAAATCAGAAAATGTGCAGAATTGCTGAAATGTTCATTGCTGAAACATAAAGTGTAATTTAGGGGCATGGACAAAATGTATATTGGTCCAAACTACATAGGAATACTGAATTTATTTTTACTTTTGTGCAGTGAACCCACAGTATATTTAACAATGTGTGCAGAAGCAAGGATGCAACTCCCTATAATAAGATTTAATGATTATACAGCTTGGTTTTATCATTTCTATATGTATATGTTTCTAGAAATAAGAAAAATGAAGAAATTCAAAATGGCTCAGTCAACAAATTGGTTAAAAGTAAGGAAGAAATTAAGCAAAGTAGAGATGCACAGTGTTTTCACAGTGCTGCAGAAAGACAGGACAGACAGCATTACAGGAGTGACCAGTTCATGGCAAGAGAGGTAATGAGCAGGAAATGAGGCAGCAAAATGAAATGGTGGAAAAGAGTAGATGTGGAAAGAATGATGCAAAAAGAAGGTATGCTGTTTGGCGAGAGAGAAATTACATGATGATCTATGAAATTAGAGAGGAAAGAAAGATATGATGAAGTGAAATTGGATTTAATGAGGTAGAAGAAAGGTGATTAGGGACAGAAGAAAAATAGAATTTAGTGATGAGAAAATCCTACTAAATTATCCAATAAATCTTCTTGCCACTCAAGGATTTCCCTTCTTTCTCCTCCTTCTCCCCAGGATATTTTCCAGGGTGGTTGTGTCAATATCTAACCATACAGGAATGCCATTTTCCATATGAAGCACTTTACCATCTCTCTATAGGACAAGGAAAATGATACAAGTGTACTCCTGGTGCATAGTCATAGCCTTCAGGCTTGTAGTCTATGTAGTGCGTTAGTGTTTTGTCAAGACTGTGTCTAAGAGACTGGGATAACTTTTTTAAGGGCTCTTTCGTTTAGGGTGTTTTTTGAGGGGGATTATATCTGTTCATTATATCAGATACTATGTATGAAATAACTGTCTATCAATTTTTCCAGTATCCTTCACTGCACAAGTTAAATCTCAGGACTTTGTACGGTTCACTTGCTTTTAACATCGTTCAGTTCCATATTACAGCTTTTTTAAATTCAAGCAAAGTAGATAGGAACTGCAATAGTGTGCATAGCAGGTGGCTTTCCATTAGGAAATTATCAGTTTATCTGAATTATACTCAGAAGGTAAAGTTCACAGTATTTGTGCAGTCTCTTTGCTTTCTTTTTTTTTTTTAATGGATAAACAGGAAAATTCAAGACTTCGTACCTTAACAAAACCACTCCTAAGACAGTCCATCAAAACAATAATTACAGTGCAGCTGCTATTGCATTCTCCGTGTGTGACATTTCTACCTTGATGTCCTGTCATTGAGACCTTGTTTGGCAAGAATCTGCCTATAGGTTAAAATTTGATATGTTTGGACAGTAGGATGGAAATGCCAGCATATTTACATATTTTCCACAAAAAGTGGTTTAACAAAACAAGCCTTGAAAGACTTAAAGGACAACTCATGCTTTACTGGTCTGAAACAGGGCTCTCTTCAAGTCAGTGAGCTAGTAGAGATGGAGGTGTGTGATGGAGTGGTGTCCTGAAAAAGCAGTACAACTAAAGTGCATACCAATTAAAGTGTAGTTTAATTTGCATATAGAAAGCTTTCCAGTGCAGTTACAGTAGATCTGATGCATCAACTAAAGCATCAGTCTTAAAATGGTGTGTTTTACTGAGTGCAAGGCAGCTAAATTGACCAGTGTTTCTGGAGGTCTCCTGATCTGTTAGTGATGACTAGTCACCACTTTTTAAGTTATTTTTATTTTTATTTTTCCTTTGGCAATTGTTTTAGATGTTCTAGAAGACTTTTTTGAAGACTGTTTCACAGGAAAAAAGAAATCCAGGAACTAAAATGAATTCAGTTGTCATAGAAGAAATATGTTGTGTTAGTCAAATCTTAAAACTTTGTGGAGTGTACAGTTATGCCTATCCTACCATCTGGGAATACTGAGCAGAAATAAATGTTTACTAACCAAGTCTTCCAGCTCTGTGTCCTTCATGGGAAAATATTTTGAGTGCTGCTGTTCTACAAGTCTGTTTGTTCAGCTTGAAGTACATTTCAAAACTGTTCTGGTGAATTAGATAAGCCTGATGCTGCTCAGCAAAGGTCCTAATTTTTAGTGCTATAAAGTTGCAAGGAAGTTCCCTTAAGCAGTAGTCCCCGTGACACAGAAGGTGCTGAAATCAAAACTGAGCAAGCTGCTTTCCTTTCCTATAGTGTCTGGCTGATAACTCTGTCTCCGTGAATTCGTGTTACTCACCCATTGTTAAGCTGAAGATGCAATTGGCAGCATTTTAGAGAAATAGAATTGTTAACTTATTTTAACAAGAGAACCGATATCCAAATAAAGGCTGTGTACCAGGATTTTGGAAATGTGTGTGAGTATGAAGTGAGAGCGTTCCTAATGACTGTGAAAGAGAAAAAATACTGAAGTAATGAATCAATTTAAAGCGAGAAATAAATGTATACTTTTAGCTCTGTGCTGTATCTGTTGATCAGCTATCATATGAGTACAGTCTCTGTTTTTAGTGATGGACCGGACCAAACACCCATTCTTTTTACCAGTGATTCTTGCATCAGGTTCTGGGTAGGTTCCTGTGGTGTGTGTATACCAAAGAGTCAAATTGTATGTAAAGTGAAATTTGAAAAGAAGACAACAAGTAAAAATTTCTTAAGGAACATAAAATAAAACATGATAGCTGTTGAAAGCTAAAGGAAGCCTGAAGTGGCAAGAAGAGAGGAAGTATTCTAAATTTATAATGAAAATTAATTATGCATTCATTGCATTTGAAGAGGTCAGACATGATGAATTTAAATAGTACATGAGAATGAAGGCCATCTTTCATTTTAAAGGCATTACAACAGGGTGATGTGAGGAGAGGCGGAGAAATGAAGGAAGCAAAGGGGGAAAATTGCAACACTGAGTCAGTAAGTAGCAAGAACATTAAATCGAACAGATCTGCTCTGTGACTAAATTGATTCATGATTTTCAGGCAATCCAAAATAATGATAATTTATTAGCCATAAAATTATACTGGAAAAATGTTTAAAGCTGCTGAGAAAGTTAGTAAAAGAAGGAATTTCAAAGTGGATTCTGACCAGGTTGCAGCAACTTGTACAACTTTTGTACAGTGGAATAATTTTTTCTTAAATTTTTTTTCCTTTCTTACATATAGTTGCTATATATGCTTCTTTCTTTTAAGGGGAAAATACTCAGGTTTTTTTCCTTTTTTTGCTATCTCTTGTCACACCTGTCCTGCTTTCACTACTCTGTTTCATTTGTGAATATAGTATATGAGCAAAGAGATTAAATACAAGCCTATGTAAATGCCGTATGGGATAACTAGCTGTAGGGCTACAGCAGAGTATGTTACTCCACTTTCTGGGTTACTGGAGCAGAGACTTATTCTTAGCATGGATAGACTATACTGAATGACACCAGTAGAAATGCAGTGTAACCTTTATGCTTAGCACTGTTTTAAAATACATATTCTGGGGTATATGAAGATAGCACATTACTCGACCATCTTTCTGTTTAGAAACTCAGATACTTTGGAGCTGGGGACCCTATACCTTCCATGTGGAGTTCGACAATACTTATATTGATATCTAAACACTGCTGTCAGACCCAATAATATATTTTGACTCAAGGTATTGCTATGGAGCTTGTGGAGATGCAAATAGCATGCATATAGTAGCATGGCTAGAAAGTCAGAAACTTGCACTGACCTTCCCAGCAAAGGCATACCGTTAGCTACGGAAATTCCAGGTGAAGGGAATCCTTCAATAATTTCATTTCTATGGCCCTGAGCTAAGCATTGTCGATAGCAAGTGAAATCAGAGAGGCTTAGTGGTTAAGAAGGGGGAAAAAATGTAGAACAGCAAATAGTAAATTGTCATCTCGGGCTTTTACAAAATACCACATAAAGGAAATAAAGAGTATTTTTCCCCAGAGGGTGGTTTCATGTACCTAGTTGTCCATGGGGTGTAAGGTTACCAGAACAGTATAGTGTACCAGATAATTCCCCTATGGCAGATGTTATGATTCACTGGTTTTAATATTATCCCCAACTTCACTTGAGGGAATTCTCCAGGCAAGCTTCTAAAGCATCGCATGTAACCTAATAGCATTATTGTTTTTATTCTTTTGTCACAGGCATATTCTTCATTTACTTACAGTCTATACTGAAAACGGCACCATAATTCCTATAGCCACAATTAGATAACCACAGTTAGATTGAATCAATACACATTCTTCTGAAGAATATTATACTGAAATTGTGGAGTATGGCTTTCTTTGTCCTGACAAACATAATTACCACTGGAACCCGTCTAATGTCCACCTAATTAATGTAATTAAGTTATTTACCAATTAAATAATATATTAATAATGGATAAGTTAGTATTTAACATGTCCTCATATTTTAGAATCCTAAGTGTTCAGCATAGTTATCTGTTGATGACTAGTTACTGCATGGTGTTTGGTGAAAATTCTAACAAGTTTAACAGCCAAGAATGGTGGTGTTGGGCTTTTAGCACATGGGATTTTTGACATCTGATAAGGAGTGTCAGGTTTTCATGTTATATTTCCTTTTCCCTTTTATTTTCCTTGTTCTTCACCCTAGAAATGAGTGTAATTGTTATTATGAGGGTAGAAAATTTGGAGGATATGTCTCCTTACCCCTGAAGTGCTTGGTGTTACTTCTCTTTCAAGAATTGCATTGCATTTTGAACTGAGAAATGGTTGGGCTGGTATGGTTTTACTAAAACCATCAACGGTGAGACCACTCATATTAATCTGTCATTTTTTCTTTGAGGGCTTTGCAGTTCACTTCCTTTAAAGCTGAAAAAACTGCTTTACATTGATTTACCACTAGGAAGTTTTCCTTTGAAAGGCATGTCTGCACAACTGTGTGTTAGCCTGCTAGCACCTGCTAGCACCTTATTTAGCGTTGGTTTTATGGCAGAAGTTTGTTTCTTGGAGAGGCAATACATAAACCAGGACAATCATCTCCTGTTTTGAACTTGCCATTTTAATGCTTTCCAAGGGCATAATTTGATTCCAGTCATAACTTAAATTTTGCCTTAAGTTTGACTTTAAAATCCTATCAATTTCCAACTTCTTTGAAGTTTTAAAATGTTTCTACGTAATTTCTCTTATTTCAATACCTCTGTCCTCAATCAGAAGTAGATTTTTTCTTTTAAAAAAGGCACAACAAGGAAAAATCCTTCCCTGCTAGGACCCAGTCAAATTTTCCTCATCAGTTAGGTTGACAGCAGGTTTAGCACATTTATTAATTATGAGTGCAATTTGTTAGAACAAACAAGATTCCAAACCCTTAGGAGGCCTAGCATGATTATAAATAAATGAAAAACCTTGAGAAATGCTTCAAGGCAAGAGCTCAGCAAACAGAAAGAAGGAACTCTACTTTGAGACTATGCCAGTGAAGTGGAGAGTACCTTCCCTTTTTGAAAAATTATGCCAGGTACCATAGTGGTATGTTAATGGTCTACAAGTGTATATACAGTTTTTTGCTTGCTAGACGTTCATCAAAACAAAACATGTTATGAACTTGTATATGAATCTTCTTCTGAACATCTTCTGCCTTCAGGACTGGCAGTAGTTCTGTCCTCTTTCTTGTGTGTCTTATTGTATTTCCACCTTTGGGGCACCTGTCTGTGCTACTCAGCAGATAAAATTGCGTAAGAGCAGTGATTACTCTGGGAAGTTGGTTCGGGGTTGGCACATGCTCTTCTTTTTCAGGAGGATGGATGCTTTCCAGGCCCTTGGAGGGATCTCTGGAGGTCATCTATCTAGTCAAACTCCCTACTCAAAAAATGCAAAACCTTCTTCAAAATTACCGTCCATCATAGTTAACCAAAAGGGGAAGGTTCATTTTCAGACATCATTTTCCATGTTGCATTTTTTTACCTAACAGACTACTTACTGAGCAGAACCAAAATACTAATGCTGGGGACATCAGTTGTCATAAATTACTACAGAGCTGCTTTTTGTGGGCCAACAGATACGAGAGATTTAGGTGCTTAGCAGCTGTTAAGGTCAACTACTGTATTTAGAGAATCTTAACTGTTCTGTGTTAGAGGCAGGCAGTGTGGCAATTTAGTTTGATAGCACTAAGATTATTGATTTCAGACCTTGAGAGACTTGCTGAACGTATCATGAAGGCCAGGTTTTTTTTGTTTTGTTTTGTTTTTTTTTATGAACAGACATAGAATCATAGGATAATGGAATGGTTTGGGTTGGAAGGGACCTTAAAGATCATCTAGTTCCAACCCCCCTGCCATGGGCAGGGACACCTTCCACTAGACCAGGTTGCTTAAAGCCCCATCCAACCTGGCCTTGAACACTTCCAGGGATGGGGCAGCCACAACTTCTCTGGACAACCTGTTCCAGTGTCTCACCACCCTCACAGTGACCAACAGCAGCAACAGTGAAGTTCATCAACACTGAAACAATGAAAATGGACTGTACAGCAGTGATATGAATAAACCTCATGTTAATGTCTTCAGAAGAAGCAAATACTTGTTTGCAACGAGCACAATCATGTTTCCTGTCCTGACCTGTCCTGTGTCTCCCTATTTACAAATAGTTATGATTTCCATGATTTCCAATTCTATATATTTCACCCTGTGAACATATGCCTTCCAGTGCTGTAGCCACTCCATTTCCTGATACAAAACCAGTATGAACAGTTGTGTCTTGTCTTACTGTCCTGGGATTAGTATATCTTTATTCTCTTCTAAGGCAGGGGATTTGCATCAAATAGTTGCCATACTTCTATCCCATTGCTATACATTCTGCCATGAGAAGCAGAAAATAATGTAATGCAACCAAATAATCTGCTTATCACTGACAGCAGAACTTCAGAAGTGAAAATATTTTTTTCCATAACTAACCTGGATACCCTTTTCTCAAGGAAATGTAAGGGCACTTGTGCTGTGAACTGGACTCACTTTGTTACACCGATGTTAAAAAGGGTTCTGTGGTTGCATTTCTGGGGCAGTTCCAGTGAAATTCAGGGAGCTACTCCAGCTATACAGCCTAGTAAAACAGAGCTGAATATGGCTTATTAAGATGTTTTTCTTCAGATGTAAGATTTGATTTCAACGATGTGCTACTGTGGTGTGCTGCTTTTGTAACTGCATTCATTTCTTTGAAGTTGCATATATGACAATGACATACTGTCAAGGTAGGTCAGACCCACAGAGGTGTATGAGATAGTCAAGAGGAGGATGTTGTGGGCTGTGTGAGTGTCTGTGACCTAGAAAGTAGCACAGAAGTACATTTGCTCTGTGTGCTGATGACATACTCACTTTGTTTTTTCAAGAACTCAGTTACTCATTTTCCCACTCTATTATGTTTATTGGACAAGTTCCACATAGTTCGTGATCAGCAGAAAACTGAGGTCATACCATTAACATTTTTTGGCATTCATAGCTAGACACATTTTTTTCCCCTGTTTAACAGAACATGGCTTTGAATTAAATAAATTAAAAGTCCCTAAAGCCAATTCTGGTACCTTGTAGGTCAATGACTTGGTTTTCCCAAAAATGGTGGTGCCTGACAATACCTGTCAGCAACTGCTCAGCCATTCTGAAAATCAAGGCATCTGCTTAGGTACATCAGTGTAAATGCCATCGTCTGACTTAAGGATTCCATGTTATTTGTTGGGTTTTTTTTCCATAATTTCTTCATGGCTTGGAGGGTCTTTTCTCTGATACTGAAGTTAACAAATGAAGAAACCAGACTCATATATGAGTGTCCAAGTATAAATCACCAAAAAAGTGAAGGATTCTCAGATTTTGGACATTTAATATCTGAGCTGTTCATCTTTGTTCGTCTATGAAGTTGCTGCATTGACCCAAAGGTCGGTGGGATCTGCTGAAAGGGTGATATTTATGTCACAGTTTAAAAAAAGCCCTAAATGCTTTGTGCAACTGCTCCTGATTTTCAGTAAGATGTATCCTCTTTCTGAATATTTATACTGAGATTCCTGAATGACCAGATGGTAGAGGATTCACTCAGTGACTGAGTTTCAGGCTGTCCTAGGCTTTATAATTTGTGATTTCAATTCTGGTTTAGCTGTGACCACTTATAAGCATATTTAACAAAGTAGGTTAGTTTAAGTATGTTTCAGATTTGAAGTCTACATTCTTCTTTAGAGTTTTAAGACACAAAGTAGATATATAGTTGTCATGGTTTAACCCCAGCCAGTAACTAAGCACCACGCAGCTGCTTGCTCACTCCCCACCCCCTGCAGTGGGAGGGGGGAGGGAATTGGAAAAAAAGTAGAACTCATGGGTTGAGAGAAGAACAATTTAATAGAACAGAAAAGAAGAAACTAATAATGATAACAGTAACAATAATAAAATGACAATACTAATAAAAGGATTGGAATATACAAAACAAGTGATGCACAATGCAATTGCTCACTACCTGCCGACCAATGCCCAGTTAGTTCCCGAGCAGCAATTCCTCCCAGCGCAACTCCCCCCAGTTTATACATATATGAACATAATTGCTAGTACTTGAAATACTTCTCCAAATAAGTTGAAGTTAGTTTTTTTAAATACAATTTTTTTAATTCTCAGGTACACAGAGATGTGTTGTCCTATTAGCTGGGTATTCTAGAGGTTGCATTGTTATGTATTGTATTATGTGTATATATAAAATATTCTTATAAAGATAATTCTATTATTAAAATGGCTAACATCTAATGAAAGATGTTTTAGGAACTTTGAGATTAATTCAATATTCAGAAGGTTGGTCACACATGGTCTGTGCTGCAGGACGGCTGCTTGGTCCTTAGCAGAAGCTGCTCTCTTTCATTACCTTTTCTGTTGTTATGCCTCGAAGCCAGAAAGGCATCGTTTCAGCTGCTGTCTGCTCCTGTGGTTCAGGCAGTATAGAACCAGGAATGTTTCACAGGACTCATCTGTGGACAGCTGTATTTAATGATGCTCTTCTGTGGATTTTGGAAGATCCTGTAGTTAAAATTATCATAATTCAGTCTTTACAAACACTTCTGTGAACATTTCATAGTCATGCCCAAGTCATTCTCCATGTTTTGTGCACAAGGAGAGGTGATTTCAAAGGAAACATTCTGTGCCTTTCTGGATGACATCCTGCTGCTTCCTAACCATTTTTTTGTTTGCCCTTTTTTTTTTTTTCCTTCCATCATATATTAATTCCATCTCTTCCTTCTTCAGAGACAGATGGTGAGCTGGTGATACTAATGAGCTCCCTGCTGCCCAGGGAAGGAAGACTGAAATGCTTTGTGTTCTGAGAACTAACAGGCTGAGCACCCTCACTAAGGATGTAACACATGCAATGAAAGGTTTGATGCACAAACACTGTAGCAGACTTTCTTCACATGCACCTATGAACCGTGTTTCCCCAAGAGAACAACTTTCTAAAACAGCCTACCTAATAGTCCAATCCTTACTGTGTTTATTGGGGTGTTGCTCTGAATGGTACAATAATCCCTCTCTTTTATGGAGATAGAGAGAGCATTAGGTTGTGGACACATGGCAATTGAATGCCCTGCTTCTCTGGCATTAGCACACTGAGAAATAAAAACAAAGAGCACCTGCTGTTCCTCAGAACATTATAAACATTTCCTTTGAACATTATAAAAACTTTCTTGGCGGAATGCCATTCTTTTCTGGCCTGAGTTTAAAAAGAATGCAATTAATTATAGGAACTGCAGACGTCTAAGGTAACAAAATGCAATTATCCAGGGATTCATGATGGATTCAGTTATGTCTTGTTTAAAATGTTACCAGGTTGTCAAAACTGACTTGAACTAAGTATGCAATTAAAGGCAGATCCAGTTGGCCTGGAAGTCTAATGGCTACAGTCGTGTGGCCAGTTCAAGGCTACCTACAAAGTTCCCAGGAGGTGGTAGTTATGTGGATTCAGCATGATCCCAAGGAGTTTTTCAAAACCTAATGAATTGGTTATGATTCTGAGAACTTTTGTAATGGATTGGTTAAATGTTGTCTCTCCAGCAGAGATCACAAAGAGAGATGTATCCCTCTCTCCACACTCAGCAGAAAAACTGCAGTGACACAAGGCTTCTAATTGAGCGAATGTGAAACATTCACTTTTGTGTTTAAAACCATATAAATACTAGTATCAGAGTATCTATCTTTTAATGTGAGACCTCTTTCTCAAGAAACAGCCTTTTGCCACTGGAATGGAGAACAAAAAACCCCAGACTTTGCTTTCAGTTACTACGTTGAGATATATCACAGAAGTTTAGGGGATGGATAGTAAATCTAACTCTAACCTGACCAACTATTATAGCTGATAAAGAGGTGTTGATCTTTGATAAAAGTAGGTGCTTTGATATCTGTTGATGCAGAATAGTACCCAGTCCACATTTAAGTTAATTACTGTATACTAACAAGTAACAGATGTGCTGCAGATGGCTAGGGTGATTAAAATAGAAAAGCTCACAAATAAAGATTTTACAGGTTTGGAAGCTAACAATAAATAAATGGGTTAAAAAGCACTATATAAAAACTCAAATATTTTAGTAATTGAACTAAACCTATATTTGTTTCCTTATTGTCAGTCGGTTGCTGTGAATAGGTGTAAAACAAAATGAATTACAGACTTAAACAGGGATGTTTTTATAATTTGAATTTACTAGTATTATGCCAACAGTTACTCTGGGAAAATGTGTGTGTATTCTCTTCGTGGTTCTGTGCTTTTACCAGCTTTCAGTAAGTACATAAATTGAGGGTCAGTCTGAAAGTGGCTGATGGTCTTTTTTTTAGAATGTACATTTACTTTTACTGAAATTAAAGCTTTTTACAGGAATGTACGGGTTTCATCAAGAATGCTTTTACCAGCATTTCTAGTTTATGACTGGAAATTCTACCCTGAAACGAGAGGGAGCCATGTATAGACAGGCAAACACCTATCTCAGAAAAAGCAAGGTGGTCCTATAGGCTGTGTAGGATCAAGAAGCTGAACCAGAGGTTCCCAAAGGACTAGGGGGTATTTTCACCATAAGGCCTTTTTCTCTTCTGGGATGTTGCTCTGTCTCTGTTTTTTGTTGTTCTGCGATATTTTTTGAGGAAAACATTGGCAAGTCTTATTTCATCCCTATTTTTATCCTAAATCAAACCATGGCAGTTTGTGGAGTCTAAAAACTTTCATATGACAAGAAAATGGTTTCCTGCCTAGCTGTGAGAGGTGTCATTGTAAGGTGAGAAAGATTATGAAATGTTAGTAAAGGAAATGATACAATCTCAGTAATTTAAGCGTGTATGGGTAAGTTGGCCCAATGTCCAAATCAGTAGTAAAAATATAGACCACCTTGCTGTGAGATCTGATGAAGAAGAACCACTCGGATATGTGATGTAACACTAAATTAGCCTAAAGGAGCATAGTAGATTCAATGTACTACACTAACATGTACAGAAGACCCATCATACTGTGGTAGTCTGGAATGGATTAAAAAAAAATAATTAATCTTTTAGAAATTGTTCATAAGTAAATTTCTGTTTCTTTGTTTTGTCATGGGATTGTAAATGGTACTTAATCAGCAAAATAGTGTATGAATTTTTAAGAGGTTATTTTTAATACTAGGTGAAATAACTACTTTTTACAAGCGATGACTAAACACAGGTGAACTGCTTATTTCTGGATTTTGCTATAGCTACTTTTGCAACTGTTTATTAAGGGAGAGATCATAAACAAATAAGAAGAGAATACCCAGCTTCTACTATTTGTGATTATAGACTGCTGTGTATGAATGGGACATCAGATAACCTCACTCACTGCACAGAAGGGCCATGGAAGCTTCTCCCCATATCTTAAGGCGTTCTGCTTTTTATTGTAGTAAACCTCTGCACTGTGTAGTAATTTACACCATATTCACATGGGAGTAGCTCTGGTAGTAGAATCACACAACACTTTGCTTATGGATTTTTCTCCTATCCACTGTAATAACAAACTTCCTTGCTATGTTTCCCTGGTCTTTCTCTTCGACTCCTGCAATACCCCATGGTCATCTCCATGTGCTTCTTGGAAAGGCAAGGCAGGGTTTGCTGTGGCTGATGACGAGCCGTGTTACTGCTAGCGAGCCAGCTGGCTGCTGCCTGCCAGGCCCCCAGACAGCCTCTCCCATTTGTCTTTCCCTCAGTGGAGATGCTAATTGGGTCTGTATCCTTTATCCAGCTATTGCTATTCATAAAACTTGTAGGAGTTCAGGATTTTTGAGGTCTGTCTTCCTCTGAAATTTGGGTACAAAAGCCATTTTGGATGGGGAAAGGTACTGGAAGAGAAAACAAATGATCATGTAAGTCTTGTTTCCTTAGGGAGCCAGATTAAATATATGTATCTAAGACTTGTTTTGCATGTTATAGATCAAGCGTCATCTGGTGTATAGGTATAGTGGGCAAGCTTAATTACAGGGGTGATCAAGGATTTAAAACTGTGCCTCTATTGCCATGTGATAGCTCTGGGTTTGTGTTATTTCAAAAATGCAGTTGCCATTGTTCTGTTATTCGTTCATGTGTTTTAGGTAGTTGTTACCTGTCTCCAGCTGTTTCCGCTCAGGTCATAGCCAGAGATGACATAATTACTTGCAGTAATATATCTATATGATCTTTTATTTGCCAAAAAGTGTTGCATTGTGCAGTGTTCTGTCATATGAGAAGGTAAGCATGAGATGCGCTACAGAAATATTTCCTTGCAGTGTTCTCTCTCTTATTAAATTTGGTTTTTATTAATGCTTTTATTAGTTTGGATTTCTGCATATGGTGGAACATCATCAAGTATAATGCAATTGTGTTATTCAGGCAAGTTTTAGGTTTGCATCATCACAGACACCCCCTTAAAGAATTATACAGGAAGGAAAAACAATGTTGCCTTTTCCTGAATTTGCATTATGAAGCACCTTCTTAGAAATAATTTTTAAATTTCCACCATGTCATATGAAAAAGTCCTTCCTTTCCCTTTAGTTCTGATACAAATACCCCACCCCCTGCCCAGATGTACAGAAAGAGGTAAGCTGGAGAAGTATTTAGAATTAAGCTTTCTAGTTTGAGCATATGCTGGTGGCACTGTGGAAACATGGGGAAACGCTCTCCCAGTAAAGATAAAGTGAGAGAAGATACCTTTTCAATACTGAATAAACCACCCCTGCTTTAAATATGGAGAAACTTTGGTATTTTTGATTTAATGAGGCCTAAATATGTCAACACTGGAGGCTGTTTGCTTTTGTTAAATAGTTGGCACACTATACTGGCTGGCATTGTTTTATTTGCTCTGTCAAAATCCTCTGCAACGAATTGTTTCTGAAGCTATATGGATTCAGCTCTTCAGGCTTGCCTTCATATTAGGCTCTTCTGTTTAGTTTCAGGATGAACTACATCTGCTCTCTGGTTTTTTTTTTTTTCCAAATGTCTTGCTATTTCTTCTGTTACGCATCTATAAGCATTGATATAGATAAATTAATGTGAATAATTCTTTTGAACAAAGCCAGCGCAAGAAAAGTGATGCATTTGAAATGTGAACTGTGGAAGTTTAGCTCATGTAGATACTCTAATGCAGCCTCATCATATTCAAAATTGGCTTCTGAACATCCAAGGTTACAATTCTTTTGGCCAGGGGCACAAGGCTCTCACGCATATGGAGGTGGATCACTCTGCAGTCCCAAATCTGAAATCTCCTGAGCTCACACTACAAGGGATTATACTTGTTACGAGTGACAACTCTATAATCCACTATCAGATTTCTCCACTAAAAATAGTTCTAGTCACAAGGCCTAGTTGAGTTAGTGTCTAGAAAATATATTTTCTCCATGGTTGCTGCTGTCTTTAATTTCTCTTTCTGTGGTTAGCATGCAAAGGACTACAGTAAATCATCTCCTTTGCTGTTGTGTACCACATCTCTCTTGTAAGTATGATGCCAGAATTGTAATGTGAATTGTTAATATTCCAATGCTGAACACTGAAGTCAATGGAAACTTGGCATGTAGGATGATGGGATTATCAGTATGAGTTCAGTAAAAGGCATGTACATTTTATTGTTCTGTTCAGTCATTTTCCATGAAGTAATTTTGGAGTATCCAGTTCTTTATTTTTGTCCAAAGATTTTGATGGCCTGCTGAAAAAAACCCAACATCTAGGGGTTGATAACCAAATGAAGCTTACTACAGAGGAGGTGGAGAGTTGGTCTGAAGACTTTCTCAGAAAGAGTCATTACTGCTTCACTGAGAAAACAGAAAAGTGGAATGAATGGGATTCTCTAGAGATCTGTGGGTTCGGGGTCAATCAATTTTTATTAGTGATCTGGTTGATGGTGTAGGCAGTGTATATATTAAATTTGTAGATGTCACAGAGTCTGAAGGGCTTGTAAGCATGTTGGAAGACAAAATTTGAATTCAAAATGATCTTGGCAAATGGAGGAAATGCTTCAAAAAGAGAGATCAGTTAGTAGGTATAAGTGCAAACTATTGCACTTCAACAGAAATCGACAGCTTCACAGCTACTGATTAAGTGGAAATTTTGCAGAAGTAAAATTTGAGTGTTAAATGGACCACAAACTGAACTTCAGTCCTGACCTGGTGATGCAGAAAAGTCAAACCTCACACTAGAATATATATATATATATATATATATATATGTATATATATGAGTTTACATGCAAAAGATACAATGCAAAAGATACAAATTAGTCCTTCTGGTCAATTCAACTTTGTAGGGCATCAGATGGGAGCGAGCCTAGAGAAGAGCATCAGAGATGAAGGAAGGCCTAACATGTGACCTATGGCGAAGACCAGAAGAACGTGGGTTATTTATTTTAGAGAAGAGCAGTCAATGGGCAAGGTGTTAACAGTCTTCAAATATATTAAAAAATGTCAGCAAAGAGGATACAGTCTCCAAATGCATAGTGCTAGATGATGAAAAACAGGCTTATATGTTAGCAAAGAAAACACAAGTTAGAAATTAGGGAAGACTTTATAAAATTGAATGCCGTTTGGAATTAAATGTAATTAAATCTGCCCAGGGGCATCAAGGGCAGCAAGAAAAGCTTCTATAGATAGGTTGGTGATGGAAGACTAGGGAAAACGTGGGGCCTCTCTGGAAGGAAACAGGAGACCAGGTTGCCTAGGATATAGAGAAGGCTGAGGTACTCAATGACTTTTTTGCTTCAGTCTTCACCGGCAAGTGCTCCAGCCCAAGATGCAGAAGGCAAAGACAGGGGCTGGGATAATTAAGAACTGCCCACCATAGGAGAAGATCAGGTTCAAGACCATCTAAGGAACCTGAAGGCGCACAAGTCCATGGGACGTGATGAGATGCATCCGCGGGTCCTGCGGGAACTGGCAAATGAAGTGGCAAAGCCACTATACATCATATTTTAGAAGTTGTGGCAGTCTGGGGAAGTTCCCACTGAATAGAAAAGGGGAAACATAACCTCCATTTTTAAAAAGGGAAAAAAAGACCTCGGCAACTACAGGCCAGTCAGTCTCACCTCTGTGCTTGGCAAGATCATGGAGTGGATTCTCCTGGAAATTGTGCTAAGGCACATGGAAAATAAGGAGGTGATTGGTGACAGCCAACATGGCTTCACTAAGGGCAAATTGTGCCTGACAAATTTGGTGGCCTTCTGTGAAGGGGTTGCAGCATTGGTGGATAAGGGAAGAGCAATGGATGTCATCTACTTGGACTTGTGCAAAGCATTTGATACTGTCCCACATGACAACCTTGTCTCTAAACTGGGGAGATACGGATTTGATGGATGGACCACATGGTGGATAAGGAATTGGCTGGGCGGTCGCACTCGAAGAGTTGTGGTCAATGGCTTGATGTCCTACTGGAAAGCAGTGACGAGTGGTGTTCTTCAGGGGTTGGTATTGAGACGGTGATGTTTAACATCTTTGTCAGCAACATGGACAGTAGGATTGAGTGCACCCTCAGCAAGTTTGCCAATGACACCAAGCTGTGTGGTACGGTCAACATGCTAGAGGGAAGGGATACCATCCAGAGGTACCTTGACAGGCTTGAGAGGTGGGCCAGTGCAAATCTTGTAAAGTTCAGCAAGGCCAAGTGCAAGGTCCTGCACGTGGGCTGGGGCAATTCCATGGGCCATGAGTGAGAGCAGCCCTGTGGAGAAGGGCTTGGGGGTATTTGTGGATGAAAAAGTGAATATGAACCAGCAATGTGCGCTCGTGGCCCAGAAAGCCCATCACATTCTGGGCTGCATCAAAAGAAGTGTGACCAGCAGGTTGAGGGAGGTGATTCTTCCCCTCTACTCTGCTCTCCTGAGACCCCACCTGGAGTACTGTGTTCAGCTCTGGGGCCCCCAGCGTAAGAAGGACATGGACCTGTTGGAGCAAGGAGGGCCATGAAGATGATCAGGGAGCTGGAACACCTCCCCTGTGAGGCCAGGCTGTCAGAGTTGTGGTTGTTTAACCTGGAGAAGAGAGGACTGCAGAGAGACATACAGTGACCTTCCAGTACCTAAAGGGGGCCTACAGGAAAGATGGTGAGGGACTATTTATCAGGGAGTATAGCAATAGGACAAGGGGTATTGGCTTTAAACTGAAAGAGGGCAGATTTAGATTAGATGTAAGGAAGAAGTTCTTGACTGTGAGGGTGGTGAGGCACTGGAACAGGTTGCCCAGAGAGGCTGTGGCTGCCCCATCCCTGGTAGTATTCAAGGCCTGGTTGGATGGGGCTTTCAGCAACCTGGTCTAGTGGAAGGTGTCCCTGCCCATGGCAGGGGGATTGGAACTAGATGATCTTTAAGGTCCCTTCCAACCCAAACCATTCTATGATCCTATGATAATCTATGATTATTTGCCTGAGGAGGTTATAAAATCTTCATTACTAGAGGTTCATAAACGTATAAACAAATATCCATTAGGGACAACAGAGGTATAATTCACCTCCCTTGGCAGTGGTGGAAATGAAGTAGGCTTCTTTTTAAGAAAACTGCAGGCCTTTTTTCCGGATTTCTGTGTGGTTTTGTTTGTTTGTGTGTTTGTTGTGATTCTAATGGCAAATTGATACTAGCAGAAGATAAATTTTGGGGTTTAGGACTAGTTACTGCTTTATGTACTTAAAGCCTGAAAAATTTCACACCTACAGGTAATATTGCTTATATTTAGCTGATAAGAGGGTTTCCTATATTAGGCAGATCAATACTGGTATGCTGATCAATAATTATTTGATATCTCTGTGATAGATTAAAATCAGATCTTATTATCCTTTGAGTATGTGGTAAATTGTATTTTCCTTTTGGAGAACTTCCTTTTATGATCATGCCTAAAATAAACACTTTAATCTGCTCTGACATCTTGATGGTAAATAAAATATATTGTTAGTATTATGGGTGTTTTTTAAGTGTTAGATGTATTCTGATTACTCTTGTGACCTCCTGCAAGTGGTAATTTGGAAAACACAGTAAGAATGTTAATAGACTCCACAGGCACATTAGCCTACATGGCATTAGGGTTTATTTCTAACTTTAGTAGAAGTTTGTACAGTAAAGCAGAATTTGCCTCTGTGCCTTCGGTCTGATTCATACTGATGTGCTGTTATATGTGGCATGATACTTATGTGTTGTCATGGTTTAACCCCAGCCAGTAACTAAGCACCATGCAGCTGCTCACTCACTCCCCACCCCCTGCGGTAGGATGGGGGAGAGAATCAGAAAGAAAAAGGTAAAACTCGTGGGTGGAGATAAGAACAGTTTAATAGAACAGAAAGGAACAAGATGATAATAATAACAATAAAATGATAATACTAATAGAAGGATTGGAATATACAAAACAAGTGATGCACAATGCAATTGCTCACCACTCGCTGACCAATGCCCAGTTAGTTCCCAAGCAGCAATCCCCCCACAGCCAACTGCCCCCAGTTTATACACTAGACATGACATTACATAGTGTGGAATCTCCCTTTGGCCAGTTTGGGTCAGCTGCCCTGGCTGTGTTCCCTCTCAACTTCTTGTGCCTCTCCAGCCTTCTTGCTGGCTGGGCATCAGAAGCTGAAAAATACTGGACTTGGTATAAACACTACTTAGCAACAACTGAAAACATCAGTGTGTTATCAACATTCTTCTCATACTGAATCCAAGACATACCACTGTACCAGCTACTAGAAAGAAAATTAACTATGCCAGCTGAAACCAGGATGTGTAAAGTAGCATAAGTTCAGACTGGAAAGTAATGTGAAATCCTTATCACAGAGGAAAAACCTACAGCAGGATCTGCTGGGAATTTGGGAGAAGAAAAGGTTTCAGTTTCTTTTGTCCCTGTAACTGCCTTACCCACAGTGGAGACAGGCATGGCAGAGCAGGCAGGGCACCCTGTTGTGTTTGAGGTGGATGGGACACCTGAGTAGAGGTGAGCAGTTCACCAGTAATGCAACAGTCAGCAGCCATTCTGCCTGTCCCCAGACATTTCATTTTTCATAGAGAAAACAAGTTTTTGATACTGTGAGGTGCTTCCTTTATTGTGGGTTACAGGTATGCTGGAAAAGTTTGTTTAGATCCACAGTTCAGTAACAGAAGGATCGTGGACTGAAACATTTTCGCTGAGAAGAAAGTTATTTTTACACTAGTTGTATACAAGAGATAAATATTTATCGGCACTGCGACACAAAACTGGAATCGTGACTGCTAATTGTGATTTATGCTTAAATCAAGAAACTTCTTTTAGATTTTTCATGCTTTGTATAAGTTCGCATTTCTGCCCTAATGTATTTTCATTTCCTTTTGTTACCTTAAATATCCTACATATTTTAGATTTGGAAGAATTGACAATATCCACCTGGCTCATTTGTTCCAAGCTGCAGCGTTACCTCGTATTTTTATCCCATCAAATATAGTAAACGTTTAGCACTGTTAGCTCTCCTGGATCCCCATGTAAAGTTGTAAATGAATTTGATATTGTACACAAATGTCAGCTC
Source organism: Pandion haliaetus (assembly GCA_013401275.1). Classification (NCBI taxonomy): domain Eukaryota; kingdom Metazoa; phylum Chordata; class Aves; order Accipitriformes; family Pandionidae; genus Pandion; species Pandion haliaetus. Next base: position 79,470 of record VYZV01007957.1, on the reverse strand, counting down.
CATTATAAAAGTAGAACACTGAAATCAGATCCTGCTATCGCTAAGCTTAACATTCAGTGTAATTTTTTTAAAAAAAGCTATCAATGGTTTTAAATGGTTTATTAAAACTACCCCACTGCAATTACTGGAGGTTGTGAGGATTGTACATGGCAATACTTGCAGGACCAGAGTTGGAGCTTGGTTTATATGACTGTTATGTTGTACAACCATTACCACTTGAAAACAGTTTCAGACAAATGTGAACCCTCTCCAAATGTATGTGAAGAGGAGCCAAGAAGTGTTTGTGGTACTGACTGATGACGTTTGTAATTTTCTTTAGTGAAATAAAATTGTTGTGAAAGCTGGAGCATTCCAAAGTACATTAGAACAAGTAATTCCAAGGTTAAGATTGAATTTGGGATGTTTCCAAGTGGCAAAACATTGCCAAAAAGGCACAAGTGTAGACCAGATGAAGGAGCACTCATTCTGTGGTTAAGTTTGTTGGGACAGGTATGGTGACAGTTTTGCATCTCCAATAAATGCAGCACACATCACTTGTGTGTCTTGTAGTTCTGTTCAGTCACTCTTAGTTTCAGAGATAGGAGCAGTGTGTTTGGGATTACTTAGGCAAAAGGGTGTGCATTATTTAGTGCGTATGCAGTGTGCGAGGATTAATTGAGAGGCCTTGTAGAAAGCTCGGTTGCAAGTGGTTCATCAGGTGAACTAAGAAACCTTTTAAACTGCTTCCCCTGAACGCTTCTTTTGAGTTAGACTCAGATTGTTGGGGAGAAGAAACAATGATTTTTGATTATAGAAATAGCTTTTGCTTTGAATGGGAATATGTTCTCAATCCAAATGATTCTTAACCACTTGGATAAGCAGATTTTGGGATGAAATCATATATTTGTAAATGTCTCTATATATTGAATGAGAATAGGAAAATTTACATTTTGAAGCACTCTTTAGAGAATGAATTGTTAAGTTAAAAAACATTACTGTTCCATATCAGCAGGGATAGTGGTAGCTGGTAGAGAAATGGAAAGATAACGCTGGAATATTTACTTGGCCCTGGATGAGCAAGTGGCTGTCCTCTGGAGCACCAAGTGTCCAGGAGCTCTGGCTCCTATGATAAACCTCTGTGACTGACAAGGGCTACTGTCATACACCTTGTCTCCTGCAAGTTCTGCCAAGCTCCTGTGTGTATTTAGGATTCACAGTGTGGCATTTAAACAGAATCAGCACTGCTAGTAGTTGTTACCACGTACTTTATGGCATGTAGAGCCAATTCTGTTTTTCATATCACTGTTTTTGGAAACCGAGTGTTTTCTAGGAGCAGACCCGACCAAGCGTTGGTAGTTTGCTTCTGTCTGCAGGTGCTTATTCTGAGGTTAGGAGCTCACATCATTTCGTGCTGTGGATGGTGTGATTTGACAGACAATATGCCGTGCAACACAGAGCCCGTTAGCAAAACCAATTACAAGAACGGTAGCATTCCTCTCACACTGAGGATTAATTGACAAGCCAAAAGATACTGTTGTGGAACCAGTGAGGGTGAAACACAAAGGAGTGACTATGGCCATTAATTTTCTCTCGGAAGTCTTCCCTATATCTGAGTGTGTTTACGGTTGTGATTTGAGTTTGGTTTCAGACAGGAAGCATATGGCAGTGGGCTGGGGAGCCAAGACTTTGCTGGGACACAGAAGACCTAAAGAAGCCACACAAGTAATTGAAATTCTTGTTCTGCTTGAGTCGAGCAACAGAATATTGCAAGTTTTCTGTGAATATTAGCTCATATTTGAGGATTAATTTATTTCAATCATGTCTAGACCTGTCCTGTGTTCATTTTCTACAAACAGACCTCAGCAAATGGCAGAATTTGCCAAATCAATACATTTTAACTATACATTACAGAATACTTGAGGATGGCAATTTGAATTTAGAATCACAAATGCTTAGGACAGAAGTCTGATTCTACAAGTTGCAAGTTGATCATGCAAAAACAAACTTAACATGTTACTTTATGCCCTGTCAGAGCTCAAGTATTTTATAACTAACAAGCTACAGGTCAAGAATTACTTTACAAGTAATCTAAGACAACTATTGTTGATTTTTCAGGTAATTTACAAACAGAAGAGTCATTTGTCTGAGTAAATAATGTAATGCAATTTTCTGCACTATTCTTGTGTATTGACATGAATTTAGTGCTCATATACATAGGACGCACAGGGCTTGATTCCAGGTGATTTACTCAGGTGCGTTTTTATTGGGGACTTAGAGGATGGACTGTGCTTTGCCTCTCAGCATCTCTTCCTTTCCTGTATATATCTTTGCAGAATATTTACCATTTTCAGGAAATGCAATTTGTCTCACCATTCTCAGAACGTCACCTTTTCTCTATTATAATGGAAATAGGGTGATGAGGGTGGCAAGTGAATTTGGAAAGGATAGGCCAAATCCAGAGTAAGTACATGGAGATGATGCAGTTAAGTAAGCAGACTACTGTAGGTTTAGATGAACAGTTTTTCCAGCCATCTGTCCTATTTTTCTCTCCAGAAATGATGGCAGAGTATCAAAACCGTTGAATAGTTAGCGATAGCTGTTAGAGGTATCTGTAAGGTCCCTATATAGTGGTTCACAAATAGTGGGTATGGACCACCGGTGATCTGCAAATTCATGGGCCAATGCTTCACAGCTGAGCTGTGGAACTGCATTGTAGGTATGTTGTTTTCAATTGGAAGTGTAAAGTATAGTGATATTTGAAATATTCTGACAGCGATCCGCTTAGCCAAAATTTTTGGAACCACTTGCCTGCAGACAGCATACCTGATATTTAAGGCATTTGTTTTCTCTTCTGTGAGATGGGACAGTAAATTGACCTCGAACACTGATATACTAAGAGAGAACATGATAGAAAATTCCAAAGCAAATACAAATAGGCCTTCTCGTCCATGTGCCAAGGATGCCTGACATTGCTATCAGTACTGTTAGTGATGCTCTACCTGCAATTTAGATGAAATCTGTGCCTAGGATGTCCAGCTTTCAAAATAAGGGATAATGCATTTCTCTCTCCTTGCTGATGCTACACACAGTCTTGTGTAATCATTGCCAAAAGATAAGAATGGAATGGGAAGAAAAAGTAGCAAGAAACAATGCTGTTCTGCTGATGAAGGCAAAGAAAAGATAGGTATAAAGAAAAGATTGTGTGTGCAATTGGTGCTGTGATAATAATTTGAAATGCAATTACTAAAGGTCAGCTGTCTCCAAAGGCAAATTTTGCTCTGCTGCTCGTGGACTTGTAAGCTGGTGGGGGAGAGGCTTACGGGAAGTAACAAGTAGGGATGGGGTGGGCAGCAGAGGATAGCAGATCATCTTTTCCTCCTCAGGACCTTAGATTTTCTAATGATGAAATCACATAAATCTCTAGTTATCATATACCTGACAATTTGCATATTCATTATGGCTTCAATGCATGGATGACCCTGCTCCATTCCTGCTTCATTCTACCTCTGCCTTTGTGTATCTGCTGCTCGAGGCATGGGGGAACAGCAGAACTAATTCCCTCCCACATTCTTCTATGCCGTTTGACACATTTAGTAACAAAGACAACTTACTTTTTTCCCCAAAATCTATACCTAAAGATTTGAAGAGACAACTGCAAAGCATAAAATTGAAGCCTAAAAATCTATGTGCAGTATGCATAAGCCAAGCTGTATTTTCTTTTAAGATATTCCATTGAAAATAAGACATAAGTGTTCTTTTCTTTCTTCTTTCACTTGACAGTAAGTGCATAAAGATGTGAGGGTCTGAATGTGGTATTATTTATTATTTTTGTTGTTGTTGTTATTTAGTAAAGCCCCAGAGCTGAAATTATATGTGACCAAAACCTCATAACAATAAGTAGGCACGACTCATGGGTTGCTCATAAGCTCATAAAGTGTTTGTTCCATTAATGCAACTCTGTCCCGTGGTTTGAAAGTAATTACATTTTGAATATCAGTGTGAATAACCTAATGGTTCGGAATCACTTGAAATTTCTTACCAATCTATCAGCTAATATCCTATACTTACAGTTTGCTTTCTTAACAGGACAAGTGGCTTCTATTTATAATAATTTACAGCTTCCTTTCATCATATAGTAATGTCCTTCACTTTTACATCCTTCAGTGTCTTAGAGACAACAGGTATCAACTTTGTTCTATTTTTATGCTTTATTTAGGCAAAACAGAAGTTTCTCTGACCTCTTCTAATATTTGAGGAAATTTGAGGAATCTGAAGTCGGTTGTGTTGAATGCACATTTATTTATCTATGTAAAATATGCGAGTTGTTAGGAGAATCTGAGACAGATCCAAAAGCTATAATAACAAAAAAAAAAAATTAGAAACTTTAAGTGCTAATCGAAATGCTGTCCACACAGCTCCCTAATAGGCCATATGTGGCCAACGCAAATAATACAGGTGTGGCGTGACTGTTCGTTGTTCTGCTAGATTAGTCAGTTCCTGAAGACACGGCACTAATGTTGGAGGACAATTTCTCTGGGATTTGGTGGGTCATCTGATTATCATATTTTGTATTATTCTTACTAATCTCATGCTGTAGAATAGATGAATTTGTGAGCAGGTAAATAAGGAGAGTGCAACTATATTGGAAGGAGTTGGAACAAAAGATCACTTTTCCTCCTGAGACAGTTATGCAGCAAAGCAAAGGTTCTTCAGCAAACACAAGAGAAAATTATTGCCATCTGTAATTTTTTATGTAATATTGCTAATGAAGGAAGGAAAGTATTGCCACTGGAAAAGATATCCTTCCTCCATCACCCTCCTTAAATCTATATGTCTCATTTTCATGTATCTGAAGTGCAGGAATGCAGGCCCCATGTTAGTGACTTAGGGACAAATAGCCAGTTTTTATACATTTTACACAATGATGAAAGAGTAAACCAGCTTTGAGTCATGTAGGCTGCTTCTCAAACTTGCCCAAAGCTTGCTCAGTAAGAGGTAACTAAGCTTTTTAGGTTCTGTAGCTGTTTCTGGAAAGGGGGTTGCATCTGTCAAGTCAAGTCCTTTATTTGACAGTATAGCTTTTTTCTTGATCTCATGTAGCGTGGTCTATGTTGACCTCAAAAAAATAAAGAATGTTCTTCAATAAATAAACCCACCAAAGATTAAAAAGTGGTTTAAGAATTGTTTTACTTGTCTTTAATTGTAAGGTGGAATAATGAAATTTGTCTTTCTTTCTTAAAGTACATTACAGATGACCCTACTGTCCAAATTCATTTACTATTATTAGATCTTTTCAAACCTGAGAAGTGCTGACATCCTGTCATTAATACTCTTGTAAATTCTGAAGTAAACAGATTTCAAAGACACTCGACTGTTAGTGTGAAGACAAGGTCAAAGAGTTGAATGACAAGTCCTCCTGGTACAATAAGACTACCCATCAATCAGTTTTACTAGCAACTTCTTAATAAAGAAAAGAGATCAGAAAATGACAAAATAGTATCTTGGAAAATATATGTGCATTACATCCATTTTTTTATCCTTGGACTAGTAGTTAATGACGAACAACTATTATATATGGTCTGGAAATATAGTAGTCTCCTGTAGGAGAACCTCTTCTGCAGTTTAAACCTATTTAAATTCAGAAATTGAAAAACATCTATTATGCCAAAACTTTCTCAACAAGATATATTACAGTAACTAAAATAAACAAGATGGTTAAATTTCATTTAAGAATTACCAGGCTTTAGTATTGATAACTCAAGGATGGTCATTTACAGCCATTAAAAACAATTTTATTTCAGTTATTAAGTACTCTTTTGTATGAGTGTGCAAGCTTCATTGTCAGTGCATTCCACAAATACACAGCTTAGAAGCTAGGTCATTTTCCTCTAACTTTCAGTGAAAGTTTTTTGAACTTTTTAGCCTGCCCTGTGGTGCCACTGTGTTTCATTTCCTTAAACCTTCTGTGGCATTTATTCTGCAGGGTTAGATGTTACAGACAGGTTAATTAGTGGTAATGTTAAATACAGCCAGTCTATCAGTTTAATAGTAGGACATGGTCTAAAGTTAGATGGCTCTGGAAGAAGGAATTCCCTTTATCTACTAAGTAAATATGTAGGAACCACAAAATTATGATTTTTTTTCTCATTTTTATTAGCACGGAATATTGAAAATTAGAGAAAATACAAAATGCCTACAAGTGAAAGGACTTCAGATGTATTCAACAGTCAAGATATTACATGTGTCTTTAAGGTATGGTGGGAAGCCTTTTCACTTGCTTATTATCTTACGATGATAATGAGAGTTTGTCTCAGTAAAAAGAAAACAAAAGTCAGTTAATATCTGGAGATCCAGCCTGCTCTAGTCTGAACACAAAATACATTTACATGTAAATTGACTTTACTATATGAAGCTGAGATAAGGAGGGCAGGCTGCAGTCTTCTGTGTTCCATGGGATTACCCACGAATGTGGGGCAATAGGCATTGCATTGAATGACTCTTCCTAACCACCTTGCTTTTGCTTTCTCCAGTGATAGCTGGAGTCTTGATTTCTTTGAAAAAGACTGCCTTGGATTGGATGTGATTTGGAAGTAAGAACAGCAAACACATCTTAGTCTCTACCCAAACACTGGCATATTGGTTTCCCAGTAATGTATAAAAGTATGTATTAGTAAAATATGCGTGGTGGGACTAGTGGCTAGCATTTGAGATGTGTACATTTATTTGTAGAGTAGTGGTGGTGCGCTGAACATTCACTATGAACCTGAGGCTTGACCGCATATACCAAAGGGTTTGCCAAAGCCTTTGTAGGTTAAATTCCCCAAAGTGGTGGTTTTGAGTAGAATCAACAACAGCAGGAAAAAAAACCCCAAACTTTCATTAGGCAAACTCACATTTTTTTTTCATGTAAGCTTGACTGCTTTGGGCAGTTAAATAACATTTAGTTGCATGACTGCAAAAAGAAAGGCAGATAAAACACTTCTGTGCCACCTTGCAAACTGCAAATGTAGAGTTTGGGACATGATTATAATTTCAGACTTCATATCCAAGATTGTGCAGCACCTATGTTGTAGGTACTTTGCTTATCAGTAAATGTGAGGGTTTCTTTTGTTGGCTTAACCAACACTGCTGCACAGTTGGACACTTTGGCACAAGCAGACTCCAGGCAGACTTCTGATTCCACTGAACATAAGGACAAAACAAAGCAGCATAGCTTTTGTTTTTAGTAAGGTCAAGACTTCATGTGAAGTTGCGGATTTCCTAGAAAATATTCAGCTATGTTCCTTCTGTGACTTGGTGATGCTCTATGTGTTGGTTGTCTACAGAAAATTACTTTTGTTACATATTATCTTCAACAAAGACAAATCATGGCGTAATTTTCAGTACCTGCAGAATCACAAATTGATTGAGGTTGGAAGCGAACTCTTGACATCATTGAATCCAGCCCCCTTGCTCAAAGCATGGTGCTCTAGACCTCGTCCAGTTGAGTTTTGAGTATCTCCAAGGATGGAGATGCCACAGCCTCTCTGGGCAACCTGTGCCAGTGTTCAACCACCCTTGTGGTAAAAAAGATTTTTTTCTTATGTTTAAATGGAGTTTAATGTATATCAATTTGTGCCCATTGCCGCTTTTCTTGTCACTGGGTACTGCCAAGAAGAGTCTGTCTCCATCTATTCTCCCTCCCATCAGGTATTTATACACATTGATAAGGTTTCCCCTGAGCCTTCTCTTCTCCAGGCTGAACAGTCCCAGCTCTCTCAACCTTGCCATGCATGGTAGATGCTCCAGTCTCTAATCATCTTTGTGGCTCTTTACTGGGCTTACTCCAGTATGTCCATGCCTCTTTCATACTGAGAGGCCACAGTACTGCAAATGTGTCTCACCAGTGCTGAGTGGGAAGGGTCACCTCCCTTGGCCTGCTGGCAATGCTCTTCCTGATGCAGCCTGAGACACTGTTGGCCACCTTTGCTCCAAGGGCACATTGCTGGCCTATTGTCAACTTGATATCCACCAGGACCCCCAGTGCCTTTTCTGCAAAGCTGCTTTCCAGCCTGTTGGCCTCCAGGTGCAGGAATTTACACCTCCTTTTGTTGAGCTTCATGAGATTCCTGTTTGCCCATATCTCCACAAGATGTACCACTTAAGTATCAGCCACACCTCACAGTTTTCTATCATCTACAAACTTGCTGTCATCATCCCATGGATCTTTTTCCTGTCATCTTGGAAGCTGTGAAGTCTGCTGACCTCCATCTGCAGCTCTTCACTTGGTGACCCAGATCTTCCACCACCACAAGGCTCCTGCAAGGAAGAAGCCCATCTCCTGTTGTCCCAGCCTCAGTGAGGGACCCCAGACCTGCAGAGCTGCATCCTCTGCTGGCAACTCCATCTGAGCTTGAATAGTAGGTGCTAGGGGAAGCAGGAGAACACGTGATAACCTTCACTCCTACAAAAAGAACTCCTTTTTAGAGGCTGGGTCACTTTTTTCCCTTCCTAGTCTCCCTTAATGCCAGACAAGAATGTGATTGAAGTTTTTGGCTCCTTGAGTGCTTTGTGTTATTTTGAATGTAGAGAACTATTCTTATTCTGTCTGGGTTGTTTTCACTTGCATTTGAAATTACATGGCAACAATTTATAATGGACCAAGCTTCTGTTAAGAGCAGTTAGTCATCATCAAGTGACTGAATATATTAGCATGTCACCCTGGTGTATATCAACCCTCTCTCCTATAAAGCACAGTGTCAGCTGTGAACACACTCTAAGTGCAACTTTCCTTTTACAAAATAGATCCAGCATAGCATGTATTCAGATGACTTCTTCTGCCAAGGATCATCTCCTTACTTTTTTATTTTTAGAACCTTCATTACCATGGCATGGAAACACCATAGATCCATGTGAAGTGTTAATGGCCATAAAAATGCCTGCTTCCTGTACTTGTTGCTATGAAGTGTGATCTTCTCAGTTTGGAAACTCCGATGTGAATGCATGTATTTGTCTTAGGATTCTGTTTCCTAGCAAACTGCGATGCAGTGCAAAATGTGCTGCATTTGCTGTGGCTGGCCCTCGTAATCTGTCAGCATAATTTATGGGAACACTTCACGGCACCTTCTGCTGCTAATGGTCTCTTGGAGTCCTGCAGAAAAGGCTGGTTCTGCCTCCTAATTTTAAGAGCGTGATGGTGGCACTGTTTGTCTCTTTTCTGGATCTATTTTGGATTTATGTCTGGCCAAGGGTTTGGAAGAGCTGCTATAAAAGCAGAAACATCTGCTGGGGCTTTATGTGCTGCTGGCTTGCCAGGTTCAACAGCAGGCCAAACTACAGCTGATGGGCTCAGCCCTTCCCTGCGGTGTCACTGCAGTTACAGGAGAAGGACTACAAGGGAATTTGGCTGCTGAAAGCTCTAAACAAAATAAATAATAATAATTAAAAAACCCACCAGCTTCAGCAATTGTGGAAGGCTATTAGGAGATAACAACTGGGGTCATTAGCAAGTACAAAACCAAATCCTGCTGAAGTGGTTGTGAGCACCTGAATTCCCCCAGTCACCCTGGTACTGCAGCACCCTCAAGTGCGCCTCCTCCCATCCTGAACTGTGCAGGCTTTCCCACCCTGTTCTGCAAACTGCCAGTTCAGGTGGCACAGACGCAGGGTGATTTTAAAGGCTGTTAGGAAAACCTAATCTTGTTTGACTGTGAATGTTTTCATGACTTCAGACACATCACGGCAACCTTGTTCATGGGCAGACATGAGTGAGGCAGGCAGTGTTTTCCGCACAGACAGTGAACTCCTGTTGCAGGAGAGGAATTCAAAATGATGTGCCTTAAAATTCCTTGTAAGGATTTTATTCCTGATGCAATTGTAATAGCTTAGAATAATCACTTCTTTGACACTGGGGATATGGGAACTGATATCCTGGTTGAACTTGTGCTGCGTCTGAGCACTGCCCAGCCTCCATCCGTGATGTGTACTAGCAGTTTTGGAGAAGCATGCCTGAAAAGCCACAACAGACAACTGTGGGGCAGTTGATGGGTCTCTCATACAGTCAGCATAAGGCTTGATACCTTCTGGAGTCTTATTTATCTGTATTTACTTACTCTTTAGGATATTTTCATTCTTTGTAAAAATGTCCAGTTCCTCCCTTAGTTCTACCCAGAATTTGGCTTCATGTGCAGAGTACCACAGTGAAATTACTGACAAAACATTGACTTCATTTACCTTTTTATAAAGTGTTATAACTTGACCATATAATTCACTCCTTCTCCCACCTCCCCCTGAGCAATCATAAATTTGAGGTCAGCACTTCAGCAGTGAAAGCAAAACCTTCTACAAATGGAGTTAAAGAAGAGTTCCATTTACTGAAGAATAAGTAGCTGAGTGTTGTAGTTGGCAGAGCCCGTTACTAGAGGAATACATAATCGCATGTGAATGTGCACATACAATTTATTAAATTATTATCAGTGCTTTTTTAGTTTTGTAAATGTTCTTGTTGCAGCCACATCTATCCGGCGATTACAAGAAAACTTGCTCTTCTGGTCAGAAAGCACAAGGCCAAATTCTCTCTTCTCGTACATCCCAACATTCTTCTTGCCTTCCAAGGAGCTGCCTGACTGAGAATAAAGTTGTTTCAGAAATATTTCAGCAGTGTGTAGTGGTTTAAATAAAAAGCCTGGGCTGTGGGAAATACCTAGCATTTTTCCATGGTGGAGAATTTTAATGTTCCTTGCAAACCTCAAGAAAATGTTCTTAAACCATCCCCCTTCCACAAAGAACACAAGTTATGTGAGATGAGAAACTTTCCTTTGTAATTACTCATTTCCAATCACAGCACTCATAAAAGAGGAATCGTACTGGAAGTGATATAAGGATGTTTCCACTTCTGGCAAGACAGTTAGTAAGCATAATTTTGGAAAATTGCACTTTAGCACCAAAGGCTTTTCCTTCTTTTTTCTTTTCCCTAAATTTTCGACAAACACACCTTTTTTTCAAAGGCTGTTGTTTGTTCAAATTGGTGGAAGGAAGTTAACACTATATAGGAAGTGAAGAATTCATTTCTTTTGTAGGTAGTAATTAAATAGTTAAGTGAAGCCACTGTTTTTTTTCCAAAACAGTACTTTCAGAAATAATAAACTGATCTTATGGAGGAAAGCCTATTTATTAAGAAATATACACCTAACAGTAAAATAATTCCTGTACTCTAATTCAGCATTTTTATGGTACAAAAACCCCCAAATTAATATTACTCATTTTTGTAGCACTGTGTGAGTTACCAGTTCTGGTATTTTATTTATGTTTCTAATATGCCAGAGCTGTCTCTCAGTAGCAAACCCCTCAAACGCTCCATGATATACTCCATTCCTTGCTGAGACCTAGTAGTACAATGCTGGATTTGCAGCTGCTGAAATTAAATCTACACAGGACTTTTTCTTAGGATAAGTGCACACTAATGGTTAGTTACATGATACATTGAATTCAATGAAGAAAGTGTGGTAAAAAATTGATCTTTCCCTATTTCCCACAATTTCATTTGTTTTCTTCTTCTTTATTTACATCACTACAACTGTTTGTGGGACTGTTTTGTAAACAGGATTACTGAAATGATCCAGGTTAAAAGCAAATCTTCAAACCCATTAATTGGAACGTGGATCATTTCAGTCGTTTTGTTTTTAACAAGAGCAAATGGCTGCACTAGAATGATGGTGGGGAACTTTTCAGGTGCCCCCAGGCCTGGCTGTGTCCAGCGACTGCACCTCGAGGGCTGCATGCTCTACTGCCTGCCCCAGCCCCACCTGGGCTGCAAAGCTAAGAAGGAAGAAATAACAGGGAGCTTTTACTTTTTTGAGAAGTAAGATATAACCCTGTCTTCCTGGCAGTGTCTTGTCTGCTTTGTCACTGTGACACTGCTTGTTTCATGGTTGAATGGATTCATCACAAATATCTGTGTACTGCAAGCGTGGCTACAGGCTGTGCCTTCCAAAACGTGCCGTCAGCAAGCGCTCTGTGTTGGTGATGGAATTAATGCACCAAGGCAGTAGTTTCAGAATAGGTGTCCTACCTAAACTGACAGTTTCTGGGAGAAAAGGGGATGGCTGCAGCTAATAGAAGCTAATGCTATATTTTGCGGGCCTGTAAAATATAAAAACCAATTACTGGAGCTGTGCAGCAAAGTAATGAGGAGCTTGAAAATGTAACTGATAAGCAGCATGATTATAGGCTAATGAGCAGGATGTTTGTGGTATACTGAAGGACTAATGAAGGGCCGCAAAAGATAACTGTGGTGGTGTACAGGGAGACTGTGCAAAGTAGGAATGTTTAAATACAGCACTGAAAGATATGTAGTGTATATTAAAGACACAATGCTGCTAACTATGGGAGTTTAAGTGTGTGTGTATATTGTACAGATTAAGTAATTAACCAAAAACAGTACACGATAAATACATGACAAAAGATGCTAGTAAGAGAAAACGTGATACAGTACATAAGTACATATTATATAGCTTGAATTTCTGTGCCAAGCAACACCCCCATCCATACACAGAGCTCTGTTTGTCACCTTTCTTGCTCCCTCATGAGAAAACATGAATGGTTCCTGTACTGTGTGACCATTTGTGTCGGGAGTGACCATTTGTGTCGGGACAGCTCTGAGACAGTGTAATTCCTGGAAAATGTCGGCTTTGAAACACTTTCTGCAAAGGTAATTGCGACATCAGAATAGAAAGTTGTAGCCTGGCATGCCAGTATGGGGCAGTCAGCCCAGGTACCGCGTCACATCAAGGGAATGAGTTGTCACACCCTCAGAGGAGAAGCCAACGTGTAGCATAGTTTAGCATTTGTCTTCTGTGATTTTTACCTACATTGCAAAATAAGGCCATGTCCTATTCCTCACTGTGAAGCTAGTAACCATAGTTCCTGAGGAAGGACCTGACTCCCTAAAGTCACCTAGCAGGGTAATCCTTGCTTTTATTATCAGCTACAGAGGACTGGTTTTCCCTCTCAGTGCAGCCAGTTGAATTGGGTATATGTAATGCATTTAATAAAAGTCCAGTTCTAGAATTTGTGACATTTTGATCCTCCTTGAGTTCTCACTCGATATGAATCTGGCTGCTCAGTGTTTTGATTTCACATGGTTTTTTTTCTGTGTATCTTTTTAGTTCAGTATTTTACAAGCAAATATATATTTACAGGTCACTAAAAAGCCACTATGAATGGCCACCTGTCCTTTATTATGCTCCCTTGCAGTGACCGAGACAGTAGGGCTCTTTATGTGCACATAATACCTGTAAAAATGTGAAGGAATCTCTATACCTGTATAAATGCAGACTTGTACCATGTTCTGTACTTATCAGAGCATTACAGAGCAGGTCACTTCAGCTAAAAAGGCTGTTGTGATGATCTCCAGTTCTTAAAAATATCTACGTTATCAGCATATGTGATCAATATGTGTTATCAGTAATGGATTGGTAAATAAAACAGGATACATTGATCTTTGTAGTGCTTTTGGGAAAAAAGGTAAACTCTGTAGTGCCTAAATGTGAAGTTGCTAAACTGTTGATGTTATCTCTTGCCTACACCATTGATTGGATTGTTGGGCCAAGGCCAGCCAATTGTATGAGGTTCAACAAGGCCAAGTGCTGGGTCCTGCACTTCGGTCACAACAACCCCATGCAACGCTACAGGCTTGGGGAAGAGTGGCTGGAAAGATGCCCAGCAGAAAACAACCTGGGGGTGTTTGTCAACAGCTGGCTGAATATGAGCCGGCAGTGTGCCCAGGAAGAAGGCCAATGGCATCCTGGCCTGTATCAGAAACAGTGTGGCCAGCAGGAGCAGGGAAGTGATCGTCCCCCTGTGCTCNGCCTGGAGAAAAGGAGGCTGAGGGGAGACCTCATCGCTCTCTACAACTACCTGAAAGCAGATTGTAGTGAGGTGGGTGCTGGTCTCTTCTGTCAGGTGGCTGGTGACAGGACGAGAGAAAATGGCCTCAAGTTGTGTCAGGGGAGGTTTAGTTTAGATATTAGGAAAAGTTTCTTTACTGAAAGGGTTGTCAGGCATTGGAACAGGCTGCCCAGGGAAGTGGTTGAGTCACCATCCCTGGAGGTATTCAAAAAGCATGTGGACAAGGCACTTCATGACTTGGTTTAGTGGGCATGGTGGTGATGGGTTGATGGTTGGACTTGATGATCTTAAAGGTCTTTTCCAACCTAAATAATTCTGTGATTCTTTAGTGTAAAACTGGATTAAGGAAGAAATATTTCTATATTTTGGTTTTTGAGAGGGAAAAACATGTAACTTCAAAAAGGCTCGACTTTCTGGAAAGCAGAGGGAAAGGTATTTTCAGAAAGTTCTCCAGCAGAGTTGATAGCTGAAGAGTAATCTGTTAATTGGATTGCTAGGAGTCATACTTTTCTACAGCCTTTGAAGAAACTTTAATCTGCAGAAATTCCTCAACACATGAGTCAGGTATTGGAACCTAATGTTACAATGTGTTTCTAACTTGAAGAATAGCTTTAGGTTTTGGAGGTTTTTTGTTGCTGTTTAAAAAGATTTTAGGATGCTAACCGAAGTCTGCAATTTCCACATTGTACATGTAAGAGCCCTTGAAGGCTTCTGTGTGTTTAAGTAAAGAAGATACCTTAGGGTACCACTTCTTAAATGATATTCCTCTGGTTATTTCCCTTTCAGACGGTTTGTCCTGGCATGTGTTATTGGAACTTCTGATGTATCTGTTTTAGATACTTCATCAGCCAGTTCATTGCTCTACTGTCCTATAGATACCTATTTTCCTTACAGATATTTGACGTATAGGAGATAGTGTTGTCTCTATTTTTCAGGTGAGGGACCAGAACACAAAGGAAATCCTGGTGTTAGATGTAAGTCTGTGATAGAGCAAGCACCTGAATTAATTTCTCTTGCACTTTAAAGTTCACATTGTAAATGCTGGATTGTTCTTCTGACCAAAAGGAAGGGAAGGTGAGAAGACGACATTTGCAATACAGTCTGGAGAAAATTAAGTGGGAAGATGTCCAGTGAGTGTTACACACATATCCACTCTTCCTTGATTCTGTAATGTGCTTCTCAATTGAGTCTTTTTTTTTCCAACAACTTATCAATAATCTAAACCAGAAGATCTTTTGTATGTTTTCTTCCAAAGGCTTTCTTTTTTGTTTCTCTAGTTAAGTAATCCATGTGTCATTTGAAATCTCTTCAGTGTTGTCCTCTAGGATTTTCAGTTAATAGTGCTCGTACAGTATGGCTTATTTGGCTAGAACAGAGCTTGAGTTAATCTTCAAGAAGAAAAGGTAGAGGAAATCCGGTGAACATGTGTGTTAAGTGTTGCAACCATTGTCTTTCCAGTGCCTCTCTTCAATTAATTAAAAATAAAAGAAAATGGGAAAGGAAGCCTTTGCAGTTGACATTTCTTTGAGTATTAAATGTGACTTGGGAGTGCAATTTTAATCTCTCTCAAAATTTTCATTAACATCTTACTACATACACTTTAATGTTTCTTACATATATTGTAATATATACTTGTAAATATAATCTGGAAAAACAACTAACAATGAGCAATACTGTACCATAGGTGTGAGTCATCAGTGGAGAGCTGTATAATGATAGTGAAGAAGCTGAAGACAAGCAAACATTTGGTTTGTGTCTCTTTTGGTTAAATTTCTTCTTTTTTCTCAATATTTCTTTTGGATGATGTCCAGACTCAGCATTTAGGTACAGTTCCAAATTATGTTAGGCATAGATTTATTTTAGCTCCAATATAAAAAAGTTACATTTTTAAGGAGGAGACCCAAATTTCCTCAAAGTTGAGGGGCTTTGGAAGTTTGTTTCATCAGGGTACATTTCTGTACCACTTGGAAGTTTTCCCAACTATTGTTTGAGCTCCAGTATTAAAAAAAGCTAAAAAGGCACTATTCTGTCTGGGCTGTAATATCATTGTATGGTTTTGATGATTGCTATTTGAACATTCCTTAAAGAAAAAAGAATGGCACATATTTCAGCAGATGTACACACTTTCAAAGAAGCTATTACCAAGCTGCAAGCCCTGTCAAATACATGTTGTGTGATGTCTGCATCGGTACATCACTAATCATGTCATTCCAGCATCTGAAGGTCCTACTGCTCTTGAATGGCCCATCACCTGAATGCTGGAAGATGTGTTTCCTATGAGTTCTCCCTGAGTTTCGCTCTACTAAGAAACATCCATACAATTTGTAGCCTGTAGCACACAGGCAGATAAGCAGCAGCAGGAAGCACCCTGTGGATAGCTTGCTGTATCCCCTGGAATGTCTCACAGAAAGCCAAAATGCTCACTAACTGCATGCAGATCACTCAGAACTGCAGGTCAGGTCCATCTTTAAGATAGCACACTTTATACTTCTTGCTCTGGTTTATGGAGTTCTGCTATTGTGCTACCACTGCAAAGAAACCATGCTATAGAAAAATGCTTTACTGTTCTTATCAAGTACATGTGTATCCTTTTTCCATTATACCTTGAAATATCTTTTAATGAATTTTTAGGGAGGAAAGAGAATGTATTTTTCCTGATAGACACAGATGGTTCATTTCTGGGTTTTTTTGTTTGTTTGTTTGTTTTTTAACACAAGTTTGGATTTTAACACGCACGCACACACGCTACAAAATGTTAATTTTTTATATATGCAGAGTCAGGAACTTGGAATTTATATCTCAAGTAAAGAAGTTGTGGTGACCTGTTTTCTCTGGATTATAGCAGTTTTGGAAAACCAATTATTTTGGACAGCGCTTCCCTTGAATGATGTCCTTGAACTATGTCCTCTTGTATGTAAATTTCTCAAAGAGTATCTGACATTCCTGGGCTCCCTCAAGGATGGGTAATAGTAAAAAAGATTTGGGAGTCTGAATAAATTTCTCTATAGATCCACAGATCTTCTGCCAATCCGGGTCTTTCTGCTTAGGCATGGTGTATCTACTTTTGTGGATATGCATTAGCCTGTTGTCTCAGGTTGGAATAGGATTTGGTTTTCCCCTTGAGATAGCTAATTCGTACCAGAAAATAAAAGATTTTTGACTATATAGTTCTTCTACCTTTGTCTGAAAATACCTTAGTTACCTCAGCGTACTCTTTTTGTTACAACTTTATTCTTTTCTGGCAGTACTTTTTATAAGTCATGAGAATTCGAAAAGCAAGTTTTAGACTGGAACTTTTTATCTTTGAAATGGCTTATCCTCTTTGGGCTTTCTGCCTGTAGTCTTTTCATACGTTGATACAGTTGCCGCCACCATCCCTCCTGCAGTGTCACTCTCCAGTGGTTCCATTGTATTAATCCTGGAACTGTCTCTTCAAAGTAAATTGGATCATCTTTAAGGTTCAGAGAATTATTTCAGGATGTTATTACTGGGCAAGTCACTGACCTGATATTCTTTCCTCAAAGAGAATAGACTAGGTTCTGTTTCCATCACACATGCTTGTTCTGCATGATTTCAGTACATCTGGCTGAAGTCAGTTTCTTAGTCTTCACTTTAATTTTTTTTTCTGTCAAACACCTCTGGCAAATTAGGTTTCACACTGTCCATACTATTCCCCTTAGAATTTTAATTAGCTCGGTGCTGAATACCCAAGCGGTGCAATTGTATGCATTTGATTTCTACACAATTATTTGTCTAAACTGAATTGCTGTGATTCCAACTTTTGTAATACATTGCTGTATATCTGCAGGCGAAGCAACATTATGGGGGAAAAAAACCTGATCAGGTCTATTCAGATGTCACTATAAAATAGATAAAATCTCAACTTTAGGCTGTGAGTGTTGTCTGTGTGTCGTAGGCTTATGCCCTATCATTTTTGACTGGCAGAGAGGGAAGGGAAAGCAAGGTAAATATGAACCCTTCTTTACTTGGTGTCCCTTAGGACCTGATCCAGGCAAATCATTCTGTGCCCAATATGCTTGGTGATGCCAAAGACATAGAAAGCTGTTCCACAACCACAGAAAAAGTTCTCATATCATGTGGAAAGCTGAATGTATGAAAGTAAAATATCCGCCTCTGGCTTCATACCACATGTCCTCTGACTTAATGACATCCTCGGTGGGACTGGGACACGGGTGGGCAGAGGGTGGGCACACAGTGCTCATGGCAGCCTCCTGTGGGCACCCGTCCCTTGGGGACTGTTCTGCCTCACGTGGCTTGGAGGAGACCTCAGGCTGTGGGCCACCTCAATCAGGGATTTGGTTTTTTGCTTTTCTCTCCCGCTGTACTATGTCATGTTCCTACAAATTTCAGCAGTGACTCCTCTGGGCGACGAGTATGAGACAACAGAGCCCTCCAGGGAGCGATGAACATGTTAGAATGGGGCTATAGGGCAGAAATCACTGCATAGGCAGTCCTCAGTGTCACACTGGGAGGGGCAAAGGTCTCATCCTAGTTCTGTTGGACATGAGAGCTGTTGCATGTTCCTACATGTTTGAATGGTGCAGAGGTACGTGGCAGGGCACCTTCAGACCTGTTTGTTAGAGATTGTTATTCCAGTGAAAAAAAAGAAGTATAGAGTAGAAGTCCTCCCACCAACCATCTGTCATAGGGAGGGCTTCTTTGTGAAGAAGGAGAAGGTTCCTTAGATGTGTCTGAGTCCCCTTCCAAATGTGAAAGGCAAAACTGTAAATATGGAGAGACCATATGGTGCAATTTGATCCTATATAGATCAAGTGAGACTTCATCCAAAGTGATTTAATTTTGGATATGACTTGCTTTGAGTTTCACTAACGTTTTCCTATACTAACAATATACTTGTGTGTAAAACATACTGATGACATACTGATGACCAAGTACTGACTTTGGTTTTATTCATTCAAAATTTAGTGATCCTCTAAAAAAGAGCTGGATGAGTGGATGGATACCTTTATCAAATACAAATTCTAGTAGAGGTCCATTGCGAGTCTTCCAGATCTCAGGCCAAATTGTTCTCTTATGCAACACCAGGCTGTGAAGTCAGCTCTTCTTTTTCTGCATAGCTGAGGAGGTGCTGTTAGTACTTGCCGATGAGCCTTTGCTCTACTTAGCTCTTTTTTTCCCACCTTGTGGGTGGTGATGGAAAAGTATAATTGTTGGGCTTCTGTCACTGCATGGTGCAGTGTCAGGATGAAAACTAGCACCACACAGAACTGCAAAATACAGACAGAACTAGCCATGTTTTTTCAAACCTAGAAAAATATTCTTAATAGTGGCAGGTTTCTTTTAGTAGCTAATGAGCACTGAAAAGAACAAAAGGATGGCAGAGAAGCATTGAAAATGGATAGTTAGTCCTACAAAGTGGGGGCTTTTCTTAGAGTTTCAATGCTGAAGCCTTTAGAAGAGAACACTTACAGATGTTTGATTTCTTTCAGGTCCTCAGATTTTGGGACGTTATACACAAAGTTGAATCTACAGCCTGGAATTGCCACTGTTATTGACAATTTCTACATATGTCCCACCAACAAAAAAAAGGTATGTGGCAAAAAAAATGACTTTTTATAGTGCAGCTAAGATTCTGCAACTATGTGAAGTGTGTTTTACAGGTTTTCAAAATACAGGGAAATGATTTTCACAGAGTTGCAGGTCATCTCAGGTGCATTTTGTGACATATGGAAGTGGGATATTTATTCTTCCTGAATAATATAGAAATGAAAAAATGCCTTGATGGACTCTGAAAACCTTTGAGGCCATTGACTTCTGGCAGTTGAGCTTCTGTGGAGTTTTCCATGGAAAAGAAAAGGACCTCCTGTAGGTTTTCACACATGTACACAAATTCTGTGATAACATTCAACCTCTTCATCTTTTTGCACAATTTCAAACTCCTTTGCATGTTCCTTAACTTAAAGCACAGGGATTGGGCAGGCTGTCATTGAGAATTATGTTTATCCTGTGTAAAACCTTAATAAAAAATAAAAACACCCTCTCCTTGAAACTGTTTCTTAAAAAATGTTCCTGTATCATTACTGAACCAAAAAGCTTTTCATGGAGCCTAGGAAGATTAAGTGGACTTTATAAGCGCGAGTGAAATCGACCCATTGAGTGTATTTACAATGGATGTTATATTAGAAGCAACAGGAAGAGTGATTATGAGAAAAAAACCAATAACAAGCCTTCTATGTCTGCAAAATGCCCATGATTTAAATGGCAAGAATTGTGAAATACATTGTAAGTAACACAAGCACAGTAGGTCTTTCATGAAGTAAGAATTTTCTCTTGATAAGGGCCTTTTAACTCCAATGTAATACAGAAGCATTGATTTCATGCAGAGACCACTGATTGGAAGGACACTGTTAGTTGTGTTTATCTGTCTGTTCTGCTTAATCAAAAATCAGTGGAACTTGGTGAGACTGCCTGGATGATTAAGTACATATTTTATTTCTCTTGCAATGGTCACTGGAGTTCTTGTGCCCAAGCTATGCTACACCTGAGCTCAGTAATATATTTTTAATCTGCTGCAAAGTCAGAAATGATTTTTTTGTGTCTTGAAGTGGAACTACCACCAAGCACAAAGTTTCTGCAGATTGTGTGTCTCAGAGATAAGATCTACTGATGATTTAAAGTCCTAAAGAACAAAACCAAAAATCTTTACCCATCTCAGTTTCTGGAATAAAGGCTAAATGTATGAGACGGATGAGAGCCCTGTGGAGGATTTTTCCCAGCTCACCCAGCTGCAATATAAAATCCTGCACAAGCACAGGGGAGTCAGTGACAATGTGGTTGTGCCAGTTGTCTGGCAAAATAAACAGTGGTAAGATCACTGCTGAATATCAAGCTTGAAGGACACACCAATGTTCACAAAAAATCTCATGTTAACCCTATCTTAGAAAAATCTATGTTCTGCTCAAGACAAGTTGAAGTTCTTAGAGATGCAAACCCTGCTTACTAAACTAATATCACATTGGAATCCTTCTGTTACAGAAAGTTCCTCTGAGTCATTAAATATGCTATTTTTTTGCTGAGATTTGCTTCTATGAAGATGTTGTCCAATAGTATACAGACAACAAAAACAGCAGAGCAGAAAGGATTTCTAGGGCCTGCAAATGATGCCAGAGGGAGATATTTTTACATACAAATGTACGTACATGTATGGATACATGGTACAAAAATGTGAAAGCATTGGGGTTAAATGCTGTAGCCAACAGCTTCAGAGTGGTCTTGGAGGTGTTGCAGTCACATGTGGCAGGTAAGGTGGAAGTCTCCATGTTGACTTCATCAGTCATAATGGGAACTTTTCTGGTGCTGGACATTTGATTAGGACACTAAGACTACCAGCTGATTTCACAAAGGTTATTTAGAAAGATGGAAGAACATGTCTCCCTGTCCATCCATTTCAGCACAATTGCATTGGGGTGGAATAGAACATTTAGAGCTCTGACTCCCTTTTCTGAGCTGAGCAGAAGTCTCGGGGTTTCACTCATTCCTGGCGTTATCAGACTTCAGATCATTTTAGTGTGGGTTTTCTTAAGCAAGTTCACATCTTTTGAAATGTGCTGAAAATGAGAACTGGAGTGCTGACCGTGTGTACTGGAACTGAGCATGCACTTTAAATTTAAAGCATAAGTAGTCCCATGTTACCACTTAGAATTAGGGACTGGGAATATGCATGAAAGCAAAGATAAAAGACACTGATGGGGATTTTTTGAATACTTTGCATATTAAGCATTGTTCTATGCTTTCATTCCATTTATCCATTGTAGACCTCATCTGTGAAAGAACTGATACTGCAGATTTGGTGCTCATCATTTCCACCTCAATGTCATCAGAGCATTAACCTCACCTGACTTTAACTCTGTGGAATTTAGATGTCTAGTCAAGCCCTCTCCCTCTACAGTCAAAGGAGGAACATGGGTACCTCCAGGCAGTTCATCCTGTTAAAATCATAGGTTTTTTGTACTTATAAGAATAAGATTGAATGATCTTGTGGAGGTTCCTATAAATGGCTTTGTGACTATTGTGGGTCTGAACAGAGTCTCATTGCAGCTTCCTACAAAGAAATACAAAGAGACGTGTCGTGGTTTAACTCCAGCCAGAAACTAAGCAGCACACAGCTGCTCACTCACTCTCACCACAGCGGGATGGGGGGAAGAGAATTGGAAGGGTAGAAGGGAGAAAACTCATCAGTTGAGATAAGAACAGTTTCATAATTGAAATAAAACAATAATAATAGTAATAATAATAATAATGAAAATCATAATGAAAAGGAAAATAGCATAGAGAAATAAAACCCAAGAAAGACAAGTGATACAAGCGAAAACTATTGCTCACCGCCAACCGAGCAATGCTCAGCCAGTCCCTGAGCAGCACCACCCCCCCCACCCCCCCAGCCAACCTGCCCCCTAGTTTTATTGCTGAGCATGACATCATATGGTCTGGAATATCCCTTTGGTCAGTTGGGTCAGCTGTCCCAGCTGTGTCCCCTCCCAACTTCTTGTGCACCCCCAGCCTACTCGCTGGTGGGGAGGTGAGAGGAGCAGAAAAGGCCTTGACTCTGGGTAAGGACTGCTCAGTGATAATCAAAACATCCCTGTGTTATCAACACTGTTTACAGCACAAATCCAAAACATAGCCCCATACTAGCTATTATGAAGAAAATTAACTGTATGCCAGCCAAAACCAGCACAAAATGGAATATTTTTTGTTTTGTTTTGGAATGCAATGAGATGAAATATTTGCTAGAAGGCTCTGGTCTGCTGCTTGGACTGACATTATTTCTTCAGTTTATCTCTGCCGGTATACCAGTTCCTGGAGTGACTTAAGAGTTTCACTCACAAAAGTTTATACTTATTATCTTCCCCACCCCATAGTTTAAGTTAAACTTCAAAAGCATTATAATGTTGCTCATGAAGAAGTGCATTAGCAGATGCAGAAGG
Source organism: Pandion haliaetus (assembly GCA_013401275.1). Taxonomy (NCBI): domain Eukaryota; kingdom Metazoa; phylum Chordata; class Aves; order Accipitriformes; family Pandionidae; genus Pandion; species Pandion haliaetus. The sequence goes on along the minus strand of VYZV01007957.1, from coordinate 56,635 downwards.
TACAACAGCATCCTTTTTCACATAGTGCTACATGGAAAAGGGATTATATAAAAATAGATCAAAATTACAAGGTAAAATATAGGAATGCTGGGGGCTTTGAACTAGCTGGTGGAAACATGGAAATAATTTGTAAAATGCACTAAATCTGCAAAAAAGTGGAACATTCCTTTTCTCTCTTACCCTTCTATAAACAAGTTGTGATGAGTACTGTTCATAGGTCTAAGAGAAGAATCAGGAAGGAGTTGTATCAAGGTCATGTCTACACAATCTTGTGACGATTGAGGTAAATTCACTCAGTCTGTGTCTTGTTCTGGCTGAACGCAGCAGAAGTATGATGGAGAAATTGTGTTGCTGCGGTTACCGCAGAACTCAATCTATGAAACCCAGTTTTGACAAGAAATGATGACAAACCTCTGAGGACAGAGCTTTAGAGGGCTTTGTGTATCTCTCTGAATGGGCCCTTCTGATGAAATCATGGGATGGAGGTGTGAACCATAGCTATTTGTTTGTGTTTCAGAGATGAATTGCAGCCAGCCAGCAGCACAAGTAGAAGACATTTGCACCTACCCACAAAAGACCATGTAGGCTCACCCTAAATGTTGTGAGACAATAGAGTAATAGGGGAGGTAACACTGTAATTAAGACTTCACACTTCGTAAGGATGCATTAATATTTGCTTTGCATTCTGGCTGTTTTTTAGTGTATTACAAACCTGCAATCAAAGACACTGAAACTTACTCTGATACGGTTTTGGAAAGTTGTAGAGCAATGAAGGTGAGTTCTTCCATGTAAGCTTTCTGATGCTAACGTTGTCATTTGAAGCACTTTTTAATTGATCTGTGACATAAAAAATACTCTATGCAGGCCTTGAAGTGCTATGCATTGATAAGGGATGTTCCTGCATTTTAAACAATGGAATTTATGTAGTTATCTCCTTTTCAGTAATTGCTCTATGCCGATAGCATCAAATAGTGCAGGAATCCCATAATGTACCATGTAGGGGAAATAATTTGATTTGTATCCTCTGTTTTCCAAAACAGCATTATAATTGTGATTTGGAAGTGGTGCACATGATTCATGGAGTATGGGATTATGCTTTCCATAGTGTCAATCTGGAGTCAGCTGAACAAAGTAAATTCTTTCTACAGAAGACAAAAATTAGCAGAACTCACCTTCACAAAGCTAAATTATCAACCAAATATTTAACGTATAAGCAGTTGGATGTAGAAATTACATATTTGCTTTAATTCTGTGTGTGTAATGTTGCTGGGGAGGAGTTGAATGAACACACTGATTTTTTTCTCATTCAGCACATATTTTAATTTTCATTGGTGCTAATGCAACTGATGCATCCATCCTTCTGTTTATATGCTCTGGAAAAGAGGCAGCTAAGCAGTCTGTATTCAGGCTTTTCATATTAAGAGAAAATAAATGTTGATTGTGCATACACTGACTTATTAGTTAAATGGGTTGAACACTTACATTTCCCAGCTGTCACAATAACCAATGGCTCGTTTTCCATTCTAAAAGGCAAGACGACAAATGTGTATTCTTGCTTGAGAAACCGTGCAGAACACTTTAAGATAGTAATAAGGATACAGGGTATTCTGTACCATATTTTAACTCCTGATACTTTAAAATAGTATAAATTACACATGATCGCAAAAAGGTATTTGCCATAGCTATAAAAACATTTCCCGAGATGCAACTGGCTTGAGCAATGTTTGTAAGCACTTACAGGTAAATGCAGCCCTACAGCATTTTGACATTTGTCTTTCAGAGCAAAATAATTGGTAGTGGAAGTTGTCAAAATGCAGTATGACTACATTTACTTTTAAGGAATAATTCTACTCAAGAATCAATTTCCTTAGAGACCATACCAGAACGTCCGCAAACATAGAGAACAGAATTATCTTAGACTTTTATTAGTAAAAGTTGTCAGCTATGGAATATTCCTTTCAATAACCTGAGTAGTTACTTCAGGAAGGTTTCACTGTGAAATAGCACAGTATGAGCCTGTATGTTGTGATGCATCTTCTCTCTACCATGATGCGTTCTTTCCTTATAAACAGTGTTACCATTCAGTTTTATTCTAGTGATGCACCACCAGAGCACTGATGTAACTTGACTGCATGATTTTTCTTAAGAATTGTGTCCAGGACTGTTCAGTTCATCTTCAGATTTTCCAAATGCTTCCAGAAGTATACCCAGTAAATGAATTTTTTTTTCCACCCATAATTTGCTAGTAAGTGGATTGGTGTGAGAGGCAGTCCAATACAGCAATCCCAGATTTTATACACACACAGCTGATGAGCAGTTGCCTAGTTCACAGCCAGGAAGTTATTAAATGCAAGTGGAACTCAATAGGTTAAAACAGTCAGAGCTTTCACTGAGCTCTTAGCTAGGAGTCACCATCCATGGCAGAGGTTCATGTAGCACCACCAAACCCAAGCTACACAGGGGGAAGATTCGATGGATGCTATTTGATGGGGTGTGAGCATGTATATGTAGAGAAAGTATGATAAAGCTTTGAGAAACAGAGAGTGGAACAGTTGAAACTTAAAAACATGTATGGAACAATCACTAGGAATCTGGCTGTTAGAAAAGTATTTGAGCTATTTACTGGCTAAATGGAGGCTAGGAGCTACAGCTTTCCCTGTCTAACTGATTCCTGCTATGTTTGAGAAAACAGGGCTTTCTCACACTTTGTATGTAAACAGGGCTGCATCAAAAATGTGTAACTGTTATGTGATTTTCATATTCCAGCTCCTTGTAACACCTCCAATAAGTCAAAGGTAGTAGCAGTGTTACTGTTTTGTTTAAGTATACCCTCTCTCTTAAACAGTAGACTATGAATGCATTTTTCTGTGTTGGTTTGGTTTGATTTCCATAAAAATTTTGCAGATACTGGTCTTTTACATACGGAGCTGGAAAGGAATCCCCAGGTCTTGTTGATTAGATGCATTGTTGTCTTTGAATACCTTTATGCATGCATGTCTACCAAAACATTGAACCATGCATTCTGAAGCTACCTTTTTGTTTCAGTTCTGCTCCCTTTGACCTATAAATGTTTTATGGTCCTGCATCTGGAGTAGACTGTGGTCAAAGGCTGCACCTCATCTTTAAAAAACAAAATAAAACAAAACAAAAAACCCCACACCAACAAACCTGGCTAACGATACAAGTGAACAGTAGACTGCCATGACTAGTGTGTAGGTTTGCCGTAGTATGTAGGATAATTAGTCATCAAGGTAGACAGAGGGTGTGTGGGCTAAATGGGTGCCCACTTGAAGAGACATTCTGTGTTATTATTCTATCCTATAATTTATTTGGTGCTTAATGTAGAGATCTCAGTTGAAGTTTTTGAGATTGACCTTCTGCTGTGATTTTGTAGCCTAATGTGCAACTTCCCCATTCTTCTGTGCTCAGGCATACGATGATTCTAAGGAAAAATAGTACTGTCTTTACAGCATGCTTATTATAGATTCTTTTGTTCTGTTTTTATGAATTTCCTGTCTAAAACTCATTAATCATAAAAGCAGACCAACAACTACCAAAAAGCCGTAATGTTAAATTAAGTTTACTGTAGTGAAGCCAAAAATAAAAAGACTAGTTGGTGGGAGTACAACATAAAAAAGATTTATGTGATAATGGAAAAGACCTGTGAGCAAGTGTTAAGAGACCATTGTGCATATGACTCTGCACTTGAGAGACATCCATTTCCCTCCCAGTAACTCTGGGAAGAGAAGGAATCCAAGCATCATATTTTCAGCAAGATTTTATTTCCTATTATGATGAACAGGGGTCATTGCTTGGAGAAATAGGAAAAGTCAATCAAGAACATACAGTAGAAAGCAGGTCTGAAGCTACCCTCAGCACCTGAGGCGATGTGTGCTGCTGAGTGCGTGGCTGGTCAGAGAGGAGCTGTAAACGGGAAAGCATAATGTTCCACACCAGAGGGGTTTTAAGACTTGGGATTTTGATTTGGTATGTCTGAAAATAAGGACAATTTTGCAAAATTTGGACCAGGCTTTTATTTCAAAGCTCTTTATTTTAAAATGTACATTCTTACGCCCAAATCTAAATCTGATCCACACACTAGAGAAGAATCTAGGGGGGTGGTGGTAGATTTGCTGTGCAGGTCACTAGACAAGTCATGTGTTTCCCTTGTACAGCCTGCCTGTGGGTTCATTGACCTGAAAGTACTTCTTAATTCCTCCTCTGCTTGAAATAACAACTAGGGGGAAAACCAAAATCAACTACTCAACCAAGTTTGTCTGTGGTAGGTCTCTAGACCTGAGTGAGACCTAGACTTTTCTCCAGCATGGCAGAGACTTCTTTGTGTCCTAGCTAGAGCTACAACTGTTTTCTAATGAATAGCTACGAGGGTCATGTACATCTTTTTTTAAGGCTATACATTCCCATAAGAATATCATCCTGGAAGATTTTCTGATGCAATATGGAGCTTGCAGAATTAAATATAACAAGGAGGCAAATTATAATATATGGGATAGTGTCCAAAGGAGAAGATGTCCATATGAAGAGTGAACAGAGAGTTACCAGTTCAGGGTTGTGTGAAATCTGACAGATAAAACCAGAAAGGAAGAGGTGGTTATATTAGCAGTGCTGAATCATTGCAAAAGGAAAGAAGAGAGAGAGAAGCTAATTGTAAAGAGGAAATGGTAAAGGATTAGTAACAAGCATCTTATGGTACTTAAGTATTTAATTGGTTGCCCAGTATGCTAGGAAGAAATGGGTACAGGTCAGTCTATAGAACAGAGTCAGGTTTCTGCTAAACTGGCATACAGAAGATGAGGTTTTTCTCTGATTAATTTAGATTATTTATATCTATTGCAATTATACTGTGTGTTGAGATTACTTTCATCTAATTATTTACTGAACATCACAACATGCCTAGAGGCGTGTATCAAGGTTCCCGTGGTACAGAAGGGAGGAAATTGGGAACTCTTTCATCTTAACTCAGAGTCTAACCACAGCAACAACTAACTAGTAGGACAATGTTAAGGAGGTTATATGAAAACTTCTAAACAGTATTTGAAGAAAGATGAGTATTATCATTCAGGAGGTCTGCAAGGACAATGTACAGTAGGCATATAACCCTAACCCCAGATAGCCCCAAAATAATGGTGTAGTGTGTTTGAAACATATTCATCATGCTTCCTGATGGATCTTCTGTATCTCCTGGAGACCTGTGCATTTCCTCCTCATTTCCCCAATGATGGAACAGCAGCACAAGTCCCAGCTTCCATGCTTCAAATTCTGCTTCTCTTCACTGCAGCTGTTCATCTTCCCTCCAATTGTGCTGACCACACAAACTCCTCTGGCTCTCTTGGGATCAGAGATGCAGCAGCATTTTTTTCCCAGGGGTTGGCATGGAAGCACAGTGGAAATGAGCAGGGTTTAAATTGTTGCCACAGCCATTTTGCAGGGCTGGCAGCGTGCTCACCCCACTGAGAATCCCCGTGGCTGCAGCACCCCTTCATTGCCAGGAGTAAAATTGCTGCTTAAACCAGTCAGCTGCTGCAATCTTGCTGTCATGGCACAAATATTTGTACAGGTCTCCTAAAATATTGTGAAAGCTAAGTATTCCAGTGATTTTATTTATTCCAACCTCTTTGTGGCATTTACTAGAAGGGAGGAGTGTAACTGTTTGCTTACGTGTTTCTAATCCTGAAATGAGCCCTGATTCCCAGTAGCCCCAGCACCCTGCAACAGCGAATTTCTACTGAAAAGGCAGGACCTGTGTGATACATATGTTTTAATCATATCCTTCTCATGCAGCCTGTACCCATATATTTGAGTATAGTCAACAAAAATTCATGCAAACATAAACCAGGATTTTTTTTAATTTTTTTTTTTTTTTTTCACACTACGTGTTTCTGTCAGGCAGAGAAAGATTCTTACTCCTGGAAACTGAAATCTCTTGTGTTTAAGTAAGTCACCTCTGAAGCGTGCTTGACGGTGGCCTCTTTCAGGCTTGTGCTAGAGACAATTTTTTTCCATCTGTTGGAGTAGCACACTAGGTTGCTGTCATCCCTTCAGAGCAGAAGATTGTTGTCAAATGAATGGTAGATTCTTCATAATTCCTGCTTCGGTTTTGAGGAGGGATCTTCTGCAAGCTTGTTTTGTTTTGTGTCTGACTGGTATTTCTCTCTTCCCTCTTTTTTTCGTATTAATTTTTTGCAAACTTTCACCACCTCTTTCTGCCCTTCTGTCTCTAATCTCTTTCCAACACTTTCTTGGTTTCCTGCTTTTCTTTCTTTATTTCTGACCATTACTCCTTTCTACACCTCACAAGTAGATTCTGGACCTAATTAAAGCTTTTTCTTTCATAATTACAATAACTAAAGAAAAGTATTATTTAGAAGACTCTAGCTAATGGTCTATGTTTCTATTAAAAAATTAGAATTTTCTTGGGATAATTATAAAACTGCTGACACATCCCTAACTATAATTCATAAAATGAATCTCTTCAACAGCGGAAGTAGGATGAATCAATCAGGGAGCTGTTAGCCAGGAGACCTGACTTCAGTTTCTATGACCTTGAGCAAGCCTGAGCCTCCCTGAAGCCTGACTTCCCATTGCCTTGCACCTTGTAATATCATTTGCCTTGTGCCAAAACACTGTGACATGACATGATATGACAGTCTACCCTAAGGTCAAATTACAAGGTTTTGCAAAAAGTACAGAAGTGTTCTGGTTTAGTTTCCTTATTTGTATACTTAAGACAATAATATTGAAGTTTGCAGGGGACCTGTGATCCCTAAATAAGTATTTTTATGATCCCATTTCAAGAGGAATGCATATTTATAAAGTATGTTTTGTGTCACATCCATGCAGTACTGAGCAGCATTTTAAGATTTGCAGCATCCTGAAAATAATTGTTATAAATATGTTCCTATGATTCTCAAGATTGGTTAGCATTTATCAGGCATGGCTGGTTCAGGACATAGGTAATAAATTGAATATGATCGTAGTACTTCTACTCTTAGATAAATGAGGAGATTAAGTTACTTGCCCCAAATGGAAGAAGTTTCATTTCTGCTGCAGTTGCTGGATCTACAATTTACAGGTTTACAATCTTATTCTCAGTTCTGTAAACAATATTATCAGTCTGGACATTGAAATGGCTTTCAGATTTGACTTTAAAGTGCTCTCGTTCTTTTCTAGAATACAAGGATCTTCTAAACAAGGAGATCTGGTGGAAAGGTCTGGTGAGGGAAGTGCCTCAGGTAGCACTGAGGGATTGTGGAGTGTTTATCTTGTAAGGCTTGGTGCCAAAACTGGACAACTGCTAGTTGCATAAAAAGCTGTGCTTTCAGTGTAACTATGACTACAGGAATCAGATTGGAATCCCTGGGAATAAGCAAATATCTCATGTCAATTTAAGATATTAAATGCACTGGAGTCATTCTTCTTTAGTGCTGATATATGTCCTGTTTGTTTCATTCAGCCATACCTGTGAACTAATTTTTTTTACACATTGCATCACTTTATAGGATTTTCTGTGTTTAAGTGCTTTTACAGTTTGTTTGTGATGCAGTGCAGGCAGGCACAAATTAGTGGGGGTTTGGCTAAAGGTTCCAGTCTGTCCATGAGAAGAATAGTGTCCCACACTTGGTTTTTTCTGTGGGCTCCAGCAAAGGCAATGGTTCTCTTACTTGCTGCACCTGAAGGTTTGAGAAATGCTTTTCTACTCTGCAAGGTGCTGTAACACAGGAGCAGGAGATCTGGGCCTCCATTTTTTACATCTTTGCTATGTAGAGCTCAGGGATACAGGGCTTCTGCTGGGCTTTGGGATTGTGATGCCCAAAGGCTCCTCTGAAACTATCCCACATTCTGTATTACTGCAAGGTCCAGCCATAACTTTTCACTTGACTTAAGCAGACAAAGTCTTTCCAGAATAAAATGCCATTCAGAAGGTAGTAATGGTCCATTCTAATGTTGCTTGGTATATTGTAAGGCCATATAAAAACCACTTGTGAGTTGTACTCTGCCATGAAATCTAAAAGTTTTATATGGGCATAGTTGATTTGGTGTATCCTGTTAATAACTTTGGGTATTCTGAAGATATTTTAGGATTTCCCTTTTACAGATGTGGAAACAGAAGGATGTAAATGACTTGCCTGGGAAAGAAATGAGAGAAATTTAATAATATGCCACACATCTAAGCCAGCTTCTCAGCTTGAAGCACAAAACTACCCTTTTGTCCCTCAATAAAATAATAGATGAATTAAATCAAATTCATTTTTACCAGTTCAGGGGAGAGTATGGGCTTGTGGAAGGTCTATCAATACCATAAATATTGTCAGTAGTCAAATGTAAGAAAACTTATTAAAAAAAAAAAAAATCAGAATGGTTAATATTTCCAGAATGAAGGACTGAAAGTTGGGAAGTATTTTCAATGGTAAGATCATAATTAGCTTTCAGCAAGGACCAAGTAGATTTTTATACTTTCTTGTGATACCGTTTTGGAAGATTAAATAGATGAATACACAGAATTTGATAAAATATTCAGCAATAGCTCTTCTAAGACTAAAGATGTGACTTCTGAGCTGAATTTCTTAATAACTTCATAGAAAGCTAATCTGTGATGATAATGAAAGGAGTTTTAAAGCTTTTCTAAAATGTTAGAGGCAATTTGAACTACATCTTTAAAAAAGTTATGCTTGGAAACAAAGAGGGGAGTTGAATTTACATCCAGGACCTTAATGTTAGATACTCTGTTGGAAAACATTGGCCCTGTGTTTCTGCATAGAATTCATTTTTTATTAACACTTATCTACTATAAACCAGTTACCATGTAAAACATGGCTGGGTTAGAATAAGGTCAGAAATGTTTATCAGTAGTCTGAAAATTTCCAAAAAAATTATATCCTGACTTACAGATGAAAATAAAAAACTTGGAAGAGAGTTGATGGAGCCAAGGTAAGGAAAACTAGATAAGAATAAGTGAAATATTTTGTTTAAATTGTGACCCTCTTAAATGTAGTGTTTTAAAAGTATGTCAAGGTTTACTTACAAAAATAATAAATACTCCTAATTAAAATTAATATTTGAATTGGGAAACTTGTCAAGATTAAAATGTGTGTTGGAAAACATTGCCTTTGCCACTTCAGCACTTTCTGAAAGTGCCCTGGTATTTTAATAGCCAGTAAAGTGCCAGAATCTTACACATTTTTTTTCTATGATAGCTGGTAAATTTTTGACTTAGATAATATTTATAACTCTAAGTTTATCTGAAAGCTATAATGTATTCTGCTTTACTTATATATTTTTCCCTCAATGGGATTCTTTGGTTCGTTAATAAGGGGACTATCCCCTTCCTTTTTTTTTAAACTAAGATGTTAAGAGGCAAATTCATTAGGCGGATGCTTATAGTCTGCAGGTGACACTGCTGTGTTTTTCTTTTTTCCTGTATTCACTGGCCCGTGATTTAGGTAATTGTCAGTTTTTTATCTTTTTGGAACATTTTGATAGCACAGTGGGGGTTTTTTATGGTGGTTTTTCACCCTCTCTCGTCTGCTGTCTTTGACTGGAGAAACTACTGCAGCTTGTCGGTGGCTGAGGTTGGACACTTTGCACCTGCCACTGCATTTAAGCCATGTTCACAAATGTAAGATAAATATCACCCAGGTAAAAAACAGAGAAAGGCTAAATCTCTAAATGTTCATGCTTACAAATAAGTTTATTTAAAAATCACCAAGTGATGCGATGGCAGAACCCAAGAGTTCCCCTTCTCAAGGCTGTAGCCATTTTTAGTAGATCTTAGAAATGTGAAGAATAACATAAGAATGCACAATAAATTTTTACTCCACTTTTTAATCCAGTAAATATATGTTGATGGCTGCACAGTAAGATGTTACTGCACCTTTTCTCTGAAGGGTTTGAGTTTCCAGCTTATTTTGATTTCTTAAGGAACCAGAAAAAACAGGAGGAAACTGCCAATTTAGGCTTGCCCAGCTCTGTTGTAGTATAGTATATGGTAATTGGGGTACTCCAGCTTGATGACCTTTCATCTAGGGTTGTTGTTTAACAGTGTACAGTACTGCAATCTGGGCTTTCATGTGTTTTGAGTATTGATTTTCCAGATAGGGAGAACTGCAATAATAACCTGGGGAGGTCTGGTATCACTGTGACCTGGTTTGCTTTTATTCCTCACGGCTCTAGGCAAAGCAGTCAGTCCCTGAGAGGAGTGGGCTGTTGGAAATGGCATGTCTCTGCCCACTTTGCTTGTGTGAAAGCCCTGAAAAAGTGTTTCCCTGGTGTAACTGGCTCTCTCTCCAGCTTTCCTTTCCAGCTTATTTCCATTCCACTTCTCTTTTTCTCCTCCCACCCTTCCAGTTGCAGATCAGCCTGGAGGGGGCTTTTCCTGGCACCCTAACTCCAGGAGCAGCAGCATTCAGCTCAGCCTGTATTGCTGGGCAGCCTTGCGCCGGTACTGCTAGTGGCTGCAGCATTGGAAGCTGAGGGAGTTGAACATCAGATGCAAAATAGCCTATCAGATGCAATTTTGGTCAAGAATCACTTCAAAATGGTGCTCTGCTTTCATAATGTATTATTTCTTTCCTTCAGATAAAGAAATGTGCTGGTGTCATCTTCTTCAAATCTCTATGTAAATTCACTTCCTCCGTTTCTAAAGCTCAAGAGTATGAATCCCATTCACACTGGGGTACCATAGAGTCATAGAATCATTTAGGTTGGAAAAGACCTTTAAGATCATCGAGTCCAACCATCAATCATGCCCACTAAACCATGTCCTGAAGTGCCTTGCCTACATGCTTTTTGAATACCTCCAGGGATGGTGACTCAACCACTTCCCTGGGCAGCCTGTTCCAATGCCTGACAACCCTTTCAGTAAAGAATTTTTCCTAATATCCAATCTAAACCTCCCCTGACACAACTTGAGGCCATTTCCTCTCGTCCTATCACTAGTTACTTGATAGAAGAGATCAGCACCCACCTCACTACAACCTCCTTTCAGGCAGTTGTAGAGAGTGATAAGGTCTCCCCTCAGCCTCCTTTTCTCCAGGCTAAACAACCCCAGTTCCCTCAGCCGCTCCTTATAAGACTTGGGCTCCAGGCCCCTCACCAGCTTTGTTGCCCTTCTCTGGACACACTCCAGCACCTCCATGTCTTTCCTGTAGTGAGGGGCCCAAAACTGAACACAGTACTCAAGGTGCAGCCTCACCAGTGCTGAGCACAGGCGGATGATCACTTCCCTGCTCCTGCTGGCCACACTGTTTCTGATACAGGCCAGGATGCAGCTGGCCTTCTTGGACGCCTGGGCACACTGCCAGCTCATATTCAGCTGACTGTCAACCAGCACCCCCAGGTCCTTTTCCGTGGGGCAGCTTTCCAGCCACTCTTCCCAAAGCCTGTAGTGTTGCATGGGGTTGTTGTGACCAAAATGCAGGACCTGGCAATTGGCCTTGTTGAACCTCATACTATTGGCCTCGGCCTATCGATCCAGCCTGTCCATATCCCTCTGTAGAGGCTTTCTGCCCTCAAGCAGATCAACCCACCCTCCCAACTTTGTGTCATCTGCAAACTTACTGAGGGTGGACTCAATCCTCTCATCCAGATCACTGATGAAGATATTAATGATCTGGATGAGGGGATTGAGTACACCATGGTGGTGGGTGGCTTCCAAATATCAAAGACTAAAAGTGTGATGATGGTTGCTGTGTTGTTCTTAATCCCCTCGTGATCCTCTTTATGTGAGGCAAGTTCTACATGAAGAACCTATGATCCACACTAAATGCTTGTGATGGTCTGACAAATTATATTCAATGTCTCAAACATTCGTTAAAGAACTTCAGTGGAGGAGGTGGCCTCTGTAAGAACGCTGGAGTTGTGTGAACAGGACAATGTGACCGGAGGAGAGGGCCTAACGGAGTGTGGGACCACACTTCTCCAAAGCCACAATTCCTTATCTTAAGTGACCACAGAAGGAGCACAGTGTATGTGCCCAGAGGAGGGGGGCCCACAGAGGGTGGGACTGTGCTTCTATCTTAAGCAGTCATGCCAGCTGGAAAATAGAGGCAACTCCCTAGTGAACTCCCCCCAAGCTCACCGACCGATTCCAGAGAACCCTGGGAATGTGAACTGCGCAGTTGAGACCACCAACTAACGCTATAAAAGAAGGGAGAACGAGTTCTCAGCGTGTGCCCTCTGGAGCTGGATCTCTACTCTGGCTGGACCAACACTGGAACCAGGACTGGTGAATGGCTTTTCTTCTCTCTTTTACTTTTCTTTCTCTCTCTTTTCTTCTCTCTTTTCCAGGGTCCCTATACCTTATCCTTTTAAACATAAACCATTGACCAAGTCTGAGACTAGGAGTGGATCTAGCCACCTCTGGGCTCCTCTTTGAGAAGGAGTCCAGAAAGCAAGGGGGTCTTCTCTGAACCTCGTGACTCAACGGGAGGGATCTTCTGACACAGTTTCATGTTCCTTTTTCCACTTCTTTTTCTACACCTCCCTTCTCTTTTCAGACAGTGGCTTAATGACATGATGCAAGACTCATATTGGTAAGTTCACTTGTACTTGGGCAAGGTTAGCTAGGTTGAATAAATGTTGATTGTTGTTTGAACTCCCCTGGTGTCATTTCACCTTAATTCTGACAAAGGAAATCCATGAACCTGAGTCGCTCCAACTTTGGGATGTGACAATGCTCTCAGTGCCAAAGGAATGACAGTACGGGGAGCAGTGGTGCCTCATGGGGTTGACCTGGTGACCAATGTCAGTAATCCAGGTTTCTAAAGCTATGTCACCAGATGTCTTTGTAGTCTTGGACACATTTACTCGATCTAAAAAACTCTTTGTAAATGGGGTTCTCTCATGTGAATGAGAGTTACTCACCAACTGTTTCAGAATGCATTATATTGTCAATATTTGTTCATCACATGTAATGGTGGGTATGCAATCTTTATAGTCTTTCCATAAGGATTACCATTGGGATTAGTGGAGTCACAACCAATTGCCTCAGCTGCTACTTACAAAAGCCAGCTCAGTTACCATACCTTGGCTGGAATAATCTAGCCCTGCATTAGAAATATATTACCCAGAAAACACAATGCTGTTGATGCCTATTTGGAGAGACCTCACTCATTTCAAAAGTCTCAGGAGACAAAATAAGTTATTTGTGTGGCTGAATCACTGAACAAAAGAGAAGCCATTTGTTATCTGAAGTAACAGGACAGCATATGTTTCACTGCAGTGTGGCTGGCAGCCTAGAGTCTTGAAAAATATGTTCTTGTCTTCAGGGGAGCATAGACATCAACTTCGTGCATCTCACGAGGTGTTAAAAGAACATCTGATGAGCCAAGTTGCAATCAAATGAGCCTTGCTAGGGAAGAGCAAGTAACATATTCAAGATTTTGGCAACTGCCATTTTACCTTTGCCTTTTTTAATTGAAGAAAATCTACTGTGATTTCTCACAAGTTTTCTTGAGCTTTACAATAAAGAAAGATGCCGTGAGCTATTCTCTCTCTCTCACCCAACCATCCTGAAATTTTAACCTTAGAAGTGAAAATAGAAAGTTAAAATACAGTTTGTATTTTAGGTTCTATTCTCTTACCTACTAAAAATTACTAAGTTTGTCACCTAAGATTTACTGAGTTAGTCACCAGAGGGGAGACCTGTGGAACCTACCTTTATTCTGGGGGAAAAAAAAAAAAAAAGTTACTTTTTATTTTTTATCATTTTGAAGAACACTTTGACTGCCAAACAAATGTCCCGAAGAGTCAGTTCTGCAGATGTATGTAGTCCTAAATTTGTCATGTTTGTGTTCGGATATGCCATGCCATCTCTCTTTATGATTATAAGAAATCTATTATGTGTAACCATTTGGGTAATTTAGAATTTTTATTTTGTGGTAGAAGATATCAATGATGCCCACATTTTTAGCACCCTCACACTAGTAAAGAAGAAAAGATGGCAATCATTAGAGATATTTTATGCCAAGCAGCTTGCAAACACTGTGGAAAATAGCCAGTCCTTGTACAAGATAAAGATGAAACGTGTGTGACATGGTTTTCAAAGTCTGTACGTTTCTAGAAGGTCGAGCAATTTCATCAGCAGTGCTAGGCAAAGATGAGGGACTTCATTTGCTGATGATGAAAACAGCCCTGTCAAAAGAGGTAACAGTCAAGTGTGTGGAGGGGTTCTGTGCTTTGGTTGGATCTGTAATTTCCTTACGCTGTCTGAGTAAAAGGTATATGGTAAAGGAGTTTCACGGCAGAGCCTGAAGCACTGATTCTTCTCTGGAAGCACAGGGAAAGAGAAACCATATTCTGCCCAGATTTGGCTGGCTGAGGTTGGAAGCAGAGTTGGTTCTACAATACCTAACTATGGATGATTGACTGGAAGAGCCTCAGCTGGGACTATGACACATTAATTAATGGAGAAATCCATGACCATGTTGATATCAAAGGCTCAGACTATTCTGATCTTCTGGAGTAACTAGCAGCTTCATCACTTGAATATGTCCACCTAGTAATATTATGAACCAATCAATTCTTACCATGGTGCCATGCAGTACTCTTGCACATCCACTTCGAAGCAATTGCTGCACAGGTAAAAAGGTAGATAACCTAGAGACCTGATCCTATTTACATTTTGCTTGATCTCAATCAAAACTGTTGCGCTTAGTTTCCTACCCTACCCTTTGCATTAATTTAGCAGTACTAGTGCTATTTGCTGAACAGGGTGTAGGCAAATGGGAGGAGATGCCTTAGGTGTGAGGCATCTCACTTCTGACGAGTTTTTCACCTCAGATTTCCTTTTTCCTTACAAATCATATTTATAATAGAAATTAAGAAGGTTTTAAGGAAATCCTTTCATCTTCTGTCTTCTTGCGATGTTGAGGAATTATCACTAAAAGTGGAAACACTGACCTTTTCTGCATTCAGAAATAATACAGAAAAGTAATTCAACCAGTACAGATTATTTCAATACATGTTGGACAGAACTACTTAGTTGTGCCATACCTATTACATCATGGGGAAACTGTTACATTAGGATGGCTAATAATTGCCTTGATGAATGGTCTCCTATTTTGTTAGCATGTTGCATGCTCTTGCATCTTTATTGCAATTTTCAAGGTAACAGAGTGGTTCATACATGTGACATTGCATTCTGTTGACATCCTTATATCAATACTTGGTCATGTTCTCCGGAGCAGTGGTTCAACTGGTTCATAGCTGACAGTGATTAGTAGGTAAGACAGCATAGACAAGTCTTTTAAATATTTTTACTTTTTTCTTTTTTGGCTTTTCCATGGCTGTGAGCAACACGGAAGAACATCACAGGCAGTGTGTTGCTCCCAGTGCTGCTTTGCAAGCTGACCTAAAGAGATTGGTAACTAGCTGAATACTGTAAAAAACAAAAGAGAAAAGATGTAAATTAGGTGGATTTACTCTTCAGGATGTAAGTGAAGGGGCATTTATCAGAATATTGTCCAAAACTTCTGCTATGTTTATTTGTGTCACTTCACTCACATGTCATCACCCTTCTCAGAGCCTAAACCTTTTGTCTGCCACCAGAACTTGAGTGTTGAAAATAGTTTCTTAGTTGTTCTATGGACTATAAGTATCTTTATTACCAGATTATATCTTTATGACACAGAATATAGCTAGAGATGTATGATATGCAAATATGATAAGAAGTGTCACTAGAGCTCATCCTTGATTAAGAATTTATTTTACTCTCCTCTTAACAAGGATTGACTGGATCACAGGCCATTTCATTTAGGAGGCTGTGTGTGAGAGCTTTGTTGATTTTTAATTTTCCTCCATTGATTTTCAGCATCCAGAGAGCACTTGTTCTCTAATGGCTCTCTGTGTTGGTGTTTGCTTGCAAATTGAAGTAAAAAATAAACGGCTTTTAGGGTAACACCTCCCCAAGGGCTTCCACTTGAAGGCTGGTGACTGTTAGCAGAGCTGCAGTGTGTTTAGAAAAGTTCTGTGCTCAAAGTGTGGTAAAATTGTTTTAGGCTTGCTGTGACAACAATCTCTAGCTGATTTATAAATCTTTACAAGGAATAGCCCAATTTGTCCACATTTTTCTATGAAAGTGAAATGCTCTGCACTTTTCTTAATAGGGATTCAAATGTTGTCCTTGCACATGTTTTTCCTCAGCAAACAATTTATTTTTCAGTAAAAGAAGGGGAGAAGAGCTGTGGGTATTCGATTAGTTATGAACAAGTATTTATACTAAAATGCAGTAATTTTTTGCTTGTGCTAAGGTTGAAAGTTTTGGCCTCTATTGGAAAACAATATTTTGAAATGGCTATAAATTTAATTTTCAGAATCTTTGCTTGCCTAGGAATAATAAGCTCATCTATAGTGTAAACTTGCTTTATATTTGGACATTTCAAGCCTGCTTGTATACTGTTGCTGTGATACATCATTGCATTGTGTAACAGTGTTCTGTCTTATTACCACTGTTAACAAAAGAGTCCTGCTTAGCACCCTTAACCCATTACCTTCTCAGACCAGGCTTCACTATTTAGAGAAGACATATTCTTACTCTAGGCTTGAGTTAGAAAGCCATGGAAAAAGGGGCATGAGGCTTTTGGAGCTCCAGGGAGATGATCCCATGGATTGTGAGCCTCATCTACCACAGGTGCTGGGCAGCATCTCTTCACATTGGCTTCCCTGGAAATGATTGCTGTTCATTGCCTCAGAAAGTCATATTTGTGTGTCAGATGGCTTTATACAGCATGTACACACAGACTGTAGTATGTATTTTCATACACTGAAATTGTAAAATTAGGCTAATACAAATTTTTAAGAGAGTTCAGTTATTAAACATATACTGCTTATATAGCATCCATGTGTGTTTTTTCGTAATTAGATTTTCAGCTTTTCAAGTGTCCTGTAAAATCAATAAGAATTTGACTTAAGGAACCCGTGATACATTTTTGTTACTCTCTGCTTCTCATGCCACTTACATAAAGCTTAATTCAAGCGGCTTCAGCAAAGGTCTGGAGTAAGATATGCATTCACATGTCTGAATTAGGACTGAAACAGCTTAACAAACTACTCCATTAACATATAGGTCTGAGAAATTAAAGACTCAGTCTGAAATGAAGAGGAGCTACAAATCCTGGCCTCCTTTCTCTGTTCTGCTGCTGTGTCATTTTCTGTCTCCAAGATGGGTGTTAAGGACAGTGTTCTTAACAGTTCCCTCATCCTGCAGTGTCCAGCATCAGTTGGAGTTTCATCAAAACTGAAGAATGGAGACCTGAATTTCAGGTTGGTTTTTCTGTGTTCTGCTTCAGCAGAAGTTTAAACTGTTGGCATTAAGCATGTGGATGATGCTATTGACTTAAGTGCATAAGGTTAAGGATTTGCACAACTGCATTTGGGAATTGGGGAATAAAATGGAATGCACAAAAATTAATCTTTACCAGAGGAGTCGGACAGTAATCTCTCCACATCTTAATTTATAAATGAGAAGAGTAGCTTTTTTCCAAGTAAATGAGGTCACTGTTTTATAGCAAAATGCAGTTTATCTGAGGCCTTCCCTTGGCTCTTTTTTTAAAGTCATAAATTGCTGATGGCTGCATGTGCCACAGGGCACACAAAAATCTTTTGCTGGAGGCTTTGTTTCAAGCTTGTGGGGCTTTTCCTTCTCAGTAGCCAGGCTTATTACATCAGATAGGCTTTTGTTTTGTTTCTTCAACGCAGCTTTCAGGGTGACCTCTGCTGAGATAAAAGGAATAAAACCACTGTGGTTTTTCCTGAAGCAACATCTTCAGCGGCCGTGGGCAGTTCATCGCTCTGAAAGCGACTGCACACTCCAGAAAAGAACCCAAACCAGACCAGAGCAGACCTGGCAGAGCTCTTACTTTTCTCTGTCCCTCCTGTATTGCTTGTGAATCAGGGCAATGTTAAATCTTAAAATACAGTAGTACAAGTAATGACCATAGTAATGCTTGAGAAAAAACATTGTCTTGTTTTTTATTGAGGAATATAAGGAGTTTCATAATGTCATTACATTCCTGGTCAGCTGTTTGTTGGGGGCTCTTCTGGAAAAGCTTGAATTCTCGCTGTATCTTCACTGCATGGCTCAGTGCTGTTTAAACTCATGCAAATCTAATGTGAAGGGCTCTGAAACGCTGCCAATAGTAAGGGCTGGCTTTAAGCTACTGTTAGGAGAAGGACCACCAAAATAGGGAAGAGGACCGGGTTTGGACCATGCAGAGGTTCCGCAGCTGCTCTTTAATGAAGGGACACATATATGCTGAGGATCTGTTCCAAGGCCTCGTTTCCCAGTCGGTGAGTTTAAATATGGTTTTAGGCCAGCACAGAGCTCCAGAAAAGGATCTTCTCCTTCTCCCTCCCTCCTAAAAAGGGGGAGCAGCAGGCTGGGCTCGAAGGAGCTCTTCTCACAAAGAGAAAGATATATCCCCCAAATGACTGAAGGGGAAAGTTGCAGACCCAAGGGGCATTAAGTGGAGTGAGTCCTGGTGTTTCTTCTGTTTGGCTTTGAGATAAAGCCTAATGCAGCAGCCTTCCCGCAAGAGGCAGTTGGTGCTTATCCCTGGGATGGTGTGGATGAGGCTGGCTTCTCTGCTGACACTATAGGAGCTCCGTAGGGATCCAGCAGTTTTTGGTGAGCGGGTAGGGTAGTGTGTATTTAGCTTTGCATAGCTGTGAATGGCTGAATTGAAAGCCAGGGAGTAGAGAAATGAAACCTCAACCTCTTGTGGAAGTGGCAGATAATAGTCTCTATTGTGAAGGTGACTCTTTGTTTACTTTCATTGCAATAGAAGGTAGGAGATTTTGTAAGCAATATTGGATGATTTTGCAATCCATAAATCAACCCATGTTCTTTGAAATGGAGGTGGGGGTGCATGTGTCTGTTTATCAGTGGTGGATGCCCTAGAGTATTTCATGGGAAACAGGTAAGGCTGATATCAGGGAATAATCCCGGAATAAAACTCAAATGAATAAAACAGTAAATATTTTTCATAATACTTTTTTTTAATATGATGCCTAACAAGGAAGTTGAGGGAGGGCACTGTAGTGGTTTGAAGCTGAAAATCAAGCATTTTTCTGGAATTAGACTCATTAAAGCTGCCTGTTATACAAGTACAACTGTTTTTCTATGAACGTGATATTTGTTCAATAATTTAAGTACGTTTCTTAAAAAGAAATATACTGTCAGTTTTCTTTTTTTTTTGGTTATGTAATTAATAAATGCCATTTATAAGTAGACTAGATACCTTGCCCCTGAAAGCCTGGAATTCATCTACCTGCTTTTTACTGGTCTGGTAATCTAACCAACCTGCAAGATAAAGGCATATTTTATTACCTTTGGGTAAATTACTAATGTGAATCCGTAAGTAGAGATGTGGTTCTGCACCACAGCATGTATTGTCTAAAGTTGATGAACCAGACTCAAGTTCCTTTAAGTTCTTTGCATTATTTGAAATATTTTCTATGAACTAGTAGTTTATTTTACAATATTTAAAAAAAAAATATTTTTAAAAGCAATTCTTTCATTTTGAAACTTTTCTTAGATCTTAAGTAAGAGACCTTGCTATCACCTTTGCACACAGGTTTGGGGAAGCCACTTGATTACTTATTGTAGTTATACTGTCATATTTTTAGCCATCCTATTGATACTTAAATTCTACAGAGTGCTATTTATTTTTTATTTCCACCACAGAGTGATAGCCTTGGCTTAAGGAAGTCTATGCAATTTATTCCAGTTCTAGTGTTCAGTGTCAGGGCACAGCGTGGGGTGGCTGCTCCCTCTGGGATGGGGAGCTGGGAGCTGAGGAGGATCCTGCGGCCAGCTGGGCAGGGACAGAGATTGCCAGGCACATCCATGGTGATGAGGCCACGGTCAAGGGGGTCAGCCGTGGCTGTGGCAGCCCCACAGGGCATCTGGGAGCCTCTTCCTCCCTCCCACCCCAAGATTTTCACAAATGTTTTCAACCTGAGTTAGCAGTTCTGCTAATCCCATCAGTCCGCCCCCAGGCTGGTCTGCTTGAGCAGGAGGCTGGAGTGGAGACTGCTGAGGTCTGCTGGGGTTACTGAGTGCCACACACGTTCAGAATTCAGTTTCATGGTTCTTCCAGTCAGAGGTTATGATTTATTTAATCTGTTTTTATTTTACATGTCCAGTTGTTTAACTTAAATTCAAAACTGCTTAAGACTCTTCTTTGGATAAGATGAGCAGTATGAATTGGGTCATTTATGTATACAATCTTATTATATATTGTAGAGTTAGACACCATGAGAAAGGAAAATGCTGTGAAGCATGCGGTATAAATCCTTGAAATAGATCCTCTGAGTCTTGAAGTCACCAATTTCTCACTGCTCAGTGTACAAAAACGTGTTGGTTCAATCCTCCAGTTGGCCCATTTTAAACATTTATTTCTCATTTCCTTGATATCCTTTCCCTTTTGTAAGTATCTGAACTAGACTTTTCAAGATTGTAGCATTTCCTTCCTCTCCTTTCCCTGATGGGACAAAAGATTGCTCCTGTTGTGCCCCTCAAGTGAGACAAGAATCAGGCCTTGTTAGGCTGAGAGGATCCTGAATTCTCCAGTGATAGAAAGCCATGCTGTTGTAAGCAGGATGACCCAAGTTCACTTGGTTTTGTTGCATTATGTATATTGATATTGGTTCTTTTGTCACTTGGCTGACTTGTCACTTAACAACCTTTCTGTTTTGAAGTCTAGTGGCCTGCTGAAGACCAGTTGAACCCGAGAGGCACTGGTGATCTATTGTGTGGGAGTTAAGGGTGTCTGAAGCTGTGGTTTGCAATTCAGTGAATGCTGATCAGTTCCTGTGGCAGATGCCATTAGTTATGGTTTCCCTTTAAGCAAAAGGTTTGCAAGCGCCTTTGTACCAAGTTCATTGGTAAAAGAGAAGGATGTAAGTGTGCACATGGAGTATTCACCCTCTTCCAGAGTGCCCCACTCTTCTGCAGATTTTTTTCTATGTATTACATACTTTGCTGTTTATTGATGGTTTTTTTTCACCTCTTCCATCTAATTTGGTTTAGAATATGGCTGTCTGAGTAAACTGGTTTATACTTTTCAGTTCAGGTTGTTCATTCAAAGACATCAAAGCATGCTACAAATTTGTCTAACCCAAGGCAAAACTGAATGTGAGGTGCTGGAATTCAATTTTTCATTGAAAAAGAAACAGAGAAAGGTAGAGTCCATCGAGGTGGGTCACACCCCATGTGTGACAGCATCAGGGACTGCTTGCAGAGTGCTGACTGCATGCCAATTAACAGACCATGTTCTCAACCTTTAGTTTCTTAGGTATATGTCCTCACTGTTAGTGTATGAGCTCTTGCGTCTTTGGCTGTTCACACAGGGTATTGAAGGTGGACTTGTATGGGACTTTTTTTCTTTTTTTTTTCTGAAGTCTGTTCAAAGCAGGCAATCTGTGAGAATCTGCAGTGTACCTATAGGCAAAGTACGTTCTGTACAGCACATTTGGTGACCCCTTTCAGCTCTCCCCTAAACAGTAGAGCACCTATTGATGGACTTTGTGTTGGCATTTTCATCAGGTTTCTGAAGAGGCAACTCTGCTGGCTCGATCAATAAAACTCACTTAGATTTACTGATTATGCTATTCTCTTTTCCCAAGACAAACAGCAAGTTTATAATTGCTCAGTGTACTATATTTTCTAGCAGCTATATCCAACCACACCTGTCAGTTTGCATGTGTCACAAGACAGGATTCAGATCACTTCAGACCTCTTTCTCCCACACTGCTGTAAGCTGGTGGACTTTCTTCAGCAGAAAAGGAGAAACATGCTTTTTACAATCTGAACCTGTCACTGCAGTCTTCAGAGCAGTGACCATAATGTGAAACAAATGTTTTGAGATTTTAAAAGGGTAGATTGTGACAGCTGAATATGCTACCTTAAAAAGAGATAGACTGTCTCAATATAGCATACTAATCCTACAAAGTAATAACAAATGAAGTTACTATAGTACATCCAACTGACCTACACTATCACTGATTTTAATTTTTATTTCTGAATAAAAATATAATTTTTGTTGTTTACAAGACTATGCTAGGAACTGTGGGATACATTATGTGTTGTTACCTCTACAACTGTATACCTGCTCTTTT
Source organism: Pandion haliaetus (assembly GCA_013401275.1). Classification (NCBI taxonomy): domain Eukaryota; kingdom Metazoa; phylum Chordata; class Aves; order Accipitriformes; family Pandionidae; genus Pandion; species Pandion haliaetus. Next base: position 34,498 of record VYZV01007957.1, on the reverse strand, counting down.
CTTGTACATTGGCAGACATGTCGAGTCTTACATTTTGGGAGTCTTAAGTCTCCAGTACACATAAAAACTCTGGGCTTAGTGTAAATGTTGGGCCTCTTGTGCAAACTAAATGCCAGTCAAGAAAAACTGATAGTTGAAGTCTTGGGGCTGAGGGTAATTAATTAATTTAACCAAGCCTATCTGGCTATCTGCAAACCACTATGTTACATGTTAATGGGCAAGTCTCTCAAACCGCCTTTTTCTCCCTGGGTTTGGTAAAGCAGTCATTCTCCTCTTTGAACATGCAGGTCGTGTATGACATAGAAAATATGTGCTAAATAACACAAAACAGTTAGATGAGAGCTTCCATTCCTATAATCACATTTTCCCCAGAATTGCTGTTGCTTTTTAGTAATCTGTTTACTGCTGTAAGAATGCTGCGATTACTGGACTAAGGTATACTTACTGAAGTACTTCCTAAGTTCTGGAGCACAGATTCTCTGTTGACATGAACAGACAAAGTTTCACTGATAACAACACTCGTTTTTGAGCCCTTTCTTTGCTATGCCCTCTCCTTCACTTCAGTTGTCACTGCTGCAAGAAACTCTTCTCATCAGCTTGCATAATTTGTTTTGGTAAATGTAATAGCTTGGCCATCCCTCTTGCTGGGTGTGCAAACCTGATATCCCTGGAAAATCCGTGGAAAAAGAAGGGAAGGATTCAATGATACCAAACAGCTGGAATTGCCTTCTCTTAGGGGTTATGTCTTTTTTTCTAAATAATTTTTATACTCTTGAGGCTTGATTCTTATCTGAAACCTGCTTAGTGACTTCTAAAACTGTGAGGAGAAGCTTCAAGCACACAAGTACCCCATCAACTCTGTGACAATAGAAAATGGAGGCAGCAGAGAAACAGGGCTGCTTTTACACAGCAAACAGAAAGGATTTGAGGATCCTAATACAAGGGTTAATAAATGTTCTCAAGAGTAGAAACAGCCTGAGTTTCCTAATGAGTATTTCATTGCATTTCAGGCAACCATTCACCAAAATTATCATCTTTGTTTTGTTTGAAACAGACTGACCTGCAGCTGAACTGTGCTAAGACACAGTTTTAACAGTATTATACCAGCTGTTTAGTAGAGAGTTAGAAAAAACGATGTGCTAGGTTCGCAGCTAGTATAAATTGATGCAATTACATTGCATTCAGGGGAGCTCCGCTCATTATGTGAACCCAAGAATCTGGTATTTGGGGCTTTCTGAGGCTGATGTGCAGCATGTGACTGCTATTTTCCCCACATGCTGTGCGGTTTTGCTTACTGTGAGATGGTGCAAATATCTGAGTTTAGTCTTAGAGATTCCTCTCCTGGATTTTGAAGAATCTCCTGAATTTGACCTTTTGCCACCCCTAATGGTTCCCAGCTCTTGAAGAGCACAGCGTACCAACTGTTTGCCTGGCTGGAAGTGCACCAGCCAGTCACAGATATGGAACCTCCCTGACGTAGGCATAAATACATGTGATATGTTATTTCACTTCATAGTGTAAAAGTGCTTAAAAGGAGGTACCATTTTCAAGGAGAAACTGTATTGTAGCATCTTGAAGATACCTGCACATGAGCAGTATCTGCATTGTGGTCTTAGCCACTGGTTTGCAGGTAGGTGGAAAAAAGGGGAAGAAGTTTGTGGGCTCATCTTTTCCAGGTTGCCTGCCCCCTAGGAAAACTGTAATTAAAGCTTTCTCCTTTAGACAGATTTTTCTCCTCTAGATATCAGGTAGGTGGTTGATTGTTTTTTAATATCAGATAAAGTTTTTAATGAATAGCTTATTCTCTTTAAGTAGTTTTCTGGTAGTGCTCTTAAATTATTGTCGTGGTTTCAGGTCAGCTCAGCCGGTAACAAAGCACCACGAAGCCGCTCACTCACCCCCCACCCCCTTGCCTGGGCACGTTGGGATGAGGAGAAAATACAAAGGCAGGCTCATGGGTCGAGACAAGGACTGGGAGGGATCACTCCCCACTTATGGTCACGGGCAAAAGACAGGCTCAACTTGGGAAAAAAAAAAATCAATTTAATTTACTACAAATCAAATCAAAAACAAAACACAAGGGTATTAGGAAGGGAAACTAAACATCAGAACACCTCCCCCCACCCCTCCCGCCTTCCCGGCTCAGTTCCACTCCCGATGCTTTCTACCTCCTCCCCCCAGCGGCGCAGGGGAACAGGGGATGGGGGTTGAATCAGCTCGCCACACATCGTCTCTGCCTCTCCTTTCCTCGGGGGGAAGATTCCTCACTCGTCCCCTGCTCCACCGTGGGGTCCCTCC
>VYZV01007957.1:15593-31919 GCA_013401275.1 Pandion haliaetus | reverse complement strand
TCCCAGAGGCGTTACCACCGTCACTCCCCGCCTAGAGGCGGGTCCGACATTTTGGCGCGTGCGTCCGACATTTTGGGGCGGCGAATTCTTCCAAGCAACTTCTTAAAGGGGCCGCCTCTGCAGCCCCCCTCCCCTGCCACGAAGGAAAACCACGCCACACAAACCCATAACAATTATAAAATCCGTAGGAGATGTGTGCTATCTAAGTCCAGAGGGACCTGAAAAAAATGCTAAGCTGCTTTTGTCCCAACCTGCATTTTTCAGTATCTGCCTGCAATACTGCAATGTCTGTGGTAAGTCGAGGTTTTTCCCTTGTTACTTTGGCACTGTGGAGGAATGGCTCTGTGGTATAGGTGCTATTTAGTAGCCCTTGCTTACTCCTATATGTAGAAGTAAAAGTCTTCAAAAGAAATAAAGGTAGATAAATACATGCTAAAGACATTTTGAACTTCTTTACTTTTTCTGATGTCTAAACTGAGACATTTTTTCAGATGATTACTTCTTGCCATTTACTAAAGTAGGGATTGTCTCCAAGTGGATGTGCTGGAATGAGATATCAAATCCTTTTTGTCTTTGCTTCTTAGGTAGCCTGTTATAGCTAGAGGGAAGGGCAGCCAAATGTTAAATGATGTGTCATAGGCCATAGATGCTAATTTCAGAGACAGCATTAAAATTCAGAAAAATTAGTACCCTTCCTTGGACTGATAGCTTTCAGTGGAAAAAACCAAACAAACCAACCCAAAACAAGAACTGCCCCCACCCTCTGCCATTGCAATACTTTTATATTTTTCTTTAAAGATTTTTTTTTTTTGTGTGTATCTCCTTTAAATCTATGATTGTCTAAGTTACCTCTCTCTCCCAATATATAGCATCCCTTATGACCAAGGGGAGCTATTCCTTATGTATGAGATAGGAGTGTATGTATTTCTAGCCTATTTTACTATGGTTTAGCAGGTGGAAGAGGGAGCAGAATTACCTTCAGGTGATCAGATATTCCTTGGTGTAGCAGCAGCAGGTGAACTGCTGGCCTCTAGTGGTAAATTGGGAGTAATCTGAGAGTAGGAGTATCTCTTGCTCAGAGATGATATCTTCTGATGTTACTTCAGGTAAGTTACACCGGAATTTGAGGTATGACTGAGACCGTGGCAGTGATTTAGTTTCAGTTACATGAATTATTTTCAGTATGATTCAGATAATCTTGGAATTAAATACTCTTCATTTTTACTGGTGTAAATAAAGCTCAAGCTGTGTGTGAGCACTGGAAGAATGAAATTCTAGTAGCGAGAGCCAAGGGTAGAGTTATTTCAAGGGAATATGCAGTCAGTATTTTATAATTTCTGTAAAGAGGAAAAGCCTCTGTCAGGCTGCTTGTGACACAGAAATAGATGTCATTATAAAACATGTAGTCCTCTGAAGGTACTTTATTTTTCCTTTTCCAAGTGAATCTACAAAGAGATATGCCTCTCTCTGGGCTATATGGGCAGCTCTCTCTTTCTACAGTTAATGCGGGAAATAATATAAAGGCCAGTTTGATGGCCTACAGGTAAGTGCTGTGTTACAGGACTGATCTTTACCCTCCTGAGATGGCAGGAGCCACAGAGGGGATAAGCTGCAACGTTCCCATTTTTTACACATCACTGAACTGTTGCAGTGGTGCTCACGTTAGCTCTCCTGATGAAATTTAGGAGGTAGCCAAAACATGCTGTATCTGTCCAGCAGTCTCCATGAAAAATGTTCATTATAGCAATACCTTAGAGGGTTTCAAAGAAGGGAGGGAACTGCAAACCTTTCAGGACAGCTGAGAGGAGAAAAAGCTCCTTCATTAACCCCAGAAGCAATTAGTGTGAGAAGTGAGAGATTTAGTCTTACTAATTTGTGTATTGTCAGATGTTTTTACATTGCTTTAATTTTCTTTGGTAACTATATCTGAGTTAAAACTTACCCATTGCCCAACTTGTATTAATACTGGATATAGTTACTCTCAGCTTAGTTCAGTCATTTTTTTAAAGAATGGAAATAATGGCCCAGAGTCCAAATCACAGAAAGTGATATAATTCAGAGGTTGAACCAAAGCATCTGTGCCAAAGTAAAACCAGAATGGAATTTGATTCCCTTGCTCTGAATGGTGAGCTAGACTTTGGCTTTAAGGTTGAGCTAGCATTTTCGGGTTAGCCCAGACTAGCTGCCATTTCTGCAAGGATATTCCCTTCTGTGAGACCTCCTTCATCCCCTTTTTTCCTCCCTCTCCTCAGTCACTGAAGTGACAGAAAGGATCTGCTTACGCTTACATGCACCTCAATAACAGTATTTGCCAAACATTCCCTGGCAGGACATTTTGTGGTGACTGAAAGTTTCTCTTTGTGTATCCATTTACTCCTTTTTTTTTTTGTCTATTTGGAGACATGTAAGGTATCTGCTGTGTTTCTGGACATGTTCTATCCAGCAGAATTAGGCATTGCAGATGGAGACATGCCAGAAACGCAATTTACTTTTCCTTATAAAACATAGCTTGCAGTGTAGATGGTTCAGCTGCAGACCAAGGGCTGTAGAGCCCAGCTTCTCCCTGCGTGCCCGGCTGTGGGCTGGCTGATGGCATTGGGCTTGTTAGGACCTGAGGAAAGAAAATGGCAATGGCAAAAACAAATTTAAAAAAGCCAAAAACTGCAAGAAGCTTGAACAGCCAACTGTTGTTTACCCAGTATAGTCTCTGTGAAGTTTCTATTACTGTAGAAATTTCAATGTTTTAAGATTTGCCTCTGAAACCATCAGTATTTCAGCAGCTCCAGAGTATTTTGGAGCTTTTCCCTGGGTGTCCCCATCTCAGAAGAATGTGTGGCTTTACTGTAGCTGCTGGAGATCAGGCTTTGTGTTTGGTCCCTAGCGCTGTTCCCCTCATTCATAGGGAGCAGTGGCTTGGAAGAAAAGACTGATGCCCCTCCTGGCATTCATAATAAGATTTCCTTCCATTTGCAGGGCCTTAACATTACTTACTCAGCTGTGCAGGGGTTGATGTCTGTGAATAGCTGGCTGAGTCATTTTTGAGTTATTTAACATGTTGAGAATAAGCCTGAAGCTGTTAGATGAGTAACATCTACATAGGCTTTTTCTAGCTGCAGCCATTCTTAATTTCTGTGCTATATTAAAGCTAAGCTAATAATAGTACTTTGGGTGATACTTTGATGGCAAGCTTTGTTAATGCATTTCTGAGGACTAAAGAGGTCGGTTAATTCAGTGCTAGAAATCTTAGAGCGGCAATGATGCTAAGCTGGAGATTGAATGAATAGGTGGAACAGCTAGTTGTTTTGCTAAAGAAGATAAAATATCTGTGTGTAGGTCTTTGCAGCACATTAACTGGTGAATTGGGACAATAGCTGCATTGTCATAGTTGGAGCTGCATCTTTTCTTCTTTAAGAACAGATGCTTAGTGTTGAAGTAGAAACTGATTGTTAAAAGTGAGACTTAATTTTAAGAATATGGGTACAGTTATTCAGTTCCTTGTTACACATTGTCCTGGTTTCAGCTGTGATAGAGTTAATTTTCTTTCTAGTAGCTGGTACAGTGTTATGTCTTGGATTCAGTATGAGAAGAATGTTGATAACACACCGATGTTTTCAGTTGTCTAAGAAGTGGTTATACCAAGACCAGTATTTTCCAGCTTCTGATGCCCAGCTAGCAAGAAGGCTGGAGGGGCACAAGAAGTTGGGAGGGGGCACAGCCAGGGCAACTGACCCAAACTGGCCAAAGGGGTATTCCATACCATGTGATGTCATGTCTAGTATATAAACTGGGGGCAGTTGGCCTGGGAGGGATCACTGGGAACTAACTGGGCATTGGTCAGCAAGTGGTGAGCAATCGCATTATGCATCACTTGTTTTGTATATTCCAATCCTTTTATTAGTATTGTTGTTTTATTATTGTTATTATCATTATTATTTTCTTCCTCCCTGTTCTATTAAACTGTTCTTATCTCAACCTACGAGTTTTACCTTTTTCCTTCTGATTCTCTCCCCCATCCCACTGGGTGGGGGTGAGTGAGTGAGCAGCTGCGTGGTGCTTAGTTGCTGGCTGGGGTTAAACCATGACACACGTTAGTAGTCACTCCCACACTGAATCTTTTTTCGGAAGTAGCCTGTTGTTTAGCTCAAGTTAATTAGAAGGAAGGAGAGTGGTGCATCTCTGTTGAGCTGTGAGCAGATGATGTACAAAAGGCACCCATGTCTGCACTACTGTCCAGTAAAATAAAGTAGGTCCATCACCAAGCTGATCTGGTGACTTGAGAAAGTCAAGAAAAGAGTGGTGGCAATGAGAGGTACATCTGTGCAGAGCAGGTGATGCTGGTGAGGATGATGGGGGAAGGTATACTGGAGAGCTTAATAAGGCCACTGTTGTAGCAGAGTTATGTGTCAAATGTATACGTGTCTGGAGAATCAGACCCCTTTTTGGTGGCATTGATGGAGTCAGTGGAGCTGTGGTGACTCGACACATTTGAGATTTTTGTCTCAAGTGGTCAGCTCCCTTATTGAGACTTCTGTGGGCTCAGAGGCGTGGAGTAGCTGACATCCACCACTGACTAATATGAGAGAGACATTGTAATTAGGAAAATAAGATTAGGATATCTAATAATAAACACAACAATTGCTGCAAGACTGTAACCCTCTAGAAATCACTGATTTTTCTATTAAAATTAAGTTCAGTTGAATGTTAACTGATCATAAAAGCAAAATTTACAGATGCATGCTTTCTTAAAATGAATAATTTTATATTGGTATCAATAAGCTGTTAATAAATATTGTACAGTATATGTTGACTTCTGTGGCTTTGTGGTTTTGATATGTGGGAGGAGTTGCAGGGTGAGATCTAAGTGTATCCTGCCAGGGTTATTTTGTTTACTTTCTTGCTTTTCCTTACACTTTGGTCTCTCTCTATGGAGTAATTGTACTGTATTAGATAAATTCTGTCTGTTGTATAAAATTGCATAGATAAGCTTGAAAGCTATTTTGAAAGAAAATACTCTATGAAATTATGTGGATTGTGTTTTATTTCCTTTGTTCTTACTGAATAAGGCTATAGAGGAAGAATTATACGTTATATGACATTGTTTAGTATTAGTAATAGTGGCAAAAAACAGCTTTATATATTTGAGTAGTATTTCCTTGGCTAAGTCTGTGAAAGTATCAAGGGCATCACAAACGGACAAGCCAGGGTAAGAGTTGGAGAGAGAAATACTGAAAAAGATGGTAGAAAATGAAAATACATTAGTGCAGAGAAACTAAGCTTTGGATAGCCTTTTGTTGCCTTCTCCATAAATCCCCACATTCAAGGGGTAAGCTAGCATGTGAAGTCCTGTGGCAGGAAACCTGATGCGCCTGTACTTGTTGCTGACTGCCACTATCAGCTTGTCTGTGGCACTTCCCATCCAAGCATTTTGGTACTATTTTGGTACAATTTTCAAGCATTGTATAGAGAAGCTGTCACCCAGACAGGTTAAGAGAGTTGTCTGGGGCTGTCCAAGGGTGCGAGGCAGATGCAGAACCCAGCCTGTGGGAGGCTTTTCTTCTGTCTTCCCCTGCATAGCTCATTGCAGCAGCCTTGTGGTGGGAACCACAGCATCTTTGCCTTTGGGTTGCATGTATTCTTTTGATTGCAGAAGATTGGTCAGTGTAGAGTCACAAAATGTGTCCTCGAGGTTACCTTCGCAGGGGTGATGTGGAGATCACCAATGCATGTTACGCCGTTGAGATACTGTCTGTAATCTGTTTACAATATACAAAAGGAGCAGAGCCAGATGTTCAGCCCACCTAGCAGTGGCAATTTTCTGTCCAGATTGGCTCCTGCTTTGGATGTGAGGAAGGCAATGTGGTCAATGCCCCATATTCTCTGCATCCCCCTTTGCTCCAACTGTAGTTTCCTCACAGCTTATGTAAGCAGATAAGCTCCTCTCTTGTATTCCCTTTGTGATTTCCTTGCATGTTTTGCTTTTTTTCCCATGTCGTACATGGACCAAGTGATAAACCTCGAAAGCAACTGTGCATGAATAAACAGATTGTCCACTCTCTGTATCCCTTACAGGCAGTACAGACTTTGAATTTTTTTTTTTTTTTTTTCAGCTAGAAACATCAAAAGAGTCAGGGACTGGAAAGCTACTGCTTTGTATTAAGGGAAAATGTTAACACAATTTTCACTAGCATCAAGGGTCTTAATGAGCAACTGTTAAGGAAGACAGGACCAACACAAGTAATTGTATTGCTCTTTGGGATTACCCTGTCATCTATAGCCCTCCTTTTCAGAAAAGCAGAAGACTATTTTTATGATAATTAGAACCGTAAGATATATTGAGGACTGAGAGCCTCTTTTTACACCTGGAAAATGAAGCTTCCAATCATCCTGAAAAATTGAATAATCATTTCTGCCACTGCGTGTTGAGAGCAGTCTTGCAGATGTGATGCAGGGCCATTAATGAGTCGATGGTAGATTGTTGTCCTAACCTTGTCTTGGCCTCTGTGTCATTCACAGGTGAAGTGTAAATAACTTCAGCTGATGTAACTGAATAGGATGCCTCTTTTTGAGATTTCTGAAACCCGAATAGTCTTTTGCCTAGTACAGTTATTCTTGCGGGGGCAATGGAACAGGGACATTTTTAGCAGTTAAAGCGTTGAATAATGGAAGCTAAGAGAAATAGTCCCACTTCTCTTTGTGGATTTAAGCATGTAAAGTCAGTTAATACCAATGGTACTAATGCTTTTAAATTCTGCTAGTACTCAAATGTAAAAAATATGCAAGTTGATCTAAAATATGTATCTTTTTGGTCAGGATCGTCTGAAAACTGAAATATTGTTGTTCTAGAATTTACTGAAATGGCTTTTGTTTTCATGAAGAAATAGAGGAATTATAAGCTTTACTAAATGGACATCATCACTCACTTGTTTATGTACTGTGTAGCTGTGATGCTTTGTGCTTTCTCTGCTGATTCCACTGTTTCTATCCCAGGTATAAAGGCTGTTCATGCAGGATCTGTACACAGTGTGAAGGTTTTTTAATACACAGAACTCTATAAGATAGCTCTGTGCAAGAATTGGTTAATATTTAATACTGGACAGAGTCAGAAGAGAATGCCAAAGTCGAAATTCAGGTTCTCTAAAGGCTGAAAAATTTGGTAGGTGAACGATCTTAAGATGTCCTTGTTTGCCTGAGAAAAAATTTGTCCTATGTATTTAGAAGTAATTTTTTTCTTGTTGTTTTGGTGGGGTTTTTTGTTGTTGTTTTGAGTATAGAAGCAGATTTTTTGGTGTTGCAACTTGTGCTGATAATATTTTAAGCAACACACATAAAAAATAACATCTCAAGGGGCTGGATTAAAAAACCCAAACATTACTTTCCCTGTACTCTCTCTCATTACTCTTCCTCTGCTTCCTAAATAATGCTTCCTACTGAATTTCCTGATTATATGATGATTTTAGAGAACTGTTAGCTTGACAAAACTTGACAATTGGATTTGCTTATACACATCCAGAATATTTACATTTCTTTCGTTAAGGGTTTTGGGTTTATTTTTTTATTATATTATTGCTAATGGCCTAATTCTAACAGCTACCATTTTTATTGGGTTTACATTTTCATGAACCTGAACTGTAGAAATTAGATTTAAACTTCATAGCACTAATAAGGACTGATTTGTTTGCTCCTGAATGCTTCGGTTGTACGTCCTCATCTCTCAGAAGGTCACATGTTCTGGCTGTTCCTCAGGTTTTGACAAAATGAGAACCTTTAGATGCATTTTGTGGTTCAGCCTAACAAATAATATTTGGTTATGTACTTAATGAAAAAGATTGCTGGTGGATGCTCTTGCTCTATTTTCAGTTGTAATCTGTGCTCATCAATCCATGAGAGCAGTATAATTACACTAAAAATGAATGTCGATGGATGTCGGAAGAAATAAATCTTTTGAATCTGTACAGCATACTTCACTGAAATAAACGACTTTACTGTCCTTCCTAAGACTACCTTTAAGAAAGGTTAAAATGGATATATAATGTTCTGTGTTTCTGCAACCTTCAGCACTCGCATTTAACCTCTCTGTCACTACTTTTAAAATCAAGGGCTGGGACAATGAATTGATTTGTAAAGGAGAGCTTTGTAGACTCAGGTGATCTGTCTTTATGTGATATCTCATGTTTACCTTGGGTTGATTTGCTCTGGATTTATTTTAGCCACACTTAAAAGTGGCAAGAATTAGCTATGAAAGGGTAGGAAGTGGGTTTAGCTGTTACCCAGATAACATATCAAAAAAGAGTTATTGACTGAGCTTAGCTCTGTCTCTTAGCTATCAGAGTGACAACGTTTTGGTTGAGTGAGAACTGTAGACTTCATTCTGTTTTGCTGCAAGAAAGTGCATTCTGGAGGTTTTTCTTGAATGTAACATATTTTTCAACCACAGAATCACCAGCTGTGTTTTCCAAATTGTGGAACTTATTTGTATGCATGTGAGGCAGAAGGGTAATTGATGTTTAGGTCAGTACCTTGAATGGTCTCTGAAAATAACATAGTAGTTGTGTGATCTGATTGTTGCTAATCTCATTTCCTCGTCTAAAAAGTGTTGAGATTTTTGGCTGTGTTTTCTGGCAGGCTGTTGAATTGCAGGGTGAAAATACAGTAATTTAGAATAACTCACATTTCTTTAACTCTATTTGTAGGTGAATTTCTCAAAGGGCTTCATAAAGCCTTTAATTACAGAATAGCTGTGGAATAAGTATCCATAGGACAATGCAGGTACCATTTAAAGCTCAGCTACATCACCTTTATGGCAATCACACTTGATGTCAACTAATGAGTGTGGTGTTTATGAGAGAGTAGATGTTGGCAGGATAACACAGCCATTGCTGCAACTATAAAAGGTCATTGGATTTTTAAGCTTTCAGTTAGCGAACAGCTACTTAAATGGACAGGAACTGGGACTGATGTTTCAGTCATTATCACTGTAAACTCACTTAAATACATATGTACAACCAGTGAAAACCTGACAGCTTCCACCTTCATGGCAATCAGGGGAAAGCAGACCTGACCTTGGTGGTTCCTACCTTCCCTGCATTAAGTGCAAGGCAGACACTACTCAAAATGGTTCATGTTTGTCACCCTCCCATGCATTCATTGACTTCAGACATTGACTCACAGGTTCAACTGTCCCTTTGTTTAAAACAACCCCCCAAACCTTTCTATTAAACAGTAATCAAACCATTTTAGAGGTGTTTTTTGCCCCCTTCTCTAATGTTACAGTGTTTACTTTTGAAGCTGAGACTGAAGTGATCTCTCTGAAGGCAGACAGGACCTGGGTTGCGGAGATAGAAATTGTAACTTGGGTCTGCTGGCACTGGTCTTGTGCATTGGGATGTGCTGTCCCCACCAGCGGTGTGTCCAGTGTTTCCAGCTTGCTCCTCGTTTTGCATTTGTGTGGTGGGGTTTTGGTAGCCGGGGCGGGGGCTACAGGGGCAGCTCCTGTGAGAAGCTGCTAGAAGCTCCCCCGGCTCCAAGTCAGACCCACCGCTGGGCAAGGCTGAGCCCATCAGCGACGGTGGTAGCGCCTCTGGGAGAACAGATTTAAGAAGGGGAACCTGCAGTGGGTAGTGGGATTAGGATGTGAGAGGAATACCTTTGCAGATACCAAGGTCAGTGAAGAAGGAGAGGGAGGAGGGGTGCCTGAGGAGGCTGATGGCCCTGCAGCCCATGGTGAGACGGCAGGCTGTCCCCCTGCAGCCCATGGAGGTGAGCAGGGGAGCAGATGCCCGCCTGTGGAGGAGCCCATGCCAGAGCAGGTGGATGCCCCCAAAGATAGCTGTGACTCCGTGGGAAACGCATCCTGGAGCAGTCTGTGACTGAAGGACTGCAGCCCGTGGGAGGAACCCATGCTGGAGCAGTTTGTGAAGAACTGCAGCCCGCAGAAGGGACTCATGTTGGAGTTCATGGAGGAATGTCTCCTGTGGGAGGGACCCCATGGTGGAGCAGGGGAAGAGTGAGGAGTCCTCCCCCTGAGGAGGAAGGAGTGACAGAGACAACGTGTGATGAACTGACCACAACTCCCATTCCCCATGCCCCTGCGCTGCTGGTGGGGAGGAGGTAGAGAAAATTGAGAGTGTAGTTGAGCCTGGGAAGGAGGGAGGGGTGGGGGGAAGGTGTTTTAAGATTCATTTTTACTTCCCATTTTCCTTGTTTTGATTTGATTCGTAGTAAATTAAATTGATTTTGGTTTTTCCCCAAGTTGAGTCTGGTTTTTGCCTGTGGCCATAACTAGTGAGTCATCCTTCCCTGTCCTTGTCTCGACCCATGAGCTTCTCTTTGTATTTTCTCCTCCTCATCCCATGTCAGGGAAGGAGTGAACGAGCAGCCCAGTGGTGCTTTGTTGCCAGCTGGGCTTAAACCATGACACTCCTGTATTTGGTTTTATAGCCACAATAATGACTATTGCTCATCTTGTTTCCTGCTAGACCATTTATTGTATTAAAATCTCTGTGCTCTGTTATCCTCCAGTTGAACTCGAGAGTTTGTATATAACAGTCCAGTGTTTATGGCTCATTTAACTTTGCAGTTTTTAAACACAGTTATTGGTACTCCTCTGTCCTCTATTTGTAATCGCTGCAAGGACTCAGTGGTCCTGACTGATCAAGTGTATTGGACAGAGAAGTAGCTTGCAAAATATTAAAGAAAAGATGAGTGGGGAAAAAGGAACGGCTGCTTCTTAAACTGCAACTCTAGTTCTTCATGACTTAGGAAAAGAAAAAATTCTTCAACTGTATTTTTTTTTTTTTTTTAATAAAGACTGGCATTTCCCCCACATAATTCTTTGATTCCGTGACTTGTAAAAAAGAAAGAATAAAATTATCGCTACTGTAGTTCTATAGTATTGAACACAGTAGGCCACATCCAGAACTGATACAAATGTTGATATTAATTATGTACTAGTAATTTAGGAGAGAGGAGGGACTTGCCTCGTTCAACCATAGCAATCCAAAGAGTTAGGTATTTAGTACATTTTAGTTGTCAAAATTAATAAAAAGCCAATGGCATCTCAACATGACACATCATAGAATTGGAGTGAGAGATAGTTGAAATACATAATTTAATATGGAAATTATGGAGGTGACCAGCTTTGCCTAGAGACTGAGGAGATCTTCACTGAGAGGCAGGTTTTTAGAAATAAGCAGTGAAGAAGATTTAGAAACTGGCCTTTCATTGTCATTATTGACTTCTTTTTTGTGTGTGTGTGTTTGCTGTTGAATCCTTAAGCATCTAATCTTGTGTTAAGTTTGCATTTCTAAATCAGTACTACTGAAGGAGAATTTTGCTTACAGAGTTCATTCTATGTCTGACAAATGAAAACTAATAATGAGGAATTCCTAAGTTCCATCTGCATTACTACTGTGCATCATAAACTGGCTTGAAATGGTAGGTCGATGCTATTGGTTGCTCAGTCATTCAAGTCTTCTGGTATAAATTCCTGTTGTTATTACTCTTAAAAATATGTTAGATGGGTGTGTGGGTGTCCGTTGCTGTTGGTACTTCTCGTTGCACCAGGAAGTATCTTGAACACCTCCCAGAGCAGTAAAATATGACTTCTGAACCTGGGAACTGCGATACAGATCGCAAATCGGTGTAATGAGGGTGCAACAGTACACAAAAAATAGTAAAACTAGAAGGGTCCCCTTTGTTTGGCAAGATCATAGCATGCCTGGAGATGAACCAAGTGAACTGGGGATATCTGTTCTAACTTTTAGTTTGTTAGCAGCTGATCTCCCTACATTGCAAGTCTTTTGTCTTTGGAAAAGCTGTGTTCTTTCTCAATTGTGTGTGCATCGTTAACCTTCAGGAAGAAATTACCTGGAAAAAATACAGAATTATGTACACACATGGCAGATTAGACTTGAGCTTCATCTCTACTAAGTGACTTTTCACTCCTACTAACAGTAATTTGGTTGGGTTTTTTTTGAAAATTTAATAGAAAATATGCAGCTAGATGATGTGACACCATTTTAAATAGTCTTCATTGTCCATGGCCATTTGCTATTGATTACAAGGGCATAAAAGTGTTTGCTGCATGTTCCCCTCAGAAGGGCTCTATTGAAGTACAGTCTGCCTCTTTTTCAAGACCGCAGTGGTATTAATGTTAAGCAGCTTTTCCTGGAGATGTGGCAAATAGAGGACAATACCAGTTGGGTGTGTAATGCTAATCAGAGATAGATGTCAAAAATGAATAGGCTGGTGGTCTCTTAATAAAGGTAACTCTGTATTTGTAGATCCGTTTTGCAGTGAGCATTGTTTTGATAAGAGTCTAATGGTACATTGCCTGAGAAAGGTGGTAGTTCTAACAAGAAACTATGGTCAATAAGGTATGATTGGAGTAATTAAATTCCTTTAGAATTAATCTTTAATGAAAGTCTCAATGTGATCAATGAAGAAAGGAGATTCTTCATAAAGGTTATATGTTAATAGTATTAACACTTAAGATGTACTGAAAATTACTGTGATGTATTTGTAGAACTTGAGTGTCTTCCTCAGTTGCATACCAATACATGCTTTCTGAAATACATATTTGGTGGACTACTTCAGTGTGGTACACGGCAGCAGCAGGTGTGATTATCATCTCCTTTCTGAGCCAAGTTAATTCTCAGTCATTCAGTTTAACACATATGTATTTTCCACTGAAGGTGAAATATCAGAGTGCTACCTGCTTGATGAGGACATTTAGATTCCATGGCTCTTTTAGCAAAGGTGCATTTTTTTCTGTCATTAGGATTGTAATCTGCTGAAGTCTGTAATTGTTAGGCACATTCTTTAGCTGTCAGCTGTCACTATGTTGCAGAAGCTGGAGCTTTTCATTGGCACTGTACATGACTTTGAAGCCTTCTGGGGTGAGCAGAACTGCTGTGTTAAAGTATTGTTAATAAAAATGTAAATACCAAAAGGCACATTATCCTGGGAAATTCAGATCTGCAGAATCTGCAGATCTACGTGGTGAACCTTCGTGAAGAGCAGCAGCAATAGAGATTTGGGTATTGAGATGAGCAACGTTGGCTTTTGACTCTTCAAAGTGTCACAGATGGCAGGGAGACAAATTAACAATTCTTTGAGAAAACAGTTGTGTGTGCTACTGGACTTTTGACAGATGGATTTCTGCAGTAAGGCCTGCAAGCTATAGTTTCCGCTGCTGCTGCTGACTTGTGAATTCAGGGGAGTTAGCACTGGATCAATAGGGATTTCAGAAGGCTTCAAGGCTTATACTGGGAGGTGAGTGAGTGATATCATTGGACATTCAAGGGGTTACTCAGTAATAAATCGGGCAAAGATGTGAATTTCTACCACAAGTGATATGAAAGAATGAACTTTGTAGCTTGAAAGACATTAATTTTTCTGTCTTCGACAAATGTGCATATGACTGAGATAGAGTTAATTCAGTCTGGTAATTGGATCAGCAGTTTCCGTGGTAAAGCCTGACTACTGGTAGTGCTGATGACAAAAACACAGACCTGTTGTTCCTCCTGAGAGCCAAAAAGCTAATCTCTTTGGTGCTGTTTTCCATGAGGTGGCTGAGCCCATCACTGATGTCCCTCTGGATCTGTGGGAGCAGCACCCCATGGATCTGCCACATGTCTGTCCTGTGACGCATGTGTTGAACCACCTGAGATCCTGGAGCGGGGAAGGAGTAAAGGCTTTAAGGAGAAGACAGGTACCACAAATTGGTACTGACTGATTATGAAAGAAATTTGGAAGGGATCTAAATCTAAAGACTTGATAAAAACTAGAGAGAGGGACCAGGGCAGGGTCTTTGCTGTATGCATACCAGCTCATCTTATAGGAAGAGGAGAAGACAGGTATATACCAGTATTCTAATGTCTTTATCTTAAGCTTCTTTTTCCAGATGTATTCAGGTATCTGATAAAGGAAAAAAGAAAAGGCTGGATTAAACTGGCCTCAGATCTGCTGTTATACAATGTCATATTCAATGTAGAAGGAGAGTACCTGTTAAGGAGAATTGTGAGTGCTTATCTGAATGGTTATAGAAATTCTTGTCATGTTAGATAAAAGCCAGTGTGCAGAAATGAAGAATTAGGAAGCAAGGAAAAAGCCTAATGTACATAAGAGTGCTAGGATTTATTGGTACCAGAGATGTCAGTAAAAGGTTTGTGTCACTTCAGGAGACGTGGAGGGGGTTGCATGGTGGGGTATTTGGTGGGCATTTCCTCTTGGATTAAAAATTTTAGGCAGAATACAATTCAACCTACTGAAGTTTCCATGTGGAAAAAAAAACTTAAAAAATCTTTTTGCAGGGCAACAAGAGCAAATGAGAGCACAGCAAAGTGGGCAGTGTACCACCCTTGCTATCCAAGGTTTGCAGCAGATAACCCAGTATATCCCTTTCCTGTAAGTGGCCAGAACCTCTCACTTCTCAAATAAGTGACCCAGTGTCACCCTTCAGAAAATCCTCCTTAGAGCCTCAGGAGCACAAGTTGGGAAAGCAAATCTATTTGAAAGCAGTGATTTTGCACATTAATGCATGACCATGTTGGATTTGGGGGTCAGCAATGTCAAATTTTGACTGAATGCCTGGCAGAAGGGAACCCTGGTTGCATCTGGACCACTATACAAATTTGCACCAAAATACAAATGTATTAATCATAATCTTAATGAAAGCAACAGCTGCAGATGGCATTAACATCTTTAGAGAAAATTTTAAAGAATTACTGTAGGTGCATTTTCATATTTTAAAATTACTGAACTTTTAAGTAACTCAGTTTCCAAACACTTGTAATTCTTCTTATTGCACTGGATCAGTCAGCAGAATGCCTAATGCCAGGGAGGGAATGCTTCACACTGACAGGCTAAAGGAGAGAGGAGAAACTTAAAATTCTTCCAGAGTATGAAGCAAGATACTTCATTGCTGATGGTACTTTAGGAAATGTTAGGAACAGCCTGTCGGGTACATTGGTGAGAGCACCTTCTGGGCCTACTGATAGACAAGTCTAATAAAGCCAGGGCTCAAGAACATGAGAGAAAGAGTGCTTGGCAGGAAGCTATAGGCAAAAAGTTCATCTTTGTATTTAGAAATGAGTAAAACTGCAAGTGAAAGGAGGTGGAAAAAAGCAAGACTAGATGTGTAAGAAGAACTAGAGTACTGATGTTGTTAGCATAGGAAGCACAGGGCTGCGTACTGCACGGGGACTGACTGTAGACTCATCCTTATTTCACAGTGTCTGAGGCCAGAAAGGGGGAGGTGAAATCATGCAAAGTTCAGACTGGCTATTAAATTGTGTTGAGTAGTGTTGTACTGAGCCCAAGAGACTTGCTCAAACCAGTTCTGCCCCAAAGCACTGCATGCTACAAGGAAACAGGAGGCTCAGGCTCCTTCCCAATCCTAAATTTCATGTGAACATGAAGGACACAAAACCATGAACTTAAAGAACGGATTATTTTCACTGCCACAACATCATGCCTTCTTATTTTTGCTTTCAGCCATCATATCCTAACATATATACATACATCAACGAAACTGAGCATTTCTCTTTCATTAAATCTTTTTCCTAAGTACCAACAGTTTGCTCTTGCTGAACAGATTGAGCTCTGGAGGCCTTACACGGTAAAGCTGACTTTTCCGACCTTAGAACATTTCTGTGGCTTTTGGGTTTTTTTTTTCTTACAGTTCTGTGGCATTATCACATTTTACATTTGAGCAAATTTATTTGCTAACTATACCCTGCCCTACCTATCTAATACTCTGTATTTTTTTTTTGTCACCTACAAATGGTGCCAGCAAAGAATCTATATAAGAATCTATATTATCAGTAAATGCTGCTTAACTATATATTCTACAATGGGGGCAGCTGACTATGTCTTGAATTCCTTACAAAATATGTTACTGTAATTGTGAGGTTGACTTTTCAAAGACTTTCTTGTTGGCCTAGTTCTGCTCCTGCTGGAGACCATAGTAAACTTTCTCTTCCTAGGTAGTAGGAGCAAAGTTAGGCAGGTGTGGTGGTTTAACCCTGGCTGGATGCCAGGTGCCCACCAAAGCCATTCTTCTATCACTCACCTCCCTCAGCTGGACAGGGGAGAGAAAATCTAACAACGGGCTCCCGGATCAAGATAAGGACAGGGAGAGATCACTCAAGCAATTACTGTGATGGGCAAAACAGACTTGACTTGGGGAAATTAACTAAATTTATTGCCAATCAACCAGAATAGGGGGAGAAATAAAACCAAATCTCAAAACACCTTCCCTCCACCCCTCCCTTCTTCCCAGGCACAGCTTCACTCCTGGATTCTCTACCTACTCCCCTCAGTGGC
>VYZV01007957.1:4050-15040 GCA_013401275.1 Pandion haliaetus | reverse complement strand
AGCGGTGCCGTCGTGGATCTGGCTGGTATTGGCTTTGTCAGACATAGGGGAAGCTTCTAGCAGCTTCTAACAGCAGCCGCCCCTGTAAACACCCCCCTGCTACCAAAACCTTGCCACATGAACCCAATACAGCAGGCAATGAGAGCTTTAGAAAATCCCACCCTACAATTACAACCAAAAATAATTTTCTAGCAAATGTTTGTCTCTGGTTTCCTTTTTTAAAGCTAAGCCACCCACTGGGAGTTTGATTCTGTAGGACTCTGAAGATGATTGGGGGGGGAGGAGGGGAAATGTAACCTAAAAATAACTTAGAGGAGTTCTTTTATGCCTCAAGAAAGACATAGTTGTAGGCCTGTCATTTCTGGATCTTCAGAGCTGAGAAATAAGTGCTGGATGCTTTGGAAAGAGAATATGTGCATGTAAGCATGTGCCTTTGTGCTCTGGATGTATACACAGAAACTTTGTCAATTTTTGCCCTCCTTGGAATGAAATAGAAATGTTCATTCAAGAATCTGGATTACTGTCTTCTTCAGCATCCTTATTACTTTTTTGTTGTTGTTGTTATGTAATACCCAAAGTACTGCAATTCTTTAAGACTATTGTTAGCTAAGTTATTGGAAATCCTTTAGTTATAGTTTATAAAGTAGTGACACTGTTCATACAAGCAAGTGAATTGTTTTCAGCGAAATGCAGAAAAAGTTGGATTTTCAGAAAGAATCTGAGGTGCTGCTTTGTAAGTAGAGCAATAGACATGCGACCATGTTGCGTTCAGCACTTAGACCAGAGTCGATTCCGATCAGGTCTACTAAATTTACCAAATCTGTGGTAACTTCATTATGCATTTATGTGAGAGGATGATATAAGCTATGGTTCCTACAGCTTGCTTCACTTGTAGGTGGATTAACAAGGTTTGGCACTCAAGTAGTTTCTGACTTGTGACTCCCAGTAGTGCATCTCCCTCTTGCTACATCCCTGGCTGCAGCATCATAGGAGGCTGATGAAAATGACACTTGGGAATGAGGTAGCCAAGTTCCTGTGGGCAAAAGACATCTAATTTTTTTCCTCCTAGGAGACACAGCATGTCACCTGTTGGTTGCTTTCAGTTTTCAGAGTCTATCTGGAAAGTGTTCAGAGAAGTTTTTCTCATGTGTATTTGAGTTGAAGGACTTGGGAATATATTCTTTCGGCTTTTCAGGGTGGGTATCATTGGTCTTGCAGTGCCAATGCATGGGCATGCCTGCAATGCTCTGCTGCTGTTCTGCTGGAAAAGCTGGCCATATGATATAAGATAAATTGAAAGCCAGAAACATAGCTGATCCTTCTTGAACTCTATTGTTCTTCCACAAAGACTTAATAGTCTCTCATTTGTCTTAAAGTTGTGATTTTTGCATTTATTTTACTTTGAGCCTTCAGCACACCCCATCAAGCCTGATTATACAAAGGGTTTGCAGTCAGATGCTACTTGGGGAGAAGGAAGGCTGTAAACATTGCTGCTTGCTTTATAGAGTAGCATATTAATCTCACTCTGCCAGGCCTTTGTAAAACTTTGCAGTGGATAAATGATATTACAATTCTTCAAGCATGTAGAGAAGGGAAAGCTGGTTACTTCGCTTGTGCTGTCAGCTATCATTGGCAACATAAAGTCTGTATTCTACAGCTGCTGACAGTTTGTAGAAGTCATGAATAAAAATACACATTTTTAGTCAAATTATGCTGCCTAACCCTGTATGCTCATAGTATGATATCCTATTTCTGGGTGGAATATAATAATTTGATTGAATAATTCTGTTTTGAGTTTAGTATTTCATCTTTCTGCCTGTATTTTCGACACCATAAATAAATTAATGTGATCATTTCGACATTATCTTACAATAAAAATCTGTGGTAATTCCTGGATAAGAGATCATTTGTAATTTTGATCAAATGTTAAATCTATACTTAGGTGTATTCATCATTATGCAATATAATATTTTTGTCACCATATTACAAAAACTTATAATTGCACTCTAAGACTGTAATTTCAAGAAACATTCTTTGTGGTAGTCAGTGTTGGCTGGCGCTATAAAAGGTAGATTATGAAATGGATTCCATTCTTGTTTTCTGTAGGTCATAAACAGAATCATAAATATACCACAATAATATGAATTTTAATTCATTTTTCTGTGTAATTATAGAAAACATAGGTAGTTATTTGTCCCCTGTAATTTTCTAGCTGTATTTCTTGTAAATGCCAGCTCTACCTTTTTTCTATATATTTTAATTTGCTTAGCTGACAAAAATGCCATTTCCTAGTAGACAGAGTCCTCTGTAAATAAAGTAAAAACAGAAATGTAAAATGTCAGCCACTGTTTTCTTTTAAAGAAGGCCATTTTGTTTGTGTGTTTGCATGCAGTGAATAGGGAAAAGGAGTTGCATTTTTTTCCCCAGTATTGCTGATAAGGATGATACTTCAAGCAGCATTTTTAATTTGTTCTTCTCCAGGGGCTGACTGGTATAAAATGGTGATAATGAATTATTAATAGTTTTTAAAGAGATGCTGCCAGTTCACAGTGTGCCTGCAATCCATGGTCGGGTCCTGTCCTCCTTGGAGGAATAGTACTTTGTTCTGTGAAATCAGTGGGATTTTAGCTGGGGTCAGATGACCTTCAAGAAACAGCTGTGGTGGGCTGAGATGGTACCATCCCTGAATTGTTCTTCCTTTGCACCGGAGGTTGGACTGGAAGACAGTTGAGGTAGCAGAACAAATCGTCCAAGCACTGTCCAGCAGCTTTCATGAAAAATCAACTGCCTTTGTTTAATCAGGTCTCACTAGTTATCCAAGTCAAGCCGTCTGAGTCTGTGCTGAAGAAGAGGAGGGATTTTAATGCAATCAGCTCCTCAATCAGCAGTAGGAGGGGTGGTTTCCAGCCAAAGAGTTAGCAAAGAGCTTATACAAGGGAAAGGCTTATACCTTGTAGAAACATGTAGCCATTGGAAATGACAGCCTTCAGTTTTTCTTAGTTTATTTTAATCTTTAAGAAAGCTGGGGAGGGTGAGATTTGTACATCAGGGTCCAGATTAATTCCAAAACTATGTAGCTATCTTTGATTTACCTTCCCAACCCGCTATCTTAGTCTTCCCCTGTAGAGAAGGACTGGCATTTTGAGGGCGCATTTCCATCCACCTAGGATGTGAATAGTCCTGTGCTTCATCTTTTCATTCACTGTCGAAGGACCATGTGCCATTTCATAGATGTAGATGAAGTATTAGCCTTGGTTGTCTACAATTCGGTGGGATGATTTTGGTGTTAACAGCTCAAACACACAATCAAGTTACTGTGCTAACAAATTGCCTCTGACAAAGTCATGCAAGTTATCTTTAACAGTCTCTTACTGTGTATTAAGTTGTAGTGCATTAATTTGCATTTATTATGTTCTAAGACTATGCACACTGGTGGTTGCCATGGGTCAGGTGATACTTTGTAGCTGAATAAACTATAGTAACTGGATTTGGAATCTAATCCCAGGCTGAATGTGTGCATGAAGACTATTGTTACTGAACTTCCTTATTAGAGTACCTGTGTGCTAAGAAATCAAGAATTACATTAATAGATGTGATCTAAGGTAGATAGATGTGATCTGCTTTGTTTAATATCCTGTCTCCAAGAGAAACTTGTTTGGGAAAAGCATCAATTTCTCACAAACAAGGAGTGAAGGGGAAAGAGTTAAAAGTTACCTGTGCTTTTTTTTTTTTTTTAAAATATACCACTAGTCAGTTTTGTTGAGTGACCCTTACTCTTCTGTCATTTCCAAGAACTGAAGCTCCCTCTTAATATAACTCATTATTTTTGTTGCATTAATTATGCATCATCTTGTTTATTTCCCTTCTGGGATAAACACTATCAGTGTTTTCAAATCCTACTTCAAAGGAAGAAGCTCTGTTTACAAAGAATTCCTAAAAATATGGCTAATCTATGGAAAAGTGTGTTCCAGACACAAACTGTTTGATAAATGTAACATTACTATTATAACAAAGCATTGTGGAAAAAGATGGATCAGAAAATAATGCTCTTTCTGTTCATTGACCTGATGCTGCTACCTTTAGACTGAAGATAGCTTGAGTTAGTATGAGAAAATCTATCTTGTTATGTTTTGGTGGATAGGGAAAGTACAACATGTTTCCTGTAAATTGTGCAATTTGTGTATTTGGGTTTTTGAATGGAGATGCTGGACTGCCCAGTTCCTCAGCACTGTGTTAGAAATGGATACCAAAGGGAAGCATATACCAGGCTATGCAGTCACTGGAGGAACAAAGATAATCTACATATTTATTAGAATAAATAAGGACAATGTTTGGAATACTTCTTTTTGCTGTCTCGGTTGCCTCTTCTAATTATAGCATCTCTTTTGATCTGTCATCTTTTACTTAATTGTTCTTTCTAATTACTGGTGAAGTCATCCTCATCCATGTTGTCTAGACATCTTTTCTCATACTTAAACTTTTTAATTTTTTAAAAAAATTATGTTGCCTAATGATCGCAACATACTCTGAGATGGTATGAATACCCCTAGTAATGTTTGCCTCAGGCTACTTTTTTAGTGTATTGAGGACCTGTAAGGTAGGTAGCAGTCAGAGCACTGGAGTTAGAACCCAAGTATTCTATGTAATGAGCAGCGAGAGCTATTTGACCTTGAGGGTGGATGAGGGTGTATATATATCAGGAATTTGAACAGAAAAGTGGCTCCTCTGTAAAAACCTCAGACTTTTTTCACATCTCAAAACTTAAACATTTCAATTAGAAGTCTCTTATGCCAATGGTGGTCTTTTAGATAAGTTTGGTGTTTTTTCTTGAGCACTAGCACTCAATTTATTATTGCAGATGAGAAAGAGCATTCAAGAGCATTAGAATGCATGTCAGGATGTTCTTCAAATCACAAGATTTGTTTAGTTTGCTGTTGTACAGGCACAATGATACTCTGAAAGGACCAAGGCATTAGAGTCATTTTAAATTAGGTTTTACAGCTTAATATATTTCTTGCATAGCGATAGATGACTTGTTTTACAATACAAATAAAGTCATTGGAATTAATTACGGGGTATAAAATTAAACATAAACTTGCTGAATCCTTGCAGAATTGAAGCCTAACAATTATCACATCCTGGAAAATTATTAGTTTTAAGTACATCTCAAACCTTGACTTTCAATTTGGGAGATAGATCTGAGCTGACTACTTGATGAAAAACATTCTATATAAAAATTGAAAAGACAAGTTTGATAGGAGCAGTTTTTCCATATATCAGTGTTCATTTAAAAAAATTGCTTCTGATTGTCAAATTCTGTGTAATGAAGTCTTAGTCACAACCTGGTAACTGTTATGAAAAGATATGTCAGAAAGAGGCAACTCTTGACCAGCCCGAGGCAAGTCAAAAGTTGTTGGTACATCTGCCTATATAGTGCTTTTTATTGTTTATCAAGGAGTCAGGAGATGCTACAAGGGGAGTATCTTTTGTAACTAGTGCCTGTGCTGCCAGACCATGGCTGTGTGCAGCAGGGACTGCACATACCATGTTTGAGGAGTCTTTACATAGTAAAGAATATAGCCCCCATAATCCAGGAGGAAATAGTGACCTGCTATGCCATCTGGACACTCACAAGTCTATGGGACCAGATGATATCCATCCAAGAGTACTGAGGGAGCTGGAGGAGAGCTTGCCAAGCCACTCTCCATCATCTATCAGCAATCCTGGTCAGTGGGAGAGATCCCAGACGACTGGAGGCTTGACATTGTGACGCCCATTTACAAGAAGCATCGGAGGGAGGATCTGGGGAACTACAGGCCTGTCAGCCTGACCTCAGTACCAGGGAAGATTATGGAGCGGCCCATCTTGAGTGGGCTCATATGGCATGTGCAGGACAAGCAGGGGATCAGGCCCAGCCAGCATGGGTTCATGAAAGGCAGGTCGTGCTTGACCAACCTGATCTCCTTCTATGACCAGGTGACCCGCCTAGTGGATGAGGGGAAGGCTGTGGATGTTATCTACCTGGACTTCAGTAAGGCCTTTGACACTGCCTCTCACGGCATACTCCTTGAGAAGCTGGTGGCACATGGCTTAGACAAGTGTACTCTTCGCTGGGTAAAAAACTGGCTGGCTGGACGAGCCCGGAGGTTTGTGGTGAATGGAGTTAAATCCAGTTGGCGGTGGGTCACAAGTGATGTTCCCCAGGGCTTGGTACTGGGGCTGGTTCTCTTTAATACCTTTATCAATCATCTGGAGGAGGGGATTGAGTGCACCCTCAGTAAGTTTGCAGATGACATCAAGTTGGGAGGAAGGGTTGATCTGCTCGAGGGTAGGAAGGCTCTACAGAGGGATATGGACAGGCTGGCTTGTTGGGCCAAGGCCAATTGTATGAGGTTCAACAAGGCCAAGTGCCGGGTCCTGCACTTTGCTCACAACAACCTCATGCAACGCTACAGGCTTGGGGAAGAGTGGCTGGAAGGCTGCCCTGTGGAAAAAGACCTGGGGGTGCTGGTTGACAGTCAGCTGAATATGAGCTGGCAGTGTGCCCAGGCGTCCAAGAAGGCCAGCTGCATCCTGGCCTGTATCAGAAACAGTGTGGCCAGCAGGAGCAGGGAAGTGATTGTCCATCCCCCTGTACTTGGCCCTGGACAGGCTGCACCTTGAGTACTGTGTTCAGTTTTGGGCCCCTCACTACAGGAAAGACATGGAGGTGCTGGATTGTGTCCAGAGAAGGGCAACGAAGCTGGTGAGGGGCCTGGAGCACAAGTCTGATGAGGAGCGGCTGAGGGAACTGGGGTTGTTTCGCCTGGAGAAAAGGAGGCTGAGGGGAGACCTCATCGCTCTCTACAACTACCTGAAAGCAGATTGTAGTGAGGTGGGTGCTGGTCTCTTCTGTCAGATGGCTGGTGATAGGACAAGAGGAAATGGCCTCAAGTTGTGGCACGGGAGCTTTAGATTGGATATTAGGAAAAATTCTTTACTGAAAGGGTTGTCAGGCATTGGAACAGGCTGCCCAGGGAAGTGGTTGAGTCACCATCCCTGGAGGTATTCAAAAAGCATGTAGGCAAGGCACTTCAGGACATGGTTTAGTGGGCATGATTGATGGTTGGACTCAATGATCTTAAAGGTCTTTTCCAACCTAAATGATTCTATGATTCTATAAAGAAGACAGCAAAGAAGGACTTAATCTTCATTAATTGTGTCTTTGAGGATACATTCCCACCGTATCTGCAATGGATTGCTGTTGCTGCTGTAGAATAACAGTAGAGGTTGCTTGAATTTCGTATTAGATCAGGGAAATGCAGGTAAAATGAGTGCAAATTAGCCCATGTTCAAAATTTTATTCTATAAATATAATTCAGCTTTTAATATGCATTTTTGTAACCATGCATCATGGTTATATTTAGTAGTATTATCTTGCTGCAAGAAAATAGTTCTTGAAGGATAACTAAAAGACTATCTCTTCTGTCAGTGAAAATAAAAGCACAAAGTTAGTTTGATGGGAAAATGCAAAATGGGTGTCCTCCATTTTATATATAAAGGATGAATAAATGCCAGGTTTGCATATTCTGTATTTAACTTAAATTTAGCAAAGGTTCTTTTACTAAATCTTGCACTTCCTTGGTCATTGATACTATATTAGTTATTCAGTACACACAATTTGTACAGTTACATTAATCCATAGTCATTATGCAGCTGTCCTTTATTTGGGAAAGAAACCATATCAGTCTGCTTCCATATTGGTTCACATATTTGGGCCCAGGACATAGGATGGTGTAGCATTTAGATTGAAGGATCAATGTTCTATTTCTTCCATCTAAAGATATAAGCAATAATTGCTATAAAGATCCCAAGAATAACACTAGAGCTTCTCATGGGTAGTATCTCCTTTTAGTGTTGGAGAAATCATTGCAACTTCAAATGTTTTCAATGATAGTCTGAGATTTTGAACAGTTCTTCTAGCAATTACTCAGTTACTTAATGATTTAAAAGATTCTGAAGCTGTATGGAAATGCTCAATAAATTGAGAAACATTGGTAGTAGGAGACTTTAGAATAGTTTTTATTCTATAATAAAGTATAATATATTTGATATACTTGAGTATGATAGTAGTTAAGATAACTAAGAATGTAGTTCTCAGTTATATTTTTTTCTCTTTTTTTTTCTTTCTTCTTTTCTAAGACTTCTTCACTGTTAACTGGCAGCTACAAGAATTGAAACTTTGGTAATAATTTTTTGAATTCTCATACAGGGAGAAAATAGATAACTTTTTAAAAAGAAAAAGAAGAAAGGCAACAGCAATTAGTTCACCTTGCAGTGCTTTCCTCCATGGCTGGACAATTTTAAAGTGACTGAATCAGTTTCTCTTAGCAGAGGCCAGATGAAGAGAGACCAGATCACAGTACAATTTGAGCAGCAAAAGCCTAAACCCAGGGTTTAAAATGGATAATACTTGCTAACCCCACAACAGGTTGCTGTTGTGTGTTACTCTACTTATGTATCTCCTGTTTATATGAAGTATTGATTTCTTTTTCAAAATTGTCTGTAAGAAGAGCAAATATGCTTAAAACTTATTGATAACATTTGGCAGCTTGCCTTTCCCCTTTCTATTCTTTTTGCAATTCCTTTGTGGTTGCTGTTTCAGAACCAGTTTCTGCTGAGAACTCTAACAAGAAACTGTTCCCTCTGTGGGCAAGCAGAGTTTCCCAGTGCTGCTGTGCCTGTGAACANATTCATGATTGCAGTAGATGTTTGTTGTATTTGAGTGCATTTTACTGGGCATGTTTTGGTATTTGTTCTACTCTAGAAGTAAATTCAGGCATCATTCCCTGAAATTACTATTTGGCAGCAAGGGCTAATGGCAGGTCCAACCTCTTGATGTCCGAACCAAGATTTCTAACCATCTGCTTGCTGATGGCTGATGCAGACCTTTGAGTTAGAAAAGAGCTGTGTGTCTTGTCAGAAGTATTTGACTAAAGGCTGCCTTTTAGAACTAGAAACTTGAATGGGCAGCATGCTGCCTGGTGCTTTCACATAGCTAAAGGTGGTATATCGCAGACCATGAATCTGACCATTGACTGTACGTCATGATTATGTCATTAAGTGCAGCTGGAAGAACACTTGTCTGGCATTAAAGCAAACAGCTCAACTCTTTCAGACAGCAGCACACATATAACAGTTTCAGATCATTCATNGTCACCATCCCTGGAGGTATTCAAAAAGCATGTAGGCAAGGCACTTCAGGACATGGTTTAGTGGGCATGATTGATGGTTGGACTCAATGATCTTAAAGGTCTTTTCCAACCTAAATGATTCTATGATTCTATAAAGAAGACAGCAAAGAAGGACTTAATCTTCATTAATTGTGTCTTTGAGGATACATTCCCACCGTATCTGCAATGGATTGCTGTTGCTGCTGTAGAATAACAGTAGAGGTTGCTTGAATTTCGTATTAGATCAGGGAAATGCAGGTAAAATGAGTGCAAATTAGCCCATGTTCAAAATTTTATTCTATAAATATAATTCAGCTTTTAATATGCATTTTTGTAACCATGCATCATGGTTATATTTAGTAGTATTATCTTGCTGCAAGAAAATAGTTCTTGAAGGATAACTAAAAGACTATCTCTTCTGTCAGTGAAAATAAAAGCACAAAGTTAGTTTGATGGGAAAATGCAAAATGGGTGTCCTCCATTTTATATATAAAGGATGAATAAATGCCAGGTTTGCATATTCTGTATTTAACTTAAATTTAGCAAAGGTTCTTTTACTAAATCTTGCACTTCCTTGGTCATTGATACTATATTAGTTATTCAGTACACACAATTTGTACAGTTACATTAATCCATAGTCATTATGCAGCTGTCCTTTATTTGGGAAAGAAACCATATCAGTCTGCTTCCATATTGGTTCACATATTTGGGCCCAGGACATAGGATGGTGTAGCATTTAGATTGAAGGATCAATGTTCTATTTCTTCCATCTAAAGATATAAGCAATAATTGCTATAAAGATCCCAAGAATAACACTAGAGCTTCTCATGGGTAGTATCTCCTTTTAGTGTTGGAGAAATCATTGCAACTTCAAATGTTTTCAATGATAGTCTGAGATTTTGAACAGTTCTTCTAGCAATTACTCAGTTACTTAATGATTTAAAAGATTCTGAAGCTGTATGGAAATGCTCAATAAATTGAGAAACATTGGTAGTAGGAGACTTTAGAATAGTTTTTATTCTATAATAAAGTATAATATATTTGATATACTTGAGTATGATAGTAGTTAAGATAACTAAGAATGTAGTTCTCAGTTATATTTTTTTCTCTTTTTTTTTCTTTCTTCTTTTCTAAGACTTCTTCACTGTTAACTGGCAGCTACAAGAATTGAAACTTTGGTAATAATTTTTTGAATTCTCATACAGGGAGAAAATAGATAACTTTTTAAAAAGAAAAAGAAGAAAGGCAACAGCAATTAGTTCACCTTGCAGTGCTTTCCTCCATGGCTGGACAATTTTAAAGTGACTGAATCAGTTTCTCTTAGCAGAGGCCAGATGAAGAGAGACCAGATCACAGTACAATTTGAGCAGCAAAAGCCTAAACCCAGGGTTTAAAATGGATAATACTTCCTAACCCCACAACAGGTTGCTGTTGTGTGTTACTCTACTTATGTATCTCCTGTTTATATGAAGTATTGATTTCTTTTTCAAAATTGTCTGTAAGAAGAGCAAATATGCTTAAAACTTATTGATAACATTTGGCAGCTTGCCTTTCCCCTTTCTATTCTTTTTGCAATTCCTTTGTGGTTGCATTCCCATATACTTCTGATGGTCAAGCCGATGCACTTGAAGGCACTCCTGCTGCTGAACTTGGTCAACAAGCTATTCATGATTGCAGTAGATGTTTGTTGTATTTGAGTGCATTTTACTGGGCATGTTTTGGTATTTGTTCTACTCTAGAAGTAAATGCAGGCATCATTCCCTGAAATTACTATTTGG
>VYZV01007955.1:172827-184783 GCA_013401275.1 Pandion haliaetus | reverse complement strand
TTTTTTTTTTTTTTTAAATCATGCACAATTTGCTCACAAGAAACTGATGATGAACTTTCCATGCTATTAATCACCAAAAACATGTTGAGTGGCATCTACTAGTGATGCTAATTTTAGAAAAATTAGCAATATTTTGCAAAAATTTGAGAAACTTAAATACATGTCATTCTAGGGCCTTACAGAGTTTTCTGAGGTGGTCCATGCCTGTTGATTTCAATTAGAAATAAATATTGGGTTGTCATGGAAATTACAAAAGTTTCATAAAGGGCAATCATTATGCCAATACTCAAAAAAGGAAAACGGATAACTCGGAAAATTTTATAGGCAGATTAACCTAACAGAGTATTGGGTCAACTAATGGAAAAATTGTTGCAGGGTTTATTTAAAAAAAAAAAGCAGTAGTTAGGAATATCATTGATGTCAATCATCATAGCTGAATAAAAACAAAAAAAACCCCAATAAAACGGCATTATTTTTTGATGCAAGTCTCATTGAAAAAGGCAGCCATATTTGTGAGGTGTGGTGAAAGTTTGTAAGTCACTCGACTTAATAGTACGTGACATTCTGATTAAATATTAGCTATATGCTGTATCAGTGAAGCACACGTTAAATGGATTAAGAACTGATTAATTTACATGTTTCGGAAAGTAGTCCCTGGGGAATCATCATCAACTGGGTGAATTTTAGAGTTGTTCTCCAGGGACTAGTACTAAGCTTGACACTAATCACTCTTTTTATCCATGATATGGAAGTAAATAGAAGAGTTCTAATAACATTTTAAAATAAAGCAAAGATTGATGGACTGGCAAATAGGTCTGGGTAAAGGCACTTGTGGAGAGTGATCTGGATTTCTTAATGGCTGAAAAGGCATTTTAATTTATCCAAATATATGTATATATGGGAAACACAGGCCATGCTGTTCCCAGAACCAGGAACTGTATTCTGAGATTTTAATGCAAAATGTAGCTCCTACGGGTGTTTCGGTGTCAAAAAGTTTGATCTGACCCTTGTGTGTGATAACAAAGAAGAGAGACAGCAAACGTTCATGTCTCAGCAGCACTGATGAAAAGGAAACTAGAATAGTGATATTAAAATAATGAAGATTATGCAAGTAAGAGGCAAAAAAAGAGTATTGGAGGTTAGGAAAATTGTTTTGCCAATGAAGGACCTACAGGCCTCAGCATGTTTAAATTATCCAAAAGAAATTGAAAGGCAATTGATTTCGTACTTACCTACATTAAGGGACAACACTGGGCACCAAATGATTCTTTAATGTAGCAGAAAAAGGCAATACAAGATGAAACGTCTGGAAGTTGGAAGCCCCCCAAAATAAAATGAGTTACAGTACATTTTGCAAAGACTAGTGGGAAATTACCAAGAGAATTGGTAAATTCATCATTTTTTCATGCCTTCGAATAAGAAATGGAACCCTTCCAGGGAGATATCAAATGGAAATTTCCTAGGCTAAGTCCAGTGTAGTTTGGATAAAATATTTATATAAACATTTCTATAAACAGTGCCATCTTGATTCCTCATCCATGTCAAGGGGTGGGGAAGCAAAGAGCTACAGTGGCTAGTGCTATTTGAAAGCTTCCGTTGGACTGAGGATGAAAGAGGAAGAAACCGAGCACATAAGTGATAAATCAAAGCCTTTTTCCCCTCCATTACGTGATGTGTATTTGTGACTTTGCTGACAGCATGGTATATATATGTGTATGGCATGGTATATATGCACTGACATATCCAGTCAAAGTTCTGTTTTCATGTACCACCAAAGCTTCTAATAACATCTGGCTCATTTGTTTTCTTGAGGTACCTTTTTTTTTCCTGGAGTTTTTGGGGGTTCTTTTGTAGGGTTTTTTTTTTTTAAATAAGCTCCATAACTTCTCTGGCGGTGCACCCAGAGTAAGTACTTTCTTTATACACTGCCCATGTTTTGGATGGCAGTGGATAATTCCTGCTTTGTTGAGGGTTTTCTATTATATGTAAGGTAGGTGACTTCGCTATCAAAGCAGAATGAGGAAAATGAAATCAGGGGCAATTTCCAGTCTGTCTAGACGCTTCAGAAGTTTCAAACAGGATAATTCCATTTCTTCTTTTCTTTATCTGCGGTATTAACGTTATGTGGTTTGCTGTCAGTGTAACGCTACAAGAGTAAAACCAGGAGATTCAGTGTGCTTGAATCAGAAATCCGCACTTCTCTCTCCTATGTGTTCTCTTCAGCAGATGGACAAATTTGAGGACAGAGCACAAAAGGGAGTGTTAAATTATTAGAAATGTTTATTTTCTGGTGAAGGGCAAATAATGAAATAATATTTGAGCAATATGGACAATAGCATTTTGCAATCGTAGTTCTTATTTTGCCAAGATACAAATGGGTGACACTTTTTCTTTCTTTTTCTTTTTAACCTGTGTGACAAAGAATCAAATCAAGAACCCTTGAAGCCCAATACAAATTTGAAGAACTAATTTTGGTATTTAAAAACCCTCAAACAAACAATAATCTTTGCATTATAGTACTTTCACTGTGTCAGCAGGGTTTGGTAAAAGTGCTAGGGTATTAATTTTGTGTGAAATGAAGGCAAGTTGCAAGTGGAGAATCCCAGAGCTGGGTAACAGTATTAGCAATCACTGCTGTCCTACCTGGTTTGCTGCAAGGTTATGATTAAATATAAACCTGAGAAATCTCAAAGGAAGAGTGAAGAAAAGTTAAGCTTTTAAATATTTTCATTCTTTTCTTAGCTGAATATGGTGATGTAAATAGAATAAGAAGGAGTCGTCCTGCTTACTGACCTTTGCTAAATCACCCATTTGCTTAAAAAGCTACTTGAGGTAGATCAGTTATTATCTTGATTACTCTATTTCTTTCATGTTAGTGTTTATAATGGCACCTGGGAAAATCTGTTTGAAAACTTTGCTTCATTCTTTCTTCTGCTGCGTACGTACTTTGGTCCTCAGAACAATGCTAATAAGCAATACTAAATTTTTTTTTTTTTTTAAGAGATTACAGCCAACAGGGCTGGAAAAAAAAGCATGCACAAGCTTACTCAGATTATTAGTGCAAAGGGAAGGGAGAGCAGGTGGCAAGTTAGATGGCCATCTAGATATTATCAATCTGACAGGTATCCAAGTGGTTCTGTATTACAATCTCTAATTTTGGTCTCTGAATAGTTTTTAATAAGATTTAGCTATGGGGTTGTCGGCCGTGACCTGTGTTACAAGACATTCCTTCCACTCACATTGAAAATGTACTTTGTGAAAATTCCTGTACTGACAAAACCAAAGGACATTCCATTGTAAAAGCCAATGTTTTACCTCTGCGCTGCCTGGAATCAGCAACCTAAAAAGTTAGAAAGCAGGTAGTCTTAGTGGTTTTTTTCCCTTCAGATTAAAGAAGCTGAACTAAGCCTGGAAGTCAGAGCAAAACAGTTTTTATTCAGATTCTTTGATTTTTGTCACTGGATGTTCATAGTGACTTTTTTGGCTTCTGTTCCTTATAAATCTAATTTCATTCTGGAGCCAGGACTTTTTCGGCACTGCTCCTGTGAAACTTGGACACAATGATTTAACAATATGTCCAGACCAAACCAGATCAAGTAGTCACACATGACTGATTCGGCAGAGCATGCTCAAAGACAAGAATGATGTCTCTGCGCAGCAAACAATTCTCTAGGGTAGGGACAGCGTGCTCAAATCCAGTCACCCCAGAGTAAACACTAAGTTAGGCACAGCTTAAATGTGCCTTCGAGCACAGGCTTCCGCTGCTGACTAGATGAGAGCCCCGAGCCAGGCTGCAGATCCAGCTATGCCGTAGCTTTTATATCTCTCTTCAGCCTGCTAGCAAGTGTCCATAATTGTTAGAGCAGTACTGGGGTGCACTCGGCAAGGGGAAGGGGAAGAAAGAGAGAGAAAAACACTTGTTACACTAGTTTTGTGAATATATTTCATGGGTATTTGTAACTAATTTTATTACTTTTCCATGAGTGTTTGTAAGTGTGATAGTTCGTTGGCCAGAGTGCTGGCAGGAAGGGGGAGTCCTGGAAGACTCAGTTGGAAATATTCTCTGCTGCAGAGATCTCTGATTTTCCTCTCCCTCCTTCTTTTAAAGTTCCGGTCATCTACTCAAAGAGCAGGAACTATAGTATGTAACTTTTCTAATGATTCCCATATAGTGTATGAAGGATAGCTAAAGAACTATGGATGGTCTGTAAAAATACCATGCGATTTATGTGCACATATAAAGTTGTTCACATAATTTTAATTAATAAAATATATTCTTTTAGAATAGTTAACAAAAACGTTAATTTTTAAGTAGCTTATATTTTAACTAATAAAATTATTATGATGTGTTGATTTGCTCTTAATCAAAGTGTATTTGGGAAGAAAATGATATTTTAATTTTAACATTGCTGCTTTGTCCTAAAATATCTGCAACAAAGTTGGCTTTTGGACTCAAAAAAAAAAAAGAGAAGCTTTTCTTCTCTACTAATTTTTATGAAAAGAATCCCTTGTTACCAAGCAGGGTTTTTCTCAGTTATTATTTCAAAAGACAATGACACAAATTAAAATGGCTCTTTGTTAAAATGACTTTTTTACTATCTACCTTTACTGGTGCCATTTTTTACCATGGAATATTTTCTGTAGTATGGTGGTATATGTGGAATGTATGTTGAAGGTAAACAATTTTAGACACATCTGGATTTGGTTTACACTGGTTTCATTATGATCTGCCTTTTTATATACTATGGCCAGTGAGCGATGTGCAGTGCCCAAGGTAGTTTTAAGCTAAGTTGGGTATCAGAAGCACACGAGCCTGGGAAGCGGTATAAACTAGGCTGTGCTCTGGTTCGTGTGGCCATGGCTATGCTGCTCTGATGCTTGAGCCAGTTTGTTTCAACTTAACCCGGGTATCCTTCCACTGCCATTGACAACGTAGAGCATATTCTTACACAAGAACCCTTGCAATTTTTTTGTATTGTTCCATTTCCAGCCTCCCTCCACCTCCCCCCCCCCCCCCCCCTTCCCGCAATACATTCCCCCCCTCTCTTTTGTATTTCTGGCACATATACGTCCACAGGTGTTATTAAGTGTAGGGTAGCATGTGGTGTCCATGCTTCAGTGCTATTGCAGAGGAAGGACTTCCTACAGGAAAAAAATGATCACTTTCAGTATTTTGCAGGCTGCCCATCTAAGCCCATCATTGCCTGGCATCTACACACTAAGGGCAAGGATCCAGCGAACTTGTGAGTGGGCACCATGCCATCTGAACAGATGGGCATGGAAGTAGGCAGCCAGTAGACCATGTATGTGCATCAACTGTGGGTGTTGAGGGCAAGATTCCCAGTGGAGAATGTCCAAACAGCTGTCTGGCCTGAGCCAACATGCCTACGACCAAGCAAAAGTGCCATCCCTAAATCCTGCTGAGTTGGATTAACCTTCAAAAATAAAAATTGCTTCTGCGGTAGCATAAGGTGAGTTTTTGGCTTGTTTAAATCCAAAAGAAAGAATGAGGTAGGCAGGATAAAGAGATGCACTAACATAGGGTCCACTAGAGAGGACTGAGCATTTGTCTAGGAATATTAATAATATTTTATACAAGGTTATTTATATGGTATACAGTAACTGATGACTTGCAAGAGTGTGACATCTATGTTAATTACACTCTTTCTGTGAAGACGGTCCTTTCAGGAGAGACTGAGCTTTTGAGTGCATTTTGATTGTAGTGTATGTGCTGGATGTGATTTTGTAAAGGCAATTCTTTGGGTTTTTTTTCTTGGTGGTTTTTTTTTTTTTTTTTTTTCCACATTTGCTTACTAAGTTTTAATGATTTTTTTGCTTGCCCCTTTCCCTGAGAATAATATTCTGGGGTGCAATATCAGGTTAGAGCTGCTGACACAGTTTGCTGCCATAGCTGAGTTCTCACATTTATTGTCTTTATTTTTCTAAGATCCAAAGGGGACGTGAAAAGATAATCTATCATTACTTTCTGTCTGTATTAACTTTGATTTTTACCTTTTATGGACATAACATCAAAGAACACATTTTTGCAGATGTAGATGTCAGAGGTAAAGAACAGTGAAATACGGATGTCTATTGCATTTTTTTTTCCTTCTCTTTTTACTCCGTGTTTCCTCTATCATTGGTGCACTATTCATCTGTAATTTCACCAAAGTATGTGCAGTAGTTAAGATTAATATATTCCAATATCATGGTGAACCAAAAGTAACAACTGCATGATGAATAGAAAAATCTGAATAGCAAGCATCAATGTATTTTATTTTATAACATACCTTTTTATGTATGGCTATCTGAATACTGTCACAGTGTGCACGTTGGTATATTTTGTTATGTATTACAGGCTGTAACAGGGAAGGCTAATACAAATATATAAAAAGTCTCCCTTTAAATGTTATTTTCTTGAATCAATGAGTATTGTATTTAATACAATTAAAGCATATTGAAGCTTTGAGACCAGTTCCAGTTTGATTTCCAGTTGGAAATCCTGAGGATTAGAGGCAACACAGCTGTTGTTCCCTTCGTGATAGTTTGATCCCCAGGTACGTGAATCCAAGCGACCTGCACTAAAATTTAGAGCAGCCTTAGGATTTCTTGAGCTCATATGGTTGGTAAGAATCTTTTGTAGCTGCCTCCTCTTCTACATATGGTTTTGGCAGGTCTCCTACTCCTGAAAAGGCTAAAAATGAAGCCAACTACATCATCTGGGACTCCCTCAAAGCAAGGATCAATTGGACAAATTTCAAAGTCCATTTGAGTATCTAGAGAGGAACAAAATGGCTCCTACTCTAGGGAAAATCTGCTCCTGGGAAACAGCAAGCAATTAATGGCGAAAAGTACCTAGTACCTGATGTAGGCTTATCCTTGGAGTTAAACTATCAGGCCAAACTGGATACCCCAGATTTGGATCACCCCTCCAACAATTTTGGGGAAGAAGGTGGCATAATTTCAAAGAGGCCATGCTTTGTAATCAAACTCTTATTTATTTATTTACTCTTTAGAATTTTTTAGAATATGTAAAATTATCTATTTTCTGGTCACAGAGAATCAGTTCATCTTAACACTGGCTGAAATTTAAACTAGGATCTGAATAATTATTTTGATTTTATTTTGTGAATGAAGTAGCTGAATAAATTGCAACACTCCTGCAGTAAAAGCACCGTGGTGCTCGTCTACAGCAAGTTCTGAAGTCAGGGAGCATGCCCACATAATTAAATTGCCTTGATATAAAATACATACCTTCACAGGCTCGAGTATGAAGGAGGACGCTCGCACTGTGGGAAAGGTCTATAGGATTCTGATTTATAAGGGAGCGAGAGGTCAAGGGAAGCAAAACCATTATCATTATTTTCACAGGCTCTGGAGATCTGAACTGAGTATAGAGGGCAGTGTGCTCAAAGGGAGACGTGCAGGGGGAAGGCAATACAATCCTGTTTTCTTTTCCCCCCCCTCTGACTTCAGTCCGCAAATTCTGCTGAGAGTATGTCATATGTAACGAACTCAAGCCTGTAAGGACTGTGAAGTGGTTTTCTTATTAAATGATGCATAGAGAGATTATCTGGTCTGTAGCCAGCACACAAAAGCTCCATCCATGCAAGTTCCTATTCCCGAGAAAAGCGTTTGGTCACCTGCCTAGTAACGAGTTTTTGGGGGCCTGGGGATGGGGCTTGAGGGCGAGGAGCAAATGAGGGCTAGTGGGGACAGGACTGAAACTGCGCTTCATGCATCTCTCTGCCTGCAAGCCTTGGGGGGGGGGGGGGGGNNGGGGGGGAGGGGGAAGGCAGAGAGAGCTAATGTCACATTTTACTGCCTTGGAGTCTCCATTACCTTTTCTTCTGAAGAAATCTGTTTGGGACAAGCAAGGAGGAAAAAAAACAAAACACGGGGCTATAATGTAACCCTCCGGAGGATGGTGTTGGGAGGGTTCAGAGCAAGCCAGGAGCACCAGCGGCCCCAGCTGAGGGCAAGGAGCCTGCTGGGACATGGGGAGCTTTCCCCAGGGCTGAAAGGTCTTGAGCTGAGCTATTGCAGAGCTCTAATGCACTGAGAGCATCCACAGCAGTGGGTCAGGGGAGGAAGGGGATTGCTCCTGCTGTTGCTTGACAGCTTCCATCTCTCCAGGATAGACCAAAACCCCTTATCTGTTGAGATGACAAAGGAGCATCTCCGAGTGGGGAGCCCTGTGGGATTTTCTCAGTGCCTTTCACAGCAGAAGAGAAACCGTACCACAGCAGAGCTGTTCAAAAATAGTTCCTGAAGATAAAGATGGACTTGCCATACTACCCAAGACTGCATCTTTAAAACAAAACAAATCACTTTGAGCACAACAGCGAGTTAAATGTTACAGCATTTTTCCTTTCTCTTGCCATTTCCTTGGTGTCTTTCAAGGGATGGGGCCATTAACAGAAATGCATTGTAACATTTCTTAAGTTTCTCTATCTAAGCAATTATAAGCTGTCACTGCATTATGGGAGTGACAGGGGACAAAATGACCACAGACATCACTAAATCAGGTATCACCCCTCCTTCTCTGTTGAGGGAACAGTTTTCACAAAAGTTTACGTGACTGGTTTGTACTTTTATTGCAAACTTTCAAGCTGCCACCAGTAAGTTCGATCCTATAAAGAATGGAGTGTTCTGGCCCTGATCCAGGCAAACACTTAAGCCCGTTGCAGAGTGCTTTGCTGGATCAGGTCCAGAGTGGAGCAACATGCAGTAGTAGGGGTTCAACAGTAGGGCCTTTCTCTCTTTTTTGGGTGTTTATAAAGTAATCTCCACATATATGATTGCAACATGGGCAGGGTGAAAAAAAACAATAGTCAGACCCCTAAAAAGAAAGGTCAAAGCATGAACAGCGTGACAAGTTTTTGGTAGAAATCTAACAAAACCTCCGTGAGAACCTTCTCCTTGATGGAGCAGTACAGTGATTGATAGAGAAAACAGCAGGTAGGTGTCATCCCAGGGTTTCTCAGCCAAAGCAGAGCTCTGCTGTACCAGGTGCTGCTTGTTTGAACAAACTGTGGTTTTCCCAGGTTGCTTGTAGGTGACATTTGTGGGTAAATAACCTGTGATGAATAGCTTATTTGATAATTTTGGAAACCACTTAGAAATGTCTTAGAATTATCTTAATTATTTAGGGATACAAGCAAATTTCGAATGATGTTTCGGGAAATAATTAATTGTCTGTACTTTGCACTAGAGCAGCCTGTCTGGGCCTTTTGAGTTAAATACTGGTTGGTTTTGTTAGGTTTGGTTGAAATCAAGAAGTATGTTGCTTCTCGTTGACTAGATGAATTAGGTCAGAAATATGCTTGTTATGGGAAATAAAATCCAAATCAGTCCTCCAAGTCTCTTTCTAAACCAACACCATGCTATTTGAAAAGAGTAGCAATGAGTTAGTCATGATGAATTCCCACACAAAGAGGGAGAATTTAAAGAACAAATGGCAACACAGAAAGAAATGAAATTAAACATCAGGTTATTGCATTTTACTTCATCAATGTTAAAACAGCAGTTGTCAGATGGTTGTCCCTTCACGCCGGGACACCAGGCATACGTAATGGAGGCTTTGCTTTTGTAGAAAGGATGATGACGGATTAGTGCTTAGATGCTGAAATAACTCCGGTAGGAGATGGATACCCTTTAGCTAAGGGAAGGGGGGGCTGCTGAGGCTGAATTTAACAAAACCAGACTTGCCCACAGACTTGCAAGCACTCACAGAGTGGATTTTTAATGCTGCAGGTGACATTGTTGCTGACTGAAGAATGTTCATCAAATCAGAAAACTGCTGATAAGCTGCCTTTCCCAAATAGGGATCTCATGAACTTCTCCTGTAAATCTCTGCCTTTCATCATACCCTGGGAGGCGAGGTGGAGGGCTTGATGGATATTATTTAGGTTTTTCTTCAGTTTATTAGGGTAATTGAAAGGAGCTATAGATGAAAAAAAAATCTCAAAACATCTCCTTTATGGTCTATCTATTAAAAACTGAATGAAAGAATGGAAATAATTGAGCCTACACTTCCCTTTGAATATTTTGGTACACCACTGAAAATTGTCAGTGTATTGAAACATGAGTATATTGACTACTGTCACCCAGGTTCTGCTAAGAATGTTTTAACATTGAACCAAACATATTGTAAAGGAAGTGGTATAACTGACTCATTCAGCAGTATTTGCAAAATATATTTAAGATCAAATTTGTATAAGGCCTGCTGGAAT
Organism: Pandion haliaetus; assembly: GCA_013401275.1. Lineage (NCBI taxonomy): Eukaryota > Metazoa > Chordata > Aves > Accipitriformes > Pandionidae > Pandion > Pandion haliaetus. The sequence goes on along the minus strand of VYZV01007955.1, from coordinate 174,548 downwards.
TTTATAAAATCAGTCTTAAAGAATATATTGCCTCTGTTGTTGCTGAGTTTTTTCAAGCTGTTTTGGTTGTTGGTTTTTTTTTTTTCTTTTAAAGTTCTTTTTCTAAACCAAAGGCTGGTAGAAATGACAGAGAACTTTGTTGAACTTCCCATTAATTCCATTTGTAAGCCAAATATTTGGGGTGTTTTTCCAGAAGAGCTTGATCTTGGTGTACATATCTGTGGATTTTGGTTGTATTTCTGTAACTTGATTCAGACTGTGGAGCTTCAGGTCTTGAGTGAGTTTGCTCATTGCTGGGCTACAAAGTAATGTAATTTCTTTTATTTTGCCCTATAAGAGAAGCACGTGACCTTTTTAGAAAAAGCATCACGTTAAATAATCAGGTAAGAGGTCTATTCTTTCTACTTGTACACATGCAGTTTTCTTTAACGTTTCTGCTTTGCATACAGCAAGGAGGTTTTTAAAGCACATAATGTGATCCGTAACTGGAATTTAATTTTTTTTTCTCCTCTCATATTTCCTGGAAATCTTACTACTGTCTTTTATTACACTACCCCTAATAATTTGCTAGTACTACAAAACTAATACTTTTTACTATCTCCTTTCTTCATTTGGTTTTGAGTTGATTTAGTGCTTCTGATAGAGTCTTTTTCACGTGTATAAAGTGTGAGCGTTTCTTTTGCTAATGCTCTGATCGCTGAACCAAAGACCCGACCGAGAGCTCTGATCGGTGCTGTACACTTTAGAGTTGCATACAGGACCCCCAACAGACACGTGTGATTCCTGGAGAGAGCAGCAGAAGGTTAAAATAGATACTTTGGAGTGGTGGTGTGTCTGTTATTTAATTTGGATGAATGAAGAATATATTTTAGAAATCATCACCGGGCATTATGCTCTATTGTATGTTAAGGGATAATTAGAATGGGGGATCTGTGTGAGAAAGACTTTCTGTGGTCTAGACCTGAATAGTTTAGTTATATGTCTTGAGCACTATGGAACCTTCAGAGTTGTTGAATAGTAAAGATAAAGAAAAAGATAAATTGAATTAATTTATTTTGAATTTATATACGTCTCTGCCCGCATTAATATTAAGTTCCATCCAAAATCTAAATAGAAAGACTGTAATCTTAGAAGTTCTCTCAATAGCATCAGCAAATCATTCTTGTTTACCCTACACGCTAATAAAACAGGAACATGACACTCCTGAAAACAAGATTGCAAAATACAGAAAATGCGGTCTGACATTTTTTTTCTCCCCAAAGGAGGGACTGCCACTAACTAAAGTATTTCTTATGAAAGCTCGATTGCTTAAGATGCAGAATATTAAGAGAGAAAAACACTTTAGGACACAGCCATGTCACCAGCTGTTACTCACCCTTAATGAAATTGTTAAGTGATATTCTTCATAAATAGGTCAGAGAAACTTTTGAATTGTGAGGAATGTTTTATCTCTTTCTTTGAAATGTTTGTATTAAATTTAGAACTGGTAATTCATTAAGCTCATTAGCTCTGACTAGGAGAGTAGAGCAATATCTAGGATATAGATTTCAAGGCTTAAAAATGTTACTGCTTACAAATAAACATGAAAGCAATGTGTGGAGAAAAAATATGGGATCATAATATGTTTAACTGTTTTTTGAGCGTGGCCCTCTGGATTAATTAAGAACATTTTCTATATTCAGACACTTGAATATAAACAGACTACATTATGACTTTTGGTT
>VYZV01007955.1:110251-171467 GCA_013401275.1 Pandion haliaetus | reverse complement strand
TACTTGTTAGAAAGGAATGCGACCATGTCTTTGTCATGTCTTTGCCCATATTAAGGTGTTTCCAATATTTATATCAATTTTTATAAGTAAAAGTGATCACAAAATTTAACAAAATTTTCCTTGACTTTAAGAGAATTTAGGGGGAATGAGAAGCATAGAGGTTTTTCTATTAAGAGAAAATGAACATGTAAATACAGATTCATCAAAGAAATGTTGGTATTGGTGGTACTTTCACCTACACAAACTTTTCAGGATTAGGTATGTTCAGAAGCTTTGAATTCTTCTAATTAAGAAAATTATAGAACCTATATGCGATATACTGAAAATTATTTTTCCTTATAGTTTCCAATACTGTTAGTTCATGACAGTATTTTATTATTATTATTTAGAAACTCAGATATTTACACATCCATACTCTCATCTTCAATATTCTTCTAAAAAGCAAATTTAAAAAACCCCAAAACAATCCACAGACACAAAACCCCACACAATAATTCCATTTTCTTATTTCTGTGTTAATTCTTCAGGGCATTTTGGGTCATTGTCTCAACCTTCCATATGTTGAAAAGGTGCAGTAAGGGCAGCAGCTTAACAACAAATGATGATATTTATTGAGACAGAAACAGCAGAGCGTATCATTAGGATATATTTGGTATTCTTTTTAATCTAATGTCATCCATTTGCAGACATTGTAAGTTGATCCTGAGCTGTTTTGGAAATATTTTCTTGAAAACAAGTAGAACAGATAAAGGGATATTAATAGATGTTAAACAAGGGGAATATAGCACCCCAAACAGAGGCTATACAAATATTGGGGCCATCCTAGAAATCTTTTTATTTGTCTTTGTGGCAAAGTTGTTTTGTAATTCCATAAATGCCCTTTATATTAATTACATAGAAAACTGTGCACATTATCAATTAATGAAGACCATGCGATTTTTTTTTAAAGTCATCACCTTTACTAATACAATTAAAGCAATATATATATGAAAGTTACATTGCTTAGCACTGAGAGGTCTCATTAACTGAAGATCTTGTATTTTTGAGCTGTTTAATTTAAAACAAATGGTGGATTTGAGCTATGTAATTTAAATCAGGATTTTTTTATATGCCCAACTTTTTTTAGTGGATTTGATATTCTAGCTCAAGACAATTGTAAGGAAAATACGACTGAGCAGCAACATTTTCGTCTGGAAGTACATCCAATTTTTAACTTCCCAAAATGTAAGAATAGAGGTGATTCAGATCTGATGTTGAAAATCACATTTGCTTTTAGTTTTGGATTGGTTAAAATAACAGTTTAGGAAGGGTGCTTGGTAAACTTTGAAAACATGAGATTTTGGGCCTGATTCAGAGAAGCAATCAACAGCTTGAATGGTTAGCCAGTGCTCCTCCCAATTTCTGTTTCCAGATGGGTAGAAATATTGAAAATAATAACCTTTCTCATATGTTATTTGGCATCCCTGGCCCTGGCCAAGCACCAGAAGTTTTGTGCTACAAAAATGAAGGGTTAGAAGGGAAAGAAAAATATTGAAAGATGTAAAGTTTGATTAAAAAAAAATAAATAGGTGGAGATGGGGATTAAGTCTTATTTTAGTTCTAGTAATTCATCCATCTATCACTACATAAATAGTGACATGACTCTGCACAATAATCCCTACATACTTTCTCTCTGGGTTTTCTATGGCAATGATATGCATGACAGGAATTTGCATGAGATAAGTACAAACTATAGAAAACGCACACACTAATCCTCATGGAGTCATTGAGAATGTCACCTAAAGCATTGTCTATAGACCTACAGACCTTTTCATAGGTACAAACAGATATGTACACAGTATATATTTCATTATATGCTGTATACCAGCAACAGACAAAAATCTAAGGAAACAGTTAAACGTGTTATACTGTTAATACCATGATATTTTGTATCATGAAAATAACAGATATGTTTGATTTAAAAATCCTTATGTTCCATGTTTAAATGTATTTTATTGTTATTTAATGGCTTTGCAGAAGGCAAAATTCTATTGAAATTGTTACAAAATCGCCTTGTGACACAATTTACTATAAAGACCATGTGGAGTTTCTAATATTCAAGTCTGGCACTGACTCAGTAGTGTTTGAAAGGGAAAACAGATCCACTCTCAATCACGATTTTGCTTCTTTTCCCATTACTGACACAGTTGGGACGTCCTTAGCTAATGAGACCTGATAAGATGGCAGGTCAATGGGTTTGGCTGAAGACCAGTCATCTTGTTTTGTTTGATTTTTAATTTTTAAGTATAAATTCACACAGCCAAAAATAAGCCCTATCCTAAACTGTATATCACAGCTATACAAGGGATGTTTCCACAGATCATAGAGAACCAAGTGTCTGCAAGGACCTCTGTCTTAAGGAAAGTGTTCAGAGATGTGGAGGAGCACAAATTGAGAGAGAAATGTAAACAAAACGGCGAGTCTAGGACTTGCTTCTAATACGCCAAAACTCTAGCACAACGTTGGTACCCTACAACCAGGGGTCACAGCCTCGTGCATACCAGCAGAGTCCCCAGCCTGTTCTGACCCCACAGAGAAGGGACCAGGTTTCAGTAACAGCAATAGCAGAGTATGGCATCTTCAAGGGTGATATCAGGTTGCTAATATCGCACGCTGCTTTGCGTAGGTAATAGCCAAGGGCTTTGCCTTTTGGGGTGTATTTTGGAAAATGCACAACACAGCTGTGTTTTCCTTTGTTATAACTCCTGTTTCAGATTGTATGTCGAGAATTGACAGAGTTGCTCAATTTGGTTTTCTGCAAGGTACTATGAGATGATTTAGTTCAGCTGGAAACCTGAAGACAGGTTCTCCCTGCACATAGATGCACACACTCCAGTGAAATGTGACCTTTTAAGAGCCGTGAGGGGTGAGCGCCTCAATACCAGAACTCATCTGTAAGGCAGCACCTCTTAAAAGCGTGATGCTTTTTAGCATCTTGAGTGAGCTTTGATTTGGTGCCAGCTCAAAGCAAAATGTGGCACCTATGAAGGCAATGTAACTTTTCTTGTTGTAGAGATATTTAATGTTTCTCTGATATTGGTTACCCCTAAGCATGTCTGTCTTTAGAGTATAAGAATCAAGAAGCTTTTACAGAACTATGGTCTGTCCCTCAGCTATCAATGAAATGTGGACTCCTGCAACTCAATATATGAATTGATACCTTGACGTGATTTACCTACAATATATTTTCAATTAATTCCTTTTTTACTTATACCTAGAAACTTTGCCTGCATTAAAATAAGTTTCTTCTAACTGAACAAATATAATATTATTGTTTGTTTGGTTGTTTTTTTTCCCCAAGATTAGTTCTGTGTACTGATTGACTTTAAACATTGTTTGCAAATTTTCATAAGAACTGACTGTATCGGAAAAAAAGATGACTAAACTGAGAATTAGTGATAAAATGCCTCCATGCTAGATTAGCTAGATGCAGACACTTCTGCATGTGCTAAGTGGATCCATTCATCTGAATAAATGATATGGTTATGACATGTTTTTATTTCTTTTTTGCAGGTAGTGGAGAAAGAAGGATATCTTCTAAAAGCTAAAATAGCGGATGGTGGCAAGAAATTAAGGTATTATATGCGAATGTTACAGAACTTAGTTTCAAAATTCAGCATTGATGCATGTTTAAGTATATATAGGTACTATTGCTGCTAATAGCCAAGCTGCCATTGTTTTCAGTATTAAGCCAGTGTAAGATTACAGTCCCAGAAACCAATTGACAGCAGCTAACGGGCTCATTGCATGCAATGATCATGTGTCAGTGTTGGTCTCTATATTATATATATTATACACATATTGAGGACAACGTTAAGGCACCAGGCAAACCAATAATATATTTTCCAGTGGGCAAATTTTATGTGCTGAGTGTGTGTTTGAGGAGTCAAGGATGGGATGTGGGAACCACCACGTGGTGATGGCACAGAGATGCCAAGGCAAGATTGTCGAAAGTGATCAGCACTTACTCACTTGGCACTGTTTGTGTTAAAACTAATGTGAATATTAATGCTGCCTTTTATGGAAGGATTTGCTATGGTTTGCTGTACTTAGATGCCTGGAAAGGAGTAGCAGTGATATGACCAGCACTGTATGTTACCAATGGGAATGAGAGAGTAATGTGAAATACTATGTTTTCTGCCTGGAGAAAGGAGCCAAGTAGTAAGTTCTCATACGTCTATAGTGCTAAACTGTAAGGAACCTAGAAATACTCATTGAAAATGGAGTCTGGAGGTCATCAAGTCCAACATTGAAGCAAGAACCTTGCCAACACTTGGCCAAGCCTGCTGCAGCTGGGCACCATCAGAAACCGGTGTAACTCGCAGTTTGGGAAAAGACTTTTAAGCCAGTAATACTCTGTTCCCCACTTTGGACACTGGCAGAAGCTTCTGCAGAGCGTGTGTAGGCTGGGCATCACCTGTGAACATGCCCAGACAAGGAGGGAATTTCACCTTCTCCAAGCATCGGGGGCCCTTAGCACAAAGCATCTCCATGGCTTGGCGTTGCATGCTGGCTCAGCGTGGGCACAGGCAGCGTACCTTGGCCACTTGTATTTTTAAATAGCCCTGAACATCAGGCTCCTATTTTTAAATAGCCTCAGAGATAGTGAGCACCACTGAAGCTATAACGTGCTGCCATCAGGTGTTCATCTGACAGAATGCAAATGCAGCTCTGACTTGCAACTGTGACTTTCGCACTGGAGCTAGATAGACGAATTCACACCATGTCCTTGTCAATGCTGGCTGGGTCTTCTCTGCATACTCAGATTTATGGGTCTTTATACAGGCAGAGGGTGGGTAGCGGGGATTCATCTACTCTGCGTACCATTTGTCTGACTCCTCCTATCACTTACCTAAACTTCATTGGTTGGAAGTGATTTCTTGATTAATGTTGGTGCCTCACGGCAAAAATTAGAATATTGTGAACTGACTTTTCTAAAGAGCTTGAAAACCTTAGGTCACTGCATGTATCCCGTGAAATACAACGTGTGCCCACCTGTACAGAGAATAATAGACTTTAAAGAATTTTTCTCATTTTTTAAAGCTGACGGATGACTTTATGGACAACCTGATAAAAAGGTTGTCTAGTTTATATACCTTTTATCTTTAGGTCACAAAAGTAATGAAGTTTTGATTTTAAAATGTCACTTTTTAAATGAAACAGCTCTAGAATAAAAGAACTGGGGAATGTAGATTTAGGGGAAAAAATCTTCTTGCAGATAATACGGTGAAATTCAGTTGCATTCTCATAGCTTCTATAATTCCTATAGTCTCTTGCAAAACCACTAAATTTTCTTCTCCTGATGGAATTAAAGCATTGTCTCCTTAAAATTCAGAATCAAGCTTAGGTGAAACATCTCACCTGATATAATTTAAGAAATACTTATCATTAACTTTTTATTTCTTTGTTGTTGACTTCTTATTTTTAAAACCATAAACAGAACAACATTTGCTTTTTTTTTAAGGAGGTCCAGGTTGAAATGAAATGTTTTCAAATCCTGGCAAATTTCCCAGATAGTTTGATCAGAAATTTGAATCTTTTAAGAAGATTGCACATAAGTCTGGGACCTCAAAACACAATTAGTGATTTGTATTTCTTGGCTAGAAAAACCTGCCCCACAAATAGCTGGAGCAAGCAGCACTCTGCCTAGTAGAAGTGTCGATGACACAAAAATGTTCCCCTCTATAGCTAATGTCAAGCATTTGGTGTAAATTGGGTACTGAAGCTAAGCTGTGTCCCAAGGGTTTTAATCCTTTGGTAATCCATATTTATCCAGGATATCCAACTTGCAGGAAAATCTGTTTAAACTGGCACATAGCATTCTTGGCCACTTACTCTCTTGTGCTCTTACAAGACCTTTTTTGAGCAGGAGAAAATCATTAGAGAAAATGAAAAAGAACTGAAGCTTACCAATACACAACTTGTATTCACTACCTTGATGGTGATTCTCAGCTACAGCACTCATTTCCTAAGGATACTTTAAAAAATAATTAACTGAGGTTGAACTGTTCTTTATGCCAATATACACAATTCACAGCTATGACCATAGTTCACATTAGCTGAGGATACAGCTTTATAGTGGTAATAAATTTAGCTGAAAATTTCAAAATTACTTACAAACACTGTCCTTTTGTGGGGAAATATTTGTCAATGATGGTCAGGTACTTCTCTAAAACCTTACTGTTTCTTTCTCTTCTTCAATGTCTCTCTCTATTTTATTTCCCCATTAACATGGCATAAAAAATGCAGTCCTATTTAATTTGGACATATTAATCTCCTTCACAGAGAGTTTCTTTCACTGTTGCTTCTTGTTGGCTGCTTTTTAGGGATGACCATTAGATGGTGCTGGGTGAAATCCTGCCCACACTGAAGTGAGTGTAATTCCTCTGATAATGCTAGTGGCATTAGGGCTTCATCTGTAATATTGGTTATGCTCCTTAAACTGAAGAGTGAAACATAGTCATTAATAGAAAAACTGCTTGTTGTTATGCCTGATGTGCAGTTTGATGAGATATTGAGTGCAGCAGAGCTTTGAGATGGATCTGGAAGTGAGCATCAAGAAGACTGGCAGGCTTTTAAACTCAGCAAAGCCAGGTTTTGCTAGAATAAAAAATGGGTTTGTTTGAGTTACTTAGGAATACCTAAATAGAGAAAACTCAAATGGGATAGGGAAGACAGAAGAGAGGAAAAAGGGTTTCTAGCAGCTCCTCCCTGGGCCCTCCATGTCCTTACAGGCAGCTCCCTCCTTTCAGTGCATGACAGCATACACGTGAAACAGCCTGTTTGTCACATGCATTTTCAGGTCTGTTCTAAAATGTTCAGATCTGTGGTTTGCATTCACATAAAGCAAATAACTAGCGGGTTTATGAGTATTTTTTGTAAATATCAGATGTTATGACCTGCAAATCAGAGAGTCAAACTTCAGATGTTGATCTAAAAATAGTTTTTTATCAGATCAGATCCATTTGTTTATGATTGTGGTGGTTTGAAACACCACATTATATGTAATATACATAGTAACATTTTCTTCTGAGTTAATTATTATGTTCTTCTGCATCGGGGAACAGTTTCACATATCCATGTGCATTTTGACTTCTTCCTGGTACTAGCAGTTTGCCAGCTCTCTAGGGTTATACTGCGAACTCCTGATGTTTAACGGTTACCTAAACCTCTCAAATATCGTTCTTATCTTCCTTGCTGTCCTGTAAATTTTTAATTTAAGGAAAGGAGAAAGTATTTGGGACCTTTCAAAACAGACCCTTTGCTGAGCTCTGGATAGTCAGATTGAAATTACATTTTTCCTTCCCGATCCTATTTTAAGTATTAGTTACCAGAAGGGCACCAGCTACTCGGGAGTCGTCTTAAGTACAGGTGAACTTAAGCATGTGTGTAATAATCCCACTGTTTTCCTGTGGTTAAGGCACCATGGTGGAAAAGGAACATAGATAGGCTTCAAAACATGAGTGAGGAGAAAGAAGCCCTTCAAGCTTTGTTGGGACACATTCAGGTACAATTAGGATGGTGCAACTTCATCAATATTGGTGGAAGTGCATCGCTGATGCTGACTTTAGACCCTCATTTCTGACATGAAATAACTAAAACCAAGACTACAAATGGAGCATCTTTTACCTCCTGCTTGCACGCCTTACTGATTTTTTTCTTTTTTTTTAATTTTATTTTATTTTTAAGGAAAAACTGGTCCACGTCCTGGATTGTCCTCACTGCTCGGAAAATAGAATTCTACAAAGAATCCAAGCAGCCGGCGCTAGCCAACCTGGTAAGCAATCAACCATCCAATATACTCAGCTTCCTTGCAACTGTTATTTCAGTTTAAAAAGTTTTTGGTGTTTACGTAAAAGAAATTCAGACTGAGCTGCCAACCTTCAAAGGTTTGAGAGCAACTGAAAGAAAATGCCTTGATAAACTTTTAATCAGATATAGTGTATGAGAAGAAATAGGACAGGACTTAGCATGTCCTTTATTAAGAGGTGCATTTTGAGAATAATTGCAAAGTGAGACAAATGGTGAGCGACTACCCAGTAATGTGAAGGTAACACTTTAAATTAAGGTGCCATTTATAAATGCTTTATTCTTATTTATGAAAATGATCACTAAATGCAGCTACTTCCTCAAATAATGTATTATAAAGTATGTTATAAAATGCATTAGTAATAAATGCTTAACAGATGATGCGATGAGAATCTGTTGCAAAGGATATTGTGAGACGTAAATTGCATTAAACCATGTATGTGCATCTTTAATACATGAATTTAAGTTGTTATCCACCATCCTATAAAGTAGCTTATACATTAATAAATAATAATAAATTATTTATAAATGGCACCTTAATATAGGGTGTTACCAAAGCAGAAAACATTTTAAGTTAGCAAAGTGATTTTTTATAGTAGTATAAATGTGACATCTGCCATATCCCACTAACCTTCCTGAATATTTCTATGACTCCATCTAATGCAGCTAATGCAATTTCTGTAGCCTGTAGTTACTACAAAGTGAAATTTGCAGTACCTTTTTATTGTGCCCCAAGGAAAGACAACTGATCTTAGTCTTCAGAGATGTGACAGCTACATTGCGCAAGCAATAACAGCATGTACCCCTTCAGTGCTAGTTACTGCCGAGTTTGAGCCTACGAACCTGAATGTGGGCAACAAAAAGGGAATTCGGTAAATGTGTGACACTGTGGGCAGTGAAGGGACAGGTTTGACAAAGCCCTGTTGTGAAAGGCTCTCAAGGCCTGATCAAACCTGCCAAATCTCATTGGCATGATGGGTGGCCACAAAGGTGCTCTCTTTGGCAGGAGTCACAAACAATAAGTTATTCTTGTCTTTGGCAGGTGATGCAAGCTTTTTCTTCTGTATATTCTTGATCTACTAATGCCACCTGCCATAAAATCAGCTTTAAAGAACACCTTTTCATGCCTTACTTTTTTTGGAAAGAAGGTGAGGGTTATAGCAAAACTAAAAATAATAGATGAAATAATAGAAGTAAGTAAAAGGTGAAATCTGGAACTTTCTGCTTCTGTGCTAGTCCAGCTTGAAAATACTACTTTTATTGTTGCCCTTCTTTGTGAAAGTTTTTTTGGACTCAATCTATCCTTTTGGATAATTTTTTCAAAGAAAGCAAGGTGACCCACTTTGACAGGAGTGTGTCGTGTGTTCATGATGGGTAACACAGCTGCCTGCTCTGTGCAGTGCAGAACTGGTCATTGCATGGAGTCCTGGGGAAGAAATTCCCTAGGGTATCTCCTGGCCAAGGAGGGAACGATCTAGTCAAAGGAGGCACCATAACCCTATTTATTAAAAGTATAGTACTGGAATACTGAAAATTTGGGAGGGGGTGGTCCCCCTATTCCCCTATTTGAATATTTGCTTGTATTAATCGATTTAGAGTTTGTTTGGTTTTCAACTTTGTCACTTTTGCTGTGCAAATATTAACTGATTAAATTTCACAACATCTTTGTAAAATCAAGTATCAATAGCGCAGTTTTGATCTGTTATGAAAAATTCAGAAAGATTAAGTTCTTGTCAGAAGCCAGGCGGGAAGTCTGACGCAGAGTTGGGGGAAAAAAGCCCAAACCTTGCTCTTCCAGTGATTTAGCCACAAGAAGATCCTTCTGTTTTGAATAGCATATTTCTTCTATTAAAAAAAAATAATTAAAAAAATACAAAAAGGAACAAAGTCACACAGGACTGTCAGTTTTAGAGGAGCTGAACCATGGTGGTTTTATGGTTTGGCAAATGGAGAACATAATTACAACTCCAGTACTGAAAACTTCCAGAGACTCTGGCTGGAAATTACTTGACCAGGATAACTTTCTCTGCTTCTTTTAACCTAAATAGGTCCTTTTCTACCCATCTCAAAAGGACCCTGGAGAACACACATTTTTTTAGCCTTTAATAACAACATCAGAGAAATTCAGTGAGCAACCTTTCGAAAGCTGATTATTTGGCTGATGCTGGACTGGCCACTGTTAACTTCTATTAAGTCTGTTTTCTTTACCTTAAAAAATGGCATTGGTGATAAAATGGCTTAAGAACAACAGAGCAAAAAAGATGCATCAAGCTGATTAATTACGTTATGTGGATATTACTCCATATCTTACCCAAAAGGGACTTATTAGTGCTTTATACTGTTAACAGTAGTATTTTTATTGTTGTCTAGGATGTGCAGTAACCTAATCTACAAAGGCTACTCTAAACTGTATGGGCTTTTCCAGAACTGCTGCACAGGCAGTGTCCCTGGAGAAGGAATTTAGATGGCAAATGAGCATTATTGTGCTTTACACCAACTCCCAGCAACATAAATGATCCAGGCAAACAAATCTGCTCTTTGGATTATTTGCATCCATACGGAGGAGCTGGGGAGGCAGAGCTGCGTCGCTCTGGGATGCACGGACTGACATTGCGAAATAGCAAACTGTGTGGAGCTACTCTTGTGTTGAGCTCTTTCTGGATGTCATACATGCCCTCGAAGCCTTTTTTTTTTTTTTTTTTTTTTTGTAGGAGCTAGGAATGGTAATTTGTTTGGAGAAAGGAGATAATTTGTCTTACAGATATGATGTATATTCTTGTCTAATTTCTGTCCTTTCCAGCTGCATCAGTTTAAATTTCCATTCAGAAAACCCACAAAATTTACCTTTAAACCCACTGGCTTTTCAAGAGGTTTTGCAAAGTAAGCATTGAAAATATCTGGTCAATGTACGTGCATTTGTGTATTGATCCATTGTATTAGACTGTTTTTTAAACCATCTAATTATTTTAAAAATTATGTATCTAGAATAAGAACCTTATTTCTGAGTTAAGACACCTTCAGAGTGCTTATTTAATAATACCAGGGAATAATGGACTCTTTTCAGTAATACCAGCAGCTGTGCTACAATAATCTGTCACTTAAACTTGATCTATTCTTGTTTTATCTGATAACTGTCCCCATTTGTGAAAAGTCAGGCAATATTCATGGTTTATTTTTTTTTTTTTTTCCCAGAAACCAGGTTATAAACCTGAGTGTGTGGATTTGTGTGGTGCTCGCATTGAGTGGACCTCGGAGAAATCCAGCAGAAAGAATGTCTTTCAGGTAAGAGCCAATGCATGCTTTTCATTGCTCATTTGAGTATAAACTCTGTTAAGAGGTAGGTTTTATTTCCTTGGTTTTCATAACTAGAGACTGATTTAACACAGTGTTTTTCTTACCAATACAGGAGTGTAACTTTTTATCAAGCATCAGTTTACTGTTTTTCTAAGAGAATGATTTCTGATGACTGAGTCTCCTAAACACTTGAAAACCTGTTGATTTATTGATTAATGCTCTATATTCAATTTGTTTTTAAAACTTTAGCAGGTAATTGCTTTGGGTTCAGGCCTAGAATCTTGACCTAAAGGACTTCCATAAACACAACTTCTTCAAACTGCTTATACAAGCACTGCTCCAACACAGTGCGGTTACTCTGTTTATTTTTATTGCTGTTCAGGGTCCTCAGACGGTGATGACCCAGGTTCATTTCTGGAAGGGGAGGGGAGGATTTTAAAAGCTTGCCTCTGTCAGGGCCAGCATAGAAGGACATGAATCTCTTATAGGACTATTCTTCATTGATGGAAAATAATATTATTTAATTACTTCATCTAAATCCCATTGAATTGAAAAGGAGGATCAAGGCCCGAGAAGATGAAAGGATGAGAAAAGCATTACTGCAAGGTTAACATTCCAGGATCTAGGGGCTAAAATAGTTTATTGCAACATCTTCAGGTTTTGGACATAATCCATCTCCCATGAATATCAATAGAAAGGTTTTTTGTTCGTTTGCTTCACTAAAAGTTGCATCAGGCCACATCAAAATATTGTTCTCTATGAACAAACTTGTTTCCCAGAGTTCTAACATTAAGAATTTTTAACAATGCAAACAATAAAGGGAGGAGAGATGCAGAAGGGAATGTGTCAGGGTCAGGATACTGTTAGTTACCAGATAGTCCTTTGGCATCATCACCAATGAAACATGCTGGAAGAACCACTGTGCCTGGGTCCGGGGTTTAAGAAAAAACCCCACCCCAAATAAAAAACCCTTAAGGGACTGAACGTGGTCTCTTGAAAAGAAAACTCTTTGGGTCAACTGTGTGTTACAGAGACTTTTTCAAGGTTTATTTTTCTAGACACCTTTCTAAAGCGCATGCAATATTTAGAAATATTCCTCTTCTTCAAGACAGTGAGACTTAGGCTTCTACACCCCCCACATCCTTCAGGTTGTCTTGAGACAACACTTGGAGCTTTGTCATTTCCTAGGTATTTTTAGAATAAATATTTTGGGTTTGCTGTCAATCTTCAGCTTTTTCACTTGGAATGTGATTAAGTATAACCTTAGACTTCACTCCTGCAATCCCCTGAGCACACTGGCAGGTCTTCTGAGCTTCTAGGGTTTATTTCTCATTTTGCAGCAAGCAAAAATTATGTTTGGAAATGCATATTGGAGTGGTGATTCATTGCAGCTAATACATTTCCGATGCAAAGACGAATGAAGCTCTGTTATTGATTTACCAAACTGGTTGTATGAAGACTTTGCAATGCATTTTCTTCTCACTTCTGTTAGTGTGAGGTGTAACTCCACTGAATCAGAATAATGTGAGAAAGGAAACTCATGCACTACTGTTTGAACCCATTAAAACGTGTCTTCATCAAGCCAATAAGTGAGTGGGAGGGACATTAAGAAGAAAAAGCATGGGAGGAAGGACATATGTTAAGACACATTTTGAAAAGGGATGGAGTATTGTTTAGACAGGGAGCTACAAGAAGATTATGCCAGATGGTAAGAGTGAAAGAGGAGAAGGCTTTGGCATCAGTAGTGGTGACATTTTGGGAAAGGAAAGGACTGAACGAGACTGGTGCTACATGAGCAGATAGAGTGGGAAGGGGACTAGAGAGAGAGCAAAGATTTATGAGATAGTCTGGAGGAAATCCAAGGCGAGTTCAAAAGCGGAGAGGTCAGTTTGTACCTGGATACTGAATATTTCAGGAAACACTTCTGATGATCTACTTATCCCTAGCGGGTGGGAATAAGATTGATAATGTATGTCTACTTATTCATAGATTTGTTCAAATGAAAAAAACATGGGTGGTTGTTTTTTGGGTGTTGTGGTTTTTTTTTCCAATGACCTAAATATAGATGCATTGCTTTGCTATTTGATTAAATACATTAGCTGCCTAACTCTGAGATGATCACAGATAAGGATGATTATATCTTCAAAATGTGGCAACAAAGCAGAGTTGGTGGGGTTTGTTTCATTACTTTCTGAATAATAAAACATTATTTTCTGATTCAAACATAGCAATGGTTGCTTTCTGCTAATATGTTGTACTAGGAGTAGATGCAGAATTTTGAGTTTGATTTAGCCTGGGTGCTCAATTTGAGTTCATGAATTATAGATTAGAAATAGAAAATGACTATTGAGATTTCGGTTTGAAGAAAAAGAAGGAAATCTTGAATTTAAAATCTAAGCATATGACAGTTAATGGATGGTAACAAAAAGATGGAGTACAGGAGTATCATAAAGAAAACTAATTGGAAACATGATGGATGCAGGAAAAAAAAAAGAGGAAACTGCAAGTAAATGATATTCAGGCAGGAAGATTTGGGTTTCTGGTCTTGATCATGAGGTTTTCAGCAGTGTTACTCCACTCATTTTAATTGAGCTACTCTCTGTTTAACAGGATAAGTCTGATCTGTCTCTCACACTATCCAATTTGTGCCTGCAATCTATTTCTGTTCTTGATGAACACATTACGTGGGGTTTTTTCCAAGTTTTCCTTCATAGTAACTGAAAATAGGCACATCTTATAAAATATAACCTTCTGATTTTACTTCATTTATTTTATTGATGATATAGCTAGCATCAAGGAAAAGAACTGGCTAGAAACAGCTTCACATGATGTGGGGAAATGTAGCGGCTTGCAGTGAGATACCGTGCTGTTTGTTCTTGCTGGCTGAATGACGCGATACACTAGGCCTTCATCAGAGGAGTGGTGAATAAAAGAAGATTTATGTTCAAATCACATGCTTTAAATATTTCTGCTAAGTGCTAGTTTGCTCTTTGGTGTTTAGCCTGAAATTTAAAGCACTGAGGATTAAAAGGATTACAACATAATCTTAAATAATCCTAAGTGTCATTTACAGAGAGATGGTTGTAATAACTAAATAAAACCATGTTAAGGGATGGCAGTGTTGTCAGTCAGCAACTGGAACAGAAACAGCACCTATGTCACTGTCGTTCTCCTCTTTTCTTTATTTGGCTTAGTTTGATATTGGGTAGGTGCATTTTGAAGTGGGTTATCAAAAAAGAAAATAATGTGATGGGCTGCTTTTTAGTCAGTACTAATATGGCTGCTGAGGCACTAATAACTAGGTTAGTTTACAGATTTTCTCAATATTCAATGTTTTCTGGCTCTAATAAACTTTTCAACTGGAGTTTATTCTTTCCCTTGCTTTACTCATCCTCTACTCCAAGTCAAGAAGCCCTTTTAATTTCAAATTCAGCCCAGACGGCATGGAAGACTTGCATTTGACCTCTGGCTTCATCATTCTGGAGCTTCATTAGCATGAAGTCTTGTGGCCATAGACTATTTCCTTGAAGAGGTTTTGGAAGATTTCTCTCCGATGATTCAAAAAAGAAAAGGAAAAATAGGAGAGAGGTGAAGAGTGCTAAAAAGGCCACGAGCAGCATACTTACGAATGCTTTGTTCTCTTAATAGCACTATACATTTAACTAACAGATTTTAGTTTCTTTAGTAATATTTTTTCCCTGTTTACCAAGTTCATTTTTTAGGAAGGTTTCAGATGAAGAATTTCTGGAGTTCGATGCACTGGCTCTGGCCACAGATCTGGTGTGATACTCGTTTTTGTTTCAATACACTGCAGCTGTAAGGGGTTACTCATTCATATGCAACTAAGAATTGTAAGCGTCTTTTACAAATAGAAAAATCTGTGTAAGATGTACAGTATTTCAACAGTGAGACAGCTGAAAGTACAACTGTACCTATGTGTAATATGAAAGAATTTATCCTGCAGCTGTTTCATATATAATAACATTTATGGCACTGATCTAGGGTAACTCCCTTGTCCTTGAAGCTATCCAGTTTTGTCCAAGAGCATAATCTGAATGATAAGCTATTTTGTTCTACATACTGTAGGATCAGTACAGTATCTGGATGCCTCCCAGGAATGTTTTAAGTCACCGCTTTTTGCCATGGGAGGGATAATTTTCTTTTCCATGATCTCTCTAGAGGAAGCACTGAGAGTGCAATGCGGAGGGGCTCCGGCTGGGATTGGTATTTGGATTTCTTTGTATGTTTTTAAACATAAATGCTGTATAGAGGAGGCAAATTGAAAAAAGCCACCTTGCACTTGGATGGATGTGAAGCTTCTGGCGGTCCTTACCAGCAGTTGGAGCGTGTTCCCCATCCCAAACCTGCCTCGGAGAAAGTGCTGTTTCCTGAGCCTGAGAGTGCTCTTGCCTGTAGCTCCTACGAGACACGCAGTAACCTTTGCTGGCTTTGAATTAGATATGCATTAGATGGACCTGTTGTCATTTGAAAACATCTGTACAGCATTTTGTCCACTTCTGGAGGTTACTGCTGTGACTGTGGTTTAATTTCTATCCGAGGGACCTGAATATATTATTGTCTAATTAAAAGGCTTAGCCACATCACACAGTTATTAGATGGTGTCAGGAAGAGGTTCTTTAAAAAATAAACTTATACTTAGTTTTAAAAAAGCACAAAAAATGGTCTTAATCATAATCTTAGAGATGTCCAAGTGTATATTTTCACATAAGGAGTGCCCTGGTTTTATTGGTGTAAATGGGAGATCTTGAACACAACAACGTGGAATGGTCTCTGCATTATGTATTATTTCTCTCTTGTAACTGTCTTGTTAGTGACCTTATCAGCAAAGCCCCTGCCAAAATATTCAGTAAAACCTAATCGATGGTTGCAGAAAATCTTCTGACCTCTCCATGTATCAGCTCTTTTCTTTTTGTAATCTGTATACAACATGACTAGTGAATGCATTTTTTTTCCTTGAATTTAGTTGCCTTTTTTTTTTTTTTTTTCATCTTGAAAGCCACATAATACTTACTGTATTTGACAGAAATGCATACAAAATGCAGAGTCGGAGCTGTGGACGGTGGACACTTTAAATGTAGAGCATGTATACAGATTCCAGGGTTCTGGGACCTGACTCTTATTCTACTTTTATGGTAGTGTAGCTCTGTGGACATTTTT
Source organism: Pandion haliaetus (assembly GCA_013401275.1). Taxonomy (NCBI): domain Eukaryota; kingdom Metazoa; phylum Chordata; class Aves; order Accipitriformes; family Pandionidae; genus Pandion; species Pandion haliaetus. The sequence goes on along the minus strand of VYZV01007955.1, from coordinate 155,147 downwards.
GGAATCACTTCTTATTTACAGCTGTTGAAAAATAGGCTCTTTATTAATTTCCCTATTATCTTTTCATGTGTTTTAAACCAGAAGCTACAAATGAAACTATGCTTTCTCTAGTTCATTGTCTTACTCGAGTCCCCAAATTTTCTGAGGTGTCAAGCAGTTCAGATCACAACCTTTGCTTTTGGAATCTGCTGTTACAGTAGTGCTCTTAGCATGCAAAACCGGGCAGGAGCTTATGCAAGTAATGGCAGTAGAGCTGTGCTTCATTGCGTATCTGTATGCCAAGTTTCTATTGTTGATTAAAAAAGAAAAGTAAGAGAGAGTACATAGTGTAAGAAGGAAAATATCCTTGATTGTGGGGAAAGTTTTGCAGAAAATAATTACACACAATATGCATTCTAAACATTATACAATTGAGAAGTCACTTTGTTTTCTAAAGACTTTAACATGACATTTTAAGGTGATAAAAAAGAGACATTTAGAGATGCTTGGCAATTTTTTTTTTTTTTTTTTTTTTTTTTGTGTACGTGTGTGTATGAAAAGGGTGGATTTAATTGTAATCACTTTATCTGTGTTGACAGTAGCTGCTCCTCAGACCCAGGGAGATGTTCCTGGTTGTTAAAGGGCACAACAGGTAGAAGCACTAGCTGAGAAAGGAAAAGATCCTCACCTAATCCAGAATAAGCAAGAGCCTGGTAACTGGGGCAGTTGTATAAACTATGGCACATGGAGTTTCACCCTTGTTTCAGAAGTGCTAGGTGAGCAATGGTCAGGCTTTAGCCACCCTGGGCAAATGAGTGTGTTTGCCTTCTCTCACCAGTGGTTTACTCTTAGATTTGATGTTACTGACATTAGCCCAAAGAGAGTATATTGAAAGTGAAATTAAATTCAAGTTGCTTTGTAGACAATGATGCAAAAATGCTTGATGTGACTCATATGTTAAGGAATGCCAGGTAATAAAGCCAATCTCCCCCCCAAAAAATGTGGAGAGGGGGACACATTTCATTATTCCTGCAATACAAGCAGTGACAGCAGTTTTACACCCTGTGACAGGAACGTACAAACTGTAAGGCCTTGGATTTCATACGTATAAGACCAGTGACACCATAAAGAAAATGAGAAAACTTTTTTATATGTACCAAAATGTTTGTACTTTATGTTTCAAACTATATACAGTTTGAAAATAGGCACAGTATCAGCAGGAGGACACTCAACTTTGACAACAATGTGAATTTAAAGGGTTTGGGAAACTGAGTCTTTAGTCTCCATAATAGAATTTCAAGGAACCTCTCTCTATATTTAACCTCTATAATAGAGTTTCAAGCGTTTCAAGGAACAGCAACCTTATTCATAAAACAGACAAGCTGAGGAGTTAAGGTAGAGCTGCTACAAAGTTATAGCTAATATATTTCTCTCACTTTCTGTGGTTCCTGTGTCTGGTTTGGGGTAACAAAAACCCCTCAGTGGTATTAGCAAAGGCCTCATGTATTTTGTGACTACAAGATCAAGACAGTAATTTCTTTTTTATTAAAAAGAAAAATATTTAAATCCTAATCACCATTTTACTGATAATGTGAAAAAGTTATTGCTTTTCAGAAATAGTGATGCTTACTCCTGATAAGCAACATTTTGTCATACCTGGCTGCTTGAAGGAAGATTCAAAATTTTCAACACAACTTTGGTTGATCTGTAGCTAAATATCATCTTAGCTAGACAGTTCCTTTTTCCAATTATCGTCCCATGAAAAATTTCATGAAAATTTCACTGTGTTGGAAAAAAAATCACTTGAGAAATGTAACTTCAACAACTCATGGAGGTCTTGAAAAGGCTCAAAAGTCTGGATGAAGACAGAGCTGCAGATCACCTCTGTTGTGGTACTCGCTGCAGGCCATGAAACATCAGGGCAACCAGCTCCTATAGCACGCCAGTGCTGGGGTCTCACGAAACCCTAGAGAACTCCAAAATCAAATTGAAAAGTGAGCTTAAGTTTTCTGTGAAAATCACGCTGATTTAAAAAAACTCACAACCCATATTCTCCATATCTGACATAATGTGTACATAGATGTCTGTCTGCTAAAAATGATTATTATAATAGCTCACCGCACTTTTTTAAGAGCCCATCTTTTGACAGATGTAAGTGCTGATATGTGAGTGACTGTGATAGGTATGAGTGTCTGTGTATGCTCATACACATGTGCTTCTTAAGAAATTATATGAATCGCTTAGCTTTTGACAGCTACGCTGCAGCTTTCAGAAGTGCAGATGTTATTTGTCCATCAGAAAAGAAAATATTTATTTCAAGCCACAGGCATTTTCTGCATTGCAAAAATAAAACATAACAGCAGTTAATGCTTAATGTGCATGTGAAATAATTTTGTCAGGGACAGAAGCACAGCTGAGCATAAGGGTCTGGACAAATATGTGAGTGCACAAGAAGCACCTTTTATCTTAGATAACGCTGAACCTTATGAAAAAGCAATCCGGGCAGCTTAGCCATAAGCAAAGCACGACAGCGGAGCTGCTTACTTTTCCATCCTTTTTCATCTGAATTCACGGAGGGTTGTGTTGGTTGGGGGGNGGGGGGTTGGTGGTGGGTTTTTTTTTTTGTTTTTTTTTTACAGCTGAAGAAACGAGATGTGTTTTGCAGCTCGCATGCGAAATGGCAGTGGGCTGCAGCCTCTTGCTGCATTATTCATAAACATATTGCTGCCATCTCGTGGGCAGCACACGAGCCGGCGCGGGCAGCGTTGCGGGCAGCGTTGCGGGCAGCGTTGCATCCAAGGAGGCCAGGTCTGTCCAGGCTGTGGCCAGTGCCACCAGGGCTGTGCCTTTCCCTGGGGACAACCAGCTCCGCAGAGGACAGCGGTGCAGGTCACTTAGCACCCACCATCACCACAGGGAGCGGTTTTTTAAGCATCTTTCGGCCAAAAAATGGGTGCCTGGCCGAAGAGTTCGTGCTATTAACGCTTACTTTATTTAGCTGGTTGCTAAATGAGGTAACGTCTGCTCGTAGGAAGGACTAGTGCTACTGTAAACCTGTATTCTCTCTAGTAGTTTTATGTTTTAAAGTGATGATTATCTTCTGGTCAGTGGGGTTGATAGCGAAAGGGTAGATAGCTTCGTGAGGACGGGCTCGTTCAAGATAAAGCACATAATGAGAATTATTGCTACAGGTATCCAGTTTGGTGAACTTGATAAAGTCCTCTGATGTGAGGCCTTTGGTGCTATGTTTTGCATACTCATAAAATGGGGAAAATGGTATTTTCATAGTCCTGGCAATCAACAGCTGAAAGGGAGTGCAAAAATGTGAAATGAGAAAGGAGCCTGGCTTTCCTGATTCTTTAGTACTTTAAGGTTTTGTGATTCTCCTGAGTGAAAACAGCTAAATTAATTTAAAAGCATTCTGATTTTTGCAGCCTTCTTAATGTAAGTTAATATTAAAAAAAACCCCAAACTTGATATGTGCCCAAACATTGCACACGTTCCCTTAATTTATCAAACTCTTGAAAAAACAAAGAGAAAAATGAATCCTAAATGAACTCACTCAGAGATAATCAAATCTGACTTGTTTACATGTTTGGTGCTGGTATTTCTGTATTCAGCCACTACATTTTTTAAAATCTTGGCGAAGTCACTTTACTCCATTTTTGTGTTTCTCTTTAATGAGCGAGGCAGATATTTAAAGTTGGCTGGGCACAGCGAGCCTTGGCTGTCCTCTCGCTGAAAGGCAGCACCTCGCATTTGTGTGCAAAGGGATGCCAGACGATATGGTAGGGATTCACATTTTTTTTGTGTAGGAGTGATTTCTACCGCTGACATTCTTTGGGGAGAGGATGGGTTTGAATGTGTGAAGGTGTTAAATGGACAATGGCAGGCAATTTGGATGCAAGGGGAGACATGCAAATAGTGTCCTGCCCTCTCTTTTAGATAATATACCTCTAGGTTTTCAGCAGGGCAGTCATTCTTAAGCTGTGATTCATGGACCACTAATGGGATGGGGAGACTTTTTGAAATGGTAATACAAGCATAGTCAGCCTGAGAAGACATTTAAGGTAGTTCCCAGATGGCACAAATGAAAGGAAAACCCAGAAGAACATTTTCCACAAGGGACCCTGGCTTTTCAAACCTCCTCCTCAAGTTTATTGATTTTGAGGATGCGCCTGCAATTGATCCCATTTATGGAGTATTTTTATATGGATTATGAGACTTGTTAAAAACTTGACTTTGAGTTTAGGCGCTGGATTGCTTGAATTCTGGTGTGGTTTTTTAAGTTTTATTTTAGTTTGGGTTTTTTTCATTTTTCCCTTCATTGCCTTTTCTCTGATTTGGGGTGAATAAATTCCTAGGAATTTCATGTAATTACATCTGCAATTACATCTGTAAAACAGGATGATCCAAGAAGCTGAGCAAATACTTTCTTTGGCAAACAAAGTTGCAAAGTAAAGATGTGGTTTGCTTACCATTTAATTTAAAAATAGACTATCTAACTTAAATTATCATAAGATTTTAACACTTAAATTCCACAGCACTACAGTCAGCCTCCCTTTTTGTTTTGTTTTTCTGATCATAGTCATGCTTGTTACAAATACATTGCTGTTTAAAATTCTAACATACTTGAACCCGAGAATGCGTTTATCTTCCCCTCCCAAGTCAGAGTTTACAGGCAAACTTTTACAGATTGAGCTTAAGAAACTAGTTTTCCAGGTTGGAAAGTGTGCATTTTTCTAAGTGAATATTTGTATGAGAGCACATGCTATTTTATGAAAATGGGAGCCAGATTCTCTTAAGTAATAGAATTATTATTATTTTCTATTATTTGTACATAGTCATCACTAGGTGGAGGCATACTTTACATATTCTATTGAACATGTCATCTGTTATGGGCTGAGATGAATTGCATTGATACTGCATAGTTAAGTGAATGATATACTTTTTAACCTGAACTGTTGAAGTAACCTGTTACCACCAAACAACTGACTCAGACAGACTAAACAGACTTGTGCTTCAACCACTACTACTGCTGAAAAGCAATGAAAATTGAATATTTTTTAATCATGGGCTGTACAGAGATCTCTTGAATTAATTCAGAAACATCATTCATGTCTGGTAAAGTTGTCATGGAGCAAGAGATTGAAATAACAAATAGCTATTCATTTCAATACCTCATCCTGCAATACTTAAATGATGGATTGACAGGATTTTTCACTTCTCCTTTTAGTTATGGTAGCAAAGTCCATTCACAGCCCATCCTTATTTTTTCATGGTACAGGGCTACCCGCTATAGATTGTACAAATTAGGTTTTGACGGAGGGTAACAAGACCTACCTCCATTTGATGCTAATACACTGACTTCATCCAAACTCTCCTGATTTACACCAGGAGGAGATCTTACGCATTTGTACAGGTATATGTAGCACTCTGCTTATGTTTCTCTCTTGTGTTTAGAAGCTGATAGAGCAGAGTCTGTACAAGGTGGTCCTTGGCCAGCACAGCCCAAGCCACGTGTTTGAGAGGCCACAAAAGGCAACACTTGGGTGTGAATGTGGGAGTCAGGGACAAGAATTTTCTCTTTCTTCATACTTTGAATACTCTATTATGACTCTTTGCAGCTTATAACGTCCACTGGCTTTTATTGTAGGAGGAAGAAGGATCATTGCAGACAGATTATACAGAAAAAATACACTTTATTCAGAAAATAATCCTTAGCATTTCAAGTAAGACACAAACTCTCTTCTAAACATACTGAGAAAGGTGGGGGAAATACATTTTTACACCTCTGTCGTTCTAATATGTTTTAGAGAATGGAGTCAGGATTGCTGGGAGATATTTCCTGGGGTTTGTAGCTTCTTAACCCCAAACCAGTGTGGTGGACACTGCTGTGGTCTCAAACTTTGTCACCTGCCTTGGGATGCTCTGCTCCTGCTGGGGCTGGGCTTTGCCATCCCTTGGGGCAGAGTCAGCCTGTTACACCCTGGGGCAAGTATCTCTCTCACCCTTCCATAGACAGGGGTGTGAAAACGCTGTAATGGTGCTGAAATATGCCCCCCTCTTTCTTTTTTTTTTCCTGTATATATATTTTGGGTTTTTTATGATTTGGATTTGGAATCACACTTTTAATAATTATATTCACAATCTAAAATTAAAGAAACATTTTGTTTAGTGCTCACAAATTGCCAACCAGTGCTCAGGAAAGGATGTCCAGCAATTTATCAGCCTGTAGAAAATAATTATAGCAATATTTTGAAATGCATTGGTTATGGTTTTGTTTTGACTTATAGAATGTAAATAATCAGTTTTGATTCTTCTGTTTCAAATGGCTTTTTTGGAACTAAGGCTTTTGAATAAGAGTCCCTCAAACCAAGCTGTTACTCCTGGGAAATTCTGTAATGGTATGTTACTGGCATTTGAAAAATGCACACCTTCTGAGAAAAAACAGGAAAATTCTGTCAAACAGACTGATGGGAATTCCCAAGTTTGGAAATGCAAGTTCTGTTGGAAAACAATGGCAGCGCGATTGAACTAAGGCTGCAGTTGGAGTGAAAAGGAACATGTTTTCACCCTTGCATACATTTTTCTTTTTTCTTTTTTTCATTGTCATTCTGGAAACAAATATTCTACATGATCAGTTAAAAAGCGCAAAGTAAGGAATAAGAGAGAGTAATGTGTGTTGGAACATAACATAGACCTTATCCGTGTAGAAAAGTGTGAAGAAATATACTAAAATTGAAAGTAAACAAAGAAATGGGGAAAATAAATGTGGGAGTGAAGAACTGTATACAGGGAGTAGGAAGAATGTAATCCAATAGTAGAAGATCAAAGGAAGGAAAACCAATTTTTTCAAATAATTTGGTAATAACTTAGAAGTAGCAAGGTAAAGGGTCTGAACAAAGGGTCAGGATATCACAAATAGGAAAGGAGAAAACATTATATATAGCAAGGAGTGTACAATTTTTTTTTTTTAAAGATCAATTATCTCCATCTCCTGGTATTTCAGGGCTCTTTTATAATTACTAGCATTATTTTCGCTCCCTCTCCCGCACACACTCTCTGTCTCGCTCCCCCTTCCAGGCAACACTTCTCCACTTGCGCAGATTTGAGGGGGTAGGAGGATCTCAGGGGTTCTTTGCAAGATGCTCGTTTCCCACCGCAGAGTGTGGCATTGCCAGGACTCTTCAGGGGACTCTCTGCCAGCTATCCTTAAAAGCTTGCAGGGGAGTGGGAGAAGATTTGCATACTGCCCAAGCAGGGCCAGATTCGAACCCCCCTCTCCGCTAAATAGTGCATTACTGAGTAAATAATGACACCAAAAACATTGCAGCTTCTGTAGAGTAGGTGCTGTGCTATGTCAAGCTATTAGGTTCTGTTCCTTATTTCTTTCCTCCCCATCCCCCCCATGCTCCTTCGTTTATTCAGACAGAGATTTCTTTTCACCTGCATTTCTTCCCCTGTAATTTTACCTTCCTCTGCTCTTGTTTTCTTTTCCTTTACCCTCTATTTTATATTTTTGTATTTTAATAACATATTTTAAGTCATTTTTCTCCTGTTCCTAATGTGATGACAGTATATCCTGATGGAAAGATAATAATGCCCAAGGAGGTTTTCTTTTATGAATTCTGCTGGTGTTACTTTCACATGCACAAATATATCATCTTGATTTCTAGCTCTGGGTCATTTCATTGCTCTTGTATGTCTTGCTACGAGATGTTTCCTGTAATTAAAAGATTAGGTTAAATAGATTATTTGCGCTGTCCTGTCTACATAAATGTTCTGTTTCTCTGCCTCTGGATACTGGCTTTTGTGTTTTAAGGCAATGTTGTGGTACATGAAGTTGCATCATGTCTCCTTTGTCTTTAAGCTGCTGACTTATTGGTAACAGAAGCAATCAGACAAGACATTTACTGCCATAGCCTCGTAGGGCCAGTGAATTAACAGGTGTCAATAAGTTCTAAAGAAGTGTTTTAATTGTTTCTGAAGTATTTAATTAACAAACTTTTTTAGAGGAGTGGTGACTGAGCAGACATAAGGCTGATAAATATTTAATGTTTGTACCTAGGGAACTTTTTCTCCCTTTCATGTAATTTGAGGTGTTTGCTAATGGAAAACAAAGCCTAAATTGTTGTGTAGCATGCAATCAATGATAAGCTCCTATTAGATTGTCCAGGGTTTGGACACCTATCAGGAATTTATCTTTATGTGCTGTGATATTCTGCATTTACAGTCGGTCTTGTTTAGAGAGCATTTTGGAGTCAGCTTTCTCTGATACATCTAGATATCTATGTTAATACTCATGGGCTATATCAAGTAGCCTCTATGAACTCAATTGCTTGAATATTGAGTGTGTGCATGGCTGTTTTCTTGGGCTGTCACAGTTTTGGTAACTGCCACTTGTCGGATGCTAGTTACTAGAAAAGAGACTCCAGGTCCCAACGTGCTTGTTGGTCTACGTGATATTCATGACACTTCCTTTAAAACATGATACCAGTAATCCCATAACTATGCTTAAAACTATTTTCTTTTTTTTTTTTACTTGATTATTATCATAGCCTGGTTTCCTTCACTTTAGAGGAACTTTTCCCTTCCTGTTACTTTCTTAAATTCTCACTCCTTACACTTAATTGGAAAAAAAACCAACAAAAAAAATCAGTTGTGTCTGAGCTACAATTGATGTCGTATAATTCCTCTTGCTCTTGAATTCTCTTTGTTCTATTTCCTTAAAAAATAGTAAATTAATTTTTTTTTTTTTTAACTTAATATCCCTACCTTAAGGATTGATGTTTGCGAAAGCGCTAGTGTGGCCCCGATGATTAAAGACTGTTTCCTTGCTTCTCCACTGGCACAACCGTTGCACTTAATCAGCCCGGCTTTTGAAATGGCAGCAAGGTGGAGTCAAGCAGGCAGAGGGCATAGCCAGACTTCAGGGTGAGAGATCACTGAGATTTGTACGGTGTAGTCAATCTGTATAGTCAACTGCACGTTTCCCTCCGTTCCTGCCGCTTCCTCTTAGCTGTGGCTAAATGAGCGATCTCCATCCGCCCTGACTGTCCTTGAATGCCAAAGCGTGAAGCTGTCTCCAGCCAGGGGCTGGGTTCCCTGGTGGGGAGAGCTCTCCCTTAGGTCTCGCGACTGGAGCAGGGCTAGCCGTCCCACGGCACCGCTCGTCTGAGCTTCGTTAAGTCACAATCTCTGTGTGTCATTGCAAGTTTAGAAATGCAGAAAGAGTTGAAAAAATTGATTCTATTTGTTGTTGCAGTTCAATAGACCTTTGATCCAAAATGCTCAAGTATGTCAGGCTGTTCCAGCAGAGCCACCTTTTACTGTTGTTAGTATAGTAATAGCCTTGTTATCATGTTGTAAGAATTAATTTTGTTATATTAGAAGGGAGAAGTTGGACTATCGCAGGACCAAGAAACACAATATTGACCGGCCTGTGCTCTCACTGGCGACAGCATGTGCAAGCAGCTCAATTCTGTTGTTTTGAGGTGTCACTTCTAATTAAAATGGCATGCTATTAGAGTAGCAAAAATGTGTTTATATAGTGTCCAGGCCTCTTGGCTACACACAAAATGTAACTAAGAACATCGTGATTATGGTGACAACGTTGTTTTATGAATCCCTGAGCTAATAATGACAAAACATAGAGGGAAAAAGACTGCAGCGTGTTGCTCCTCACCTGAGCAGGGGACAGAAAGCTTCTTTAGAAGTGGCTGATCCTGAGGCATTTAGAAACCCAGCAACTTCTGGAGGTTTCTTTTATGTTAGAGATTTGAACACGCACAGATCTATGGAAATGATGTGATACAGGGGGCAAAATTTTTATCACCAGAAACACTGAATCTTTCAGAGGTATGGCTGATATGTACTATATCCTGCAGCATACGGTATAGTTTATTCCATAGTGCATTCTCCTTCTCTCACTTGAACTCTGTCTTACTTCTACCTGCTTTTTCCTTCCTTCTCTGTATCTTTGTTAATTCCCTTACTATTTGCAAACCTTTTATGAGGAGTATGTGATGCATCCATTTATTATCTCTGAAGATGGTTAGTGCTGGGTCTGAAGTCATCCACGTTTCCTTTTCAGCTCTGTAGCATGTAGAGAAGAATGTGCTTATAATCAGTCAAGGTAAAATAATTGGAAATAGGAATAATAATATAGCAACGGCCAATGTATTTGTCAACTCAGCTGCAGTGGTTTTGGTTTTCCACTTAACTCAGTGAATATGTATATGGCATGTGGAGGAAAGCAGTCATTTTTGTGAATTTGATGTATGCAAAACTGATAATGCAGTTATTGCAAATGTAGATTATATCTGCCGATGTAATTAAAAATACACATCTGCCTCTGAAAATGTGGTTCAGTTGTTGGATTCTAGTTTTTAGTCTTTTGGAGACAACTGCCAATCTGAGCAAGTCATACAGTAACTTCGTTTGGACAAACTCTCAGTTTGTTACTTTTTGTTCATAAATGCAGTTAACAAGTTCTTTTGTACCTCTTTGAGTGTTAATTGATGTAAACAAAGTCTGCATTTTATCTAGTCCCACTGAAGCTTGTTAAAATTAGAGATGTGCCAAATTATTCCAAAGCAGGTTGTAAAGTAAGTGAACCATTAGATCCACTGGCTCACAAATGGCATAGACAATGTGTGCTCTGTTTGCTTCTTTTTCAGGGACTGTTTATGTCAGAACTTTCAAATCACAGTTTTTTGCATCTTTAATATTGTATTTAGTTCATCTGTATGGCAGAAGTATAGTACAAACAGCAGGGCTGAGCATGACTAAAGCTATTTCTAGAAAAGTCCACATATATGCTCCTAATTGAGCATACCTAGCAGTCAGCTCTGTTAATTTCTATATCTAGCATTTTCTTTTCACAGAGATGTCCATTTGTTAGCATTTTCTCTTTGCAGGAATTGTGATTTGCACAGTTCGTTATTACCCAGGTTCCAAACTGTTATTTTAGCGATAGGAATCTAACATATGAGGCACCATGCTAGTGTCAGCTGAATCTCTAGGGTATCGAGTGAGCACTACGGCATCATTTCCATGAACAAAGTTAATGGGATTGATACAACTGCATGGAACTGACGGTCCTTCTCTCCTAGCCTGGTAACTAGCTCCCACAGCATAAACTGTTCTCAAAATCTTGTTCCTCAGGGCTTCTGTGATTCTGCTCTTCTTCCACATCTTTATCTGCTCCTTTGGCTTGTCTTTTGGAAAATGATTCTCTTCCATCTCCTGCCTCCTCTTCAGACTCCAAGACCTTTGATCCTGTGCTGGTACAGGATGATCCTGTTTACCAGTGCAGTGGAGCTACTGTGTCTGCACTATAAACACACAAGTCTACACTCCTGCTCCAGGCCTCATCCCCCCAGGCATGAATACCAGGTGGGTTCTCTGAAGTCTTCTCCTACTTAACCATGAAGACAAACTCAACATGCCTACTGCAGAGCCCAGAGAAGAGCTCTGCACTCAAATCTGGACATGTGCTGTCGGTCTTGTTGTAAAGCTCACTTTGCCTGATTTCTGTATGAACAGAGGAGTTGAGGTACTAATTAGGAATCAGATTCATAAATACCCTCATGGACCTAGCTAGCAGTGACCATGTTTTACCTTAATCTGTAGGGCTTTTTTCCAAGCAAAAATGTCTTATGGACAATTCTTTTATCAGGTAAAGCTGAGACAATCTGGTGGTGCATGTTAGACAAGTCAGATCTGAAAGATTAGTATATATAGAAGTTTCTCTATCTTATCTTTCATGATTCTCTGTTTTTTTCTAGCTGCCAGCACCATAGTATCTAATCTTTTTAGCAAACAGGTGGCTCTTGCAGCATGCTTTACAATCAGTCAGACTTTGGCTCAGTCTAATTTGCTTAATCATATTAATTAATTACTTTTGTAAATGTCAGAAAAGTTCAGCGCACATTTTACTTTTTAAAAAGATTTTTGAAGATCTTTCTAGTAAATATGTAACTTTGAAATATCTGCAGTATTTTTACTGAAATTGCAGAGCATAGTTACTCAGATTATTCATTACAAGTGAACTATTCAACTTCCTCAGTCTTCTTTCACTTAGAAAATTGACTTAGATTTCTGTGAATTTATTTCCTGATTTATAACAATTTAAACAGGTGATGCCAACCAATTTCAGCCTATGACGTATTCTGCTAGTCACCTAATTTATTTGGTAGTTGCAGTGTGGCATTGTTGCATTCAACATACCCTCTGATTGGAGAGCAAAGTATTTTTAATGGTAGGTAAACACTATGGACTAGAAATTATTGGGTTTTGCACAAATGCCTTTTATTTCTGTCTACAAAGACTTGTTTGCTGAAGAGTGTTTTTTCAAGTATTGGAAACCCTAAAAGTCAATTTTAGAGTAGGAGATGAAAAAGGTCACATAACTCCTAAAGGTGGAACTCATATAGGTGTTGTGAGCAATCTGTCTTGACCAGTGCTATTTCTTAAGCAAAAATGGTGACAGTGTATTCTTGATTTAATTCATAATATTAATGAGAGGTTGAGAACAGTCACAGTCCAAAGGTTGATAGTTTTGTGCAGTACTGGTTTTCTGCTTTTTTGTTGTATCTATGTTTGGATGATATGCGATTGTTTAATAAGGCTCAGGAGAGACGTCAAAGCATAGGTGGTGCTTTGAGTGGCAGTTCTGAAAACAAAAATAGTGAGACTATATAGAAGTCTACAGTCACTGAATTGGAGCAAGCCTAGGTGAAATGAAGGAAAACAAATGTTCCTACCTCAAGAAGCCTTGGGGGAATCACTTGAAATAAAGCCTAATTGACTAACAAATCTACAAATGGTGCTTTTCCTTACATCTGACCATGTTGTGCACTTATCATAATTTCTTTGTGCTAACATATTTTCTGACTAATGGCATCTGATGCGTGCAGTCTCCACTGCCAGTCTGGGTGTAGACGACATGCTCCAGATGTGCGTTGTAAGATCACTGTCCTGCAGCAATAAGTCCTTCTGTTCCCATCTGTAACAATATTTAACTTTGAACAGAATGGGGATCATTACTAAGAATTTCTCTTTTCTTCAGTCTGTATGAAAACCTGAGACTCTTAGAGTAATAATAAGTGAACATGAGAAGCTTAAAAAACCAAAAACCACATTCTGCCACATGGTATCTTCAGGTTAGCCATCAGCTCTCCTCTTAACTCAAGATCAAGCCAACAAGAAGCAACTGTGTCTGTATGTATACGGCTGTACACGTGTACACATGTAAGTACACTGTTCTTTCTGACTAATGGCATCTCCAGGCTGCAGGTGCCGATGCCAGGAAAGCATCGATCAGGCAGGGGTGGCTTTTTTGTCATTTCTTGGTGGTTGCTCACTGTACTAGCTAGCTCAGGTGGCAGAGGCAGTATCTATAGAGGTGTGTCTTTACAAAGAAGTGGTCCATGAATGGCGGCCTGGAACTGATAGAAAATTTTCTAGATGGAAGTCCTGTTGCCTATACCTGGTAATTCAGTGACCCAGTATGTTTTAAAGGAACATAATTTTTCTACAACACTTTTGTAGAGAAACATTCTTCTAGTTCAGAGTGGAGTATGTACTCAACACCAGGGATACAGTCCATAGTGACAAGTTGCAGCCAGGTTATAGCCTATACATTTTTATCACCATCAGGTTTATTCCTGCACCATGGATGCTGCCAGCTTAAAAGCAGTCTTAAAATGTAATCCTTTGAGGATTTCATTGTTACATGGATTCTTGTGCTGCTGTACTATTAATACTGTTCAAGCTACTAGTTTGGATAGTATATTCTAATTTCCCAAATGTGCATGGAAGTAGCAGGCATTTTATATAGAAAAAGTAAGCTGAACATGAGCATAAAGGTTTGTTTTAATTGTCTAGGAATTTGTGTCTCTAATTCTGAGAGATGGCTCTGTGTGGTATTTTTACAGTGAAACAAAATGAAGGTTACACCAGAACTTGGCCTCGTTTACTTTAAAGTTCACTAAATGTCACCAGTCCTTCAGTGAGCGTGGGGTAAATTTAAGCATAAGAAGGCAGATTTTGTGTGGATCTGGACCAATTGATGTTTTTTGGCAGAAACAATAGAAAATATATTACACTGTGTTTTTATGTTTGTTTCCTCACACTGTGTGGTTTTGTCTGGTTTCTCTGCAAGCAAGGTTCAAGCTGGCGAGCCACACAGTTTCCTTTTGATTTCTTTGTTGTTCGTTTATTGGAATTTGAGATTGGAAGCAGATACAGTGGATGCAAACCCAAGCGAGCCAAAATGCTTTCATTCTGCCTGTGCAACCCTGCCTGGAAGCTCAAGTCATTGAATTTTATACAGCAGTGATATTAAGCTAATTCCTCCAACTCTTCTGGAATGTATATTTCCATTAGGATGGATGTAGTCACATAAACTAGTTATTTTAATATTCTTCTGAACTGGAATGCAATTACTCACTCAAATTAGCCTTTCAAAATATTGACTAAAGGGGTTATGACATTCTGATCCTTCACAAGGGTATGGTAAAAAATTCAAAGTTTGTCAAGATTCAAGATGTAAGCATATGAAATGGAGTATAAACACAGGTTATGTATACTTCATCTGCATCAATAGTATTTTAAAAACTTAATCAGTATAATATTACTTGACAGAATAGCACAAGATAAACTAATATTTTCAGTTCAATTGCATAAAGGCAGTTTAAAAATAGACTTACCATTTGATCATGCATTATTTTCCTGATGAAAGAACATGTGGAAACTGTAAGAAATGATAATCCAACATAAAATATACAAATGTACAAATTTTATCCAAATGTTCTAGACAAGCCAATATGACAACCAGTATAACATACTCTGCTGCTCACTAGCATGTTTTCAGGATCAGATCTTAATTTTTTTTTTTAATGTTTAAATATATTTGATGTCTCCATACAGGTCTAGGCAAAGCACTGGGGCACCAGTGCCTTTACATCTGAAGCTGTTGTTTAGCATCTGGCTCCCACCTGCGTACTTAGCATAATTACTGAGCATCAAACACTGTTTTGTTCATCTCCAGACTTCAAAACCTCAAAGGACAGTCCTTGTGCTCTTCTAAGAGCCTGCCACGTTCATCATTGGCACTGTCTGACTTGGGGGTTTCTTGCAAACCTTCTCCTACAACCCTGAGTGTCTGCCCCACTTCCCGTGCAGTGCTGGAGGGCAAGGGGGAGCTCTAAAACCAAACAGCTCTCCTCCATGTGCTCATAGCACAGTATGAAGCTCAGGGGAATTTTTTCCTGTTATATTTTCAGTAAGAAGAAAAAAGGACCCTCTTCGTAGGTAAGAGGACCAGAGTGCCTTATCTGGTGCCTGCCCCACTTTAGGTACTTACCCCACTTTCTTATCTGGGTGACTCGCTGTGAACAAAGATGCTGAGATTTTCCTTCTGTTGGAATAAGATTCTAAGATCTCCATCCTTCTAGCTTGAGAGAGGGCTTTTGTAGTCTTCAACCCTGAGCTTGTGAGATTTGTTAGGGAGCTTCCTGGGACAGTTAGGCTCATTCATCTCTATCTCCAGTTTGTTGCGGTGTGAAGCCTCTCTCACTTGGAGCTTCCACTGTATTTCCACCAAGTACAATGACATCGCCCTTCCTCAACTTCACAGGAATTGGCGAACACTCCCGGATAGATACAGGTGGTCAGAGGAAAAAGAGCAGTTTCATGCCTATGACCATTCCTCTTTGAAGTGTATTTACTCATATCGCAGCCCTCCTCAGCACAGTATCTCTGAGCCTTAGCTAGCAATGCTCTTTCCTGGGCAGCATGAAAGCCATGCAGCAATGGGCATGCTTGGGCACACCTGCTGGCTGCTTGAGAATTAAAAAAAATCTGACTTTCAGAAATAAGAGCCAGACTGTGAACATACGCATAGTAAACATGTCTCAGAGAACAAAAGCTGCAGGTAACTAATCTTTTTTGTGTTCTTTGTAGATCAACTGGAGACACATATTTGCTTTGTAATGGAAGTGTTACTCTTTCTTATTTTGGTTGCTTTCCTTTAACTGATGGTGATTTAGAGATGTTATATAGATGTTGTTTTGTAAGGAAAATGTGTAATCCTCAAAAAATTTAAAAGCAAACTTTCCTAAAAATGTTGTCCCTATTTTTTCCTGTATAGATTAATGTCAGGTGAATGATAAATATCAGCGGTATTTTCAGAGTAAAAATACTTTAGATAAAGGGCAGAAACAAAGAAAATACATGTTGGGTACACTAGGATATGAGTGAGTTAAGAGTCTTTGATAGCGGTTACTCTGCTAGTCCAAATAATGACTAATTACCATGGCAATCCTTATGTTCTGTGCCATACGGACCCCACCATTCCTACTTAAAAACACTAATGGCAAATATACATTGCAAACAGATGCCATGTGCACATATCATTTGAAAACGCTTTTAGGAAAACAAGATTGCTGGTCTTTGGATAGAAGCAGAGCAGTTGCACTGGAGGATGGCAGAGCACCAGTAATTCCTGTCCCACAAGAGAGTCCCCATCTGTGCCACCGCTGCAAGAGGATCAGGGATGGAGCGAGGAGAAAAGCCTGGCTCAGGTTTGAACACAAACCACCTTCTCCAGGTACAGCAGCACACCTCGGTCCTAAAATCTTAAGCACACCTTTTTTTTAAAATATTAAGAGTTAACAGTCTGAGCTGCTTGCAGTTAGGTTCCAGCTGGTGGGCAATACCTTTGAAACTCAGACTGCTAGATAGTTTGGGGGGTCCCTATCTGAGGGAGTGCTTGGAGGAATGGTGGTTTAGGTCTTTCTGCCACCAGAAATGAATTTTCCTCTGCTTGTTTTGAGCTAACTTCTGCTCAACACAGCCCACTTGTCACTGGCTAGGCCATGGGAGTCCCTGCCAGCTCAGGTCACCTCATGGTAGCTCTGAAATAAAAAATGAAAATTACAGATTTGCAATCCATGGGCTGGTGCAGCTGCTCTGTGAATGGGGAGGAGGAGGAGAGGACTGTGCGTCGACACAACTGCTACCCCCGTACAGCCCTAGGGTGGGAGGGTGCTCCATGGAGCAGGGCTCCTGGGAGGGCTGCAGCCATCTCAGTAATCCCACACCTGTGTAATTGCAGCAGAGGCTCAGTGTAGCACTTTGACTTCAAAAATGCATCAGTTTAGGAGGGAAAATAAGCCTGCAGGAAACAGATACCTTCTGAACTACAAAGGGCCAGTAATTTGAAAATGTGTAGTTAAATTCTGGCAAATACGGGGCACCCATACTTGCCAGAAACCCTTGCTGTAAAAGGAAGAAAGAAAAAGAAAAGAAAAAAAAGAAAAGAAAAAAAAGAAAAGACTTTAGCTTGCTCTGGATCTTATCACTGTATTCTGGGTTAACCATTACCAATTGTCGCATAAAACAAAACCAGAGGTCTCTTTAGACCTGATCCTAGAGATCAGGGGTTTTGGTCCATAGAGTCTGTGTAAATGCTCAGCCTACTGAGAACGTGCCAGCATGTGCATCCTCCACCGCACAGCTTAGCCGTGCTTCTGGCAGCAGTGGTTGGTACTGGGAACCAGAGCGGCTGCGGGCACACTGCTGCCAGGCAAAGTCAAGGGACACGTTAATGTTAACTCAGCAGCAGTGGCCAGTGGCACAGCTCTGCCACTTGACACGGCATAAGACAAACATGTCTAAAGAGAATTGATATGTTTGAAAATCGATCTCTGAGCAGCTTTCCATATTAAGAAAGTTTCTCTCTGATATTTCTGCCATTTTCCTGTTTTGTGGTTTCAGAGGAATTAAGATATTCTCCTTTATAGGCATCCAATTCTATTAAAAAACCCTTAATAATATGAAAGTTTGCATCTCACAAATACTGGTGAAAATTATTTCTAATATGAACTGCCTACTAATAGGTTGATACCACCACTGCAGTGTCAAGGCATATATAACCAGCAACTCCATGGCAATTCCTGAAACATGAGATCTTAATTAATGAAGCATGGCCAAGAACTCACCAGCTTTAATGGAGTAAACATGTCAAGGAAAATGTGTTCTCTCTCTTAAAATATGAGGTTTTCAAGGCATTGAAAGAGAAAGGCCTACCGTGACCTTATAATTGTACAAAGCAGTATCTTTAGGACATCCAAATATTTTAAAATCTGATCTTAGATTTCCTCCAGCTACCTATCCCTCCCATCCTGCCCTTTAGTCCTACATTTTTATTGCTTTCTAGCACTGTACTACTGGGCCCTTCAGAATCATGCTTACGCTACACATTCCTCCAGACAGTCTTTCACACTTCATAAGGCTCTGAACTATCATTAATTAGGAGGCATTTCCTTCTGCAAGTCCCCTATATCTCTCTGATGGCGCATGAAGAGATATATATATATATATCCTCACCAAATGAATAGTTTCTCCCTGTTGGTCATTATCAGTCTAGGACAGTGAAATCTGTCCTGGTGTCACTGAACGTGGGCACATAGAGTAAGCTTACAGAAAATGTTTGTGTATTAAAGGCAAAGAGGTGTTTTGTTCTGTATGAGTTTATGTGTAATATCTGTGCTCAGTCAAGCCCTACCCATACCGCTACCAGCTGCAATAATCTCTCCAGTTGGTTTGGATTTTTTTTAGCAAATCCCATTATTTATGTTTCAAGTTGCATCTTTTATAATAGGTACAACAGTAAATATGACATGTTATTATTTTCAATGCGTTCAATGTTTAATCTGCATTCCTATTTTTTTTCTGGTTTAACTTCTGGGTGAAAATACTGCTAGATCATTCACACTATTAATACTTCTTAAAATGCTTCTCTGTATGGGAGAAAAGCACCTGGTCTCACCACTTTATGCGTAGGCTAAAGCCCAATGTAAAAACCTCAGCTTTCTTTTCATAAACCTTGAAGACATTTATCTATGTTATGTGTATTCAGATCCTTAGGAATCTTTTCTATCTCTCCCCCAGGACATTATGGGACATTTTCCATGTATATCTTAGTAGGATTGTTCAGCACCGTATCCATTCCATCTACCTCCAACTTCACCTGAAGGGCAAAATCCTTAAGATCTTGACACAATACTGATAAATACATGGAATTATTAAAGTTGCCAGCTCAGCAGAATAGGATGGCTGCCGCCTTTGTTCTCAGGGGAATACATATTTCACCCAGTAGCAAGACACCCAACTGCTGCTACAATCAAAACTCTCTGAAATGCCTTTAAGCTAATCATCTTTGAACATAAGCCTTTGTTGTTAAATCGGGGACCTTCTACATGCAAGGCACAGAAACCTTTTTTGTTTTTTCTCCACCTTGCACAAAACAGCTTTAAGCCTGTCACCACTGACGGTAAGGTTCAGTGATCTGTCAACATTCACCCCTGATAAAGACAGTGAGCGAAATCCGTGGCTCTGGAGAGTTCAGTAGAGACCAAACAGTATGTTTGCAAAAGAGCATTTTTATATGTTTTCTTGTGACAGCACCAGTTTAACAGAAAATAGTTGGAGTGTGCCAAAAAAAAGTAAAAGAGAAAGAAAAGGGAAAAAAAAAAAAAAAAAAGGGAAGAAAGGCAGAAGTAGTAAGTTAGGCTAGCATGACATGATGGATCTGGGCTATGACAAACAGAATTGGAAAAAAACTTCCCTGGGGACCAACTATACCAGGTTTGCTGAATTGTATTTCTTGATTTCTTACTGTGCAACAGTGCTTTTTAGTGTTAGATTGACTAGGCTTCAGAATATTTTTAAAATTGTACAAATCAAAATCCATGTAGCTTAAAAATGAAAGATGTAAAAGGTTTAGGAGTTTGATGTATTGAAAGGCATTCTGTATTCCCACATGTGAGTATTAAATGTACACTTTGTCTGTTTGATGAATTTTAAATCTTTGTGGATTGCAACATGCACCACAGCAGTTCAGGGGGGTATAAACCTTGGCTGAAGAAAAGCGTAAAGGATGTGCAGTGGTCAGGCTTCAAACTAAGCTGTTCTTCACTTTTTCTGATTTTCCTAGGTGCTGCAATACATACCTAATCCAATTTATAGAGAGCTAAGTAAGAGCAGTTGGGGAAAAATCTTGAAAAATTCATCTTGGAACAAACTAACCTTGATGATGGTAAATGCAGGGAAATTTCATAGCATTTTAATTTCAGTGTAATATGAAAAAACAAGGAAATATTTATGAAGAAAAGAACAGGCAAAAGGGATCAGAATATTTTGGAATAGTAACTGCTTTTATTAAAGCCTACTGTCATGTCAAACAAGGCTCTCACTTGGTGACAAGCAATGTGAGGACAAAAGGCTTTAGGGCCTTGAAAAACAACATTAGATGACATTCATCTCAAAAACTCTGGTTTCCAGGTACCTCAACAGAGAGCTGGCATAGCAGGCCAGCAACACAAGGCGTGTTTTACTGAGTCCTGTTCTCTCTCCCAATTTAATTCTGCCTTCCAGTGATCGAAATCTCTCCCTTCACTGCAGCAGCATTTTCTGCAACATGCTTATAAAGTGCTCATGAGCACAAAACCCTAAGACATGAAGTGATAGGTTATGAAATCTAAACAAAATGTAATATCTGTGCTGTAACGGGGATGGGTTTGGATGTGTGTTTCCTATGTATGTCAAGTGGAACTGAAAAGCTGTTGTTGTTAGAGGGGGACAGCTGGATCGGTAGGAGTAGAGGGATGAGGGTGAAGGAGGGAAGAACACCCCAAGCCTTTCTGTGAATTTGGTTTTGTTCAAATCAAAACAAGTTGGTTCCCATTTCCTCACTCCTCTTGAAAGGTTCCCTTTCCTTTCTGCTTTAATATTGAAATGTTTAGCGTAACTTG
The DNA here is from genome assembly GCA_013401275.1 of Pandion haliaetus. Classification (NCBI taxonomy): domain Eukaryota; kingdom Metazoa; phylum Chordata; class Aves; order Accipitriformes; family Pandionidae; genus Pandion; species Pandion haliaetus. Next base: position 134,343 of record VYZV01007955.1, on the reverse strand, counting down.
AGCTTCTGATATAAAATTTTGAATTCTTTGGGGATTTTGAGAAAGGGAGACTCATGACTGAGCTCTCAGACAAAAATCTTGTGATCACATGGAAACCTAATGGTAGCTGCAGGACTGAGCCTGGTCAGACATCAAGTGGTAATGAATGTCTACAAGACTTATTTTTCAGATCTCACTATGAATATAATCTTCAGAGCAATTTCCTGATATAGAAAGGCTTCACTACATTTGTTTACAGTTGGGGAAATGAAAGATGTAAATACAAAACCAGGAATCACATAAGTGATTAAAGACCGAAAAGAGTTACTGTTTCTAGATCTGAGGCCCTCCAGCCCCTGCAAGGTAATGGGAGTTGTGTCTGCAGCTGAAGTATCCCAGAGCAGGGGCTGCTTTAGTTCAATGTCTAATAAGGTATTAAAAAAAAAAAAAAATACACCAGCAATAATTTTTAAGGGACATAAAAAGTCTTCTCCTTTCCATGACCTTCCAGCTTGTATCATCAAAGGTCACCTGTGAGATTATAAGTAAATTCTGGACTCTGTGAGGGGGATAGTGGTGCTGTTGCCAATTGCTTTGACTCGCATTATCAGGCATGGTACTGCCAATCACTCTACTGATGCCTGTCAGGTTTCCACTGCTGCCAAGCAGAATGTAAAATTGACAGGGAATATTACAGCGCTCGTCAAATGCTGTGAGATACCTCTGCCTTGGGGAGAGTAGGCACCTGTGGTTACAGACAAGGATCAGGGCTCAGGATCACTTTTTTGCTCCCTTTACATTTTTTGAAACTTATTAAATTTGGAAATTAAGTGCACAATTCACCCATATTGAGATTCTGATTGTGAAATTGATATTTCCACAGATTGAGCTAACATCCTGATATTCTTTTTAATGCAAGGTTTATGCAGAGATCTGAAATAAAATCAGAAAGGGATTAAATTTTTTGACAGTGGAAACAATACTCATTAATTCTGTAGTCTAAAGTTTTGAGGGTTTGATCTGTATCTTTTTATAATATGTACTGTGGTCAGTTCCAAAAATCTGTCTACATGTTTCTTTTCTATTTGACATGGTTTCTCCAATTTCAGGAAGTTCTCTTCCACTTATTGCTATATACTTCGGCCTTTCTGCACAGACCCAGGTTTTGTATTTGTACAGCCATCTACAGAGTGGTTCATTAATCATCTGTAAAGTGTAGGGTTTTGCAAATGTAATATACACAAAAACGACAGCCAGCTGGACTTCTGGATTTCTAATAGGACAATGACATGGCAAAAATACCTTGCCATTACAACCTGACACTACGTTTTCTGTAGAACAGGGAAGACTCATGAATACATTCAAGAGAAGTCAATGGCTTGTGCAGCTATAGAGGCTTATTTAATTAAATCTGGAAGCTTTCGAGGAAGCCATAAAAATGAGGTTAATATGTCAGACTAATAAATTCTATATAATTAAGCTCCCCAAATATAGAAAATTCAGAATATGATGCTAAACATATCACAGTACGGACATCAATTTATTTAATCTTAACATTGTTGCATTGTCTCCATGAACTTCCATTGGTGTCACAATAAGATTATTATGACAGCACCATTAAGCCCCATTCAAATGAATGGGGAATTAGTGTCACGATGGAAACAGCTGCAGCTAAGAGCTGCTGTCTATGATCAGCAGTTATTTTCAAAAATTCAGATATTTTGCTATTACAATAATTATATTTTCTCTTTAGGTAAGTATATGGTGCAATGAAGAAATCTGGATTTTCAAGGCACAGTGAAAAGCAACACAGCAAAATGTAAAATGCATGGCTATATAAGTTATTGCACAAAATCTTCACCATTGCAGCTCCATTTGTAATATTTCTCCTGATGTATATAAAGCCTCAATTGAACAGATATATTGCTAGATTGTAGGACTGTCAGTCGCTAACTTGTATGTTGTCAAGAATCTCGGTCTATTGTCCACCTTCCTCTTTCCCAGAGAATAGATAATAAGAGTTTTTGTCAATCACGGCATCCATAGTGAGGGTAGGATGGAGATCCCACCAGTGACAAGTAGAAGCAAATTTAATGACTTAGAAGACAGAGTACTCTGAGATCCTTCTTTGATACCTGCCTGCTCAACCCTTGTTCACCTTCCGTCCCTAGGTACCTATACAGCACAGCTCCGTCTGCCTTTCCATGTGCTGGTGTACCGCTTCGAGAGAGCACTTCCCCTAAAAGCACTCATCTCCTCGCATTACGTGTCACAACTTTTCTTAAATCCTAACAGATTCAATAATGAGTTTAAGATTTGAAACTATTTAAACAGGTTTTTTCTCATATATTAAATATTGAGATGTCTGCAGATTTGTAAAGAAACGTATTTAGATTTATCGTTATATATTTCACATATTCTTCAATTTAATAGAACAAGAAAATATGTTATTGATAATATTGAAAAGAAAGTTGAGAGTTCTTTATGCAAAGATGCATGTCTAAAACATATCTACCTATATCTAAAAGATAATTCTTCCTGCTTTCCAGGACAGATTTAGATTAGCAGGAATGTTTCAGGACCAAACTAAAAGGCTAGAGATATTTAATATTTTAAGCTCTAGGCTGGGAGTGTTGCAGAGTCATTGTTTTGAAATCCATGTTGGTTTATGGTTAATATTGTAAGTAGCTGCTTGAGTGAGATCTCAACCTGATGGATTTTTAGGGGTGTTTAAGTGGAATGCTTGGTTTTCTTCATAGTGAAGATTTCAACTTTTAAATTAAATAGTTGGAAATACTTGCTACCTGTGCAACAGTTAGTTCGCATTCTGCCCTAAAGGATTCAGACATTATAATAGCACAGTAAAGCAGCAATACACAGTTTCACGGTAAACCCTTTTTCTCCGTGTGCAAGCGGTACGCCCCATCACTCATCACCTGTAGGTATCCTTTCTCACACAGTCCAACCCGCTACAGTATTTCTGTGTCCTGCACTTCAAATAGTTCAGATTGCTGAAACTTGGGAGGTCAATTCATTCATTCCTGCTGTTTCCTTTGGGCATGTTAACGGCCGCTGTACTCTTAGGAGAAAACCAGTAACGTGAGACTTACAGTCATGTCCCCTGGGCCTTTGGGAACAACAGCTCTTCTGTGCAAATGGAAAGTAAGCACCTGTTGTAAACAAATTAAATACTGTTTTTAAAAATACAAATATTATTATCTGCCAAAATTATGCCAATCAAGGGCAACCAGTTGGTGGTAGAAAGTACAATACGAGATATGTTCTAAATAGTTATACTGTGCATCTTTCATGTAAGGGTTCTTTGATGAAAAGGCTGTTTGTTCGGGATACCTAGATTGAATTTCTTGTAAGGCAGCTGCTTTAGAGGATATAAGACATTTCTCTCAGCCACCTGTTTCCTTTTATTGTGTTAGCATTTGAGTTTGTTGGGACAGCCCATATGAAGAGATAAGGCAGAGTTGCTGTATTTTGTTTATAAGGGCATACTTGTTCATGTTTTTAAATATTAGTGGAAGGACTTCAGCAGGGTAACCCCATGTGGATTGGATGAAGCAGCTGCTTTTATTATGAACTTCAGTTACTTGCGGTTTTGTGTCTTGGCATACAGCTATGTCTTTTTTTATTTGTCTTGACGTAAGAAAAGAGTTAAACTAATTTTATCTTTTCAAACAGCTGCAGAACCAAAGAGGGGGAAAAAAAACCCCTAGACTGTACAATACAGAAGTATTCATCAATGGTCTTCAAACCAGCACCATGTCTTGTCATTTCTTATGCCTTGTGTGGTCCTTCACACCAAAACAGTCTATTGCTCTTTTGATTTGATACATTTTTCCTCAGGCTGCCTTGGTGAATCCTCATTTAAGGTGTATCATAAGAGCAAAGCAAGTGCTCAGTGTGGAGGGATGGGTTTGGGTCAGTATGTCAGTGGAAGTGACAAAGGAGCTCAAAATGCTGCACGAATACCTATGTAGCTGCAAATAGAAATTATTTTATTTTTGATAACTTAAAGCATGCTTGGCAATGTTGAGTAATACCCCTAGATTATGAGAGAGAAATAGCTGAACTGTATTTCCTTCTTTGTAAGAGTATTAAGATACACCACTGGTGAAGTGTTCTAAGGCAAGAGAATTGCTGAGAGTAAAATAATATTCAGACTCCAGTGAAAATAGTCCTGCCACGTACATCACAAATTCAGTAGACAAAAAGAAGATTAGTTGTTAACTATTTGTTTAAGTGTCATTTACATTAATTTACCAAAACAAAAAAAAACCATGACAGTTGGGCATTTAAAAATATGAACGTTGCAGCATGATTGCAGTTATTTTTATAAGGATACCTGATCTCTGCCTATTGACACTGGTGATGTCTTCTGACGGAATTCATCTTCATTATCTTAAAAATAAAATCCCCCCAAATAAACAAACAAACAAAATCATTGTTTTTCTCAAACTATTTATAATGTTTTAAATATCCCAAAGCACTTCACTCTACTGCTTATGATTCTTGATAAAATCATGCAAACACAGCCAGTTTGATGCTATTTTTTTGTTTACAGTATTGCTGTGTTGTTTTGGTTAACAGAATGAAAAACACCACAGTTAGACTACAAGTAAAAATGTTTTATTCTTAGTTTGTTTCATCAATAAAAGCTGACATTTTTGCAAGAAAGATGTTATAGTATTGGAATTAACTCTTAGTCAATTGTAAATAATTGTATTATATTGGTATGTTCTCATGAAGATTAGAAATCATTTCCTACAGAATCGTGTTCTTGCTTTCTCAGCACTGTTTCAATTGAAAGGAATTTGAATGAAGTGCATCTCATTACTAACATAAAGTAGATGGAGCTTGAATAATTTTTATGTTTATTTTTCATAGATAGCTATTACATTTCTTATCCTATCCATCCAAATTTTACAAAATAAATTGTTTTAATCCATTTTTTGGAGAGAAGCAATGAATTTGTTTTTGCAGAAGTAATACATCTGAATATATTGTAATATGCATAAAAATCTGTTAACACAGTTATTTATACAAAAAGTGTAGCTGCCTTACCTTTGATTTAATTTACATACTTTATTTGCCTTCTGACAAGTTCTTCCCTTGCCTTTTTTTATTTATGTGCCAAAAATATGTCTTTTCAGATAAGTCAACTAAAACTTTAATGTATTGTATATTTTAAAACTACATAAAATGTTTTATGCATTTGCTAGTTTTTTCCCACAAGCATTTGTTAAAGGTGATGCTATATCAAGATTAGACATGTTTTACCACTGATAACAGCATAATGACATTGTATTTCTTAAATATTATGAGCAAATAGATGTGTTCTATTTTAAAGCCGAAGCTGACATTTAGGTTGAATTATCAAGCATTAAAAAAAAAAGGAAGGAAAAAAAAAAATCTTTATTACTCGAAGGTTAAAACTTTGGCAGCCTTCGGTTTTTTTTTTAAATATAAGAATTCAGGCCCACACCCCGAGAAAGAATTTGATGCATTTACTTTAAGTATGTGAAAGATGTGAGCAACATAATTATTTTTCCATTCAAATGTGGAAAACAATAAAAGTTTCCCATATGTAGTTCATAGGCTGTAACTCACATCACTCAGCACTAAAGCAATAAGCAATAGAGTGTTGATACAAAGAGCTCCAACTCTGGAAATATCAGCTTAACCCTTGCAGGTCTTTCTCTGCACTTTGCTACTGTAAACATGGTTTGAATTTACATAAGCCACCATTCATATTCTTGTGAGTTCATAACATAAATAATGCAGAAAATCTCATTCACTTCCCTAAATTATACTAGTCATTACAGATGATTCATGTAAGTATTAATCTCTTGGATGTGGCAGAAAACTAGGGAGGAGAAACTACCTATCATATCATTTGCAGTTAAGAACCTGCTGCATATCTCTAAGCTTTGCTTGAAATGCTTGCAGTAATTGGGTGTGCATCTTTTCACTCTCCTGTAATCCAAGTGGCAATATGGGTTTCTCTGTGATTTCCTCATGCTAGAAAATAAAATTTGTGGAAATATGCTAAAGTAACAACAAGCCTGGGGCCAGGATGGTGTCCTGCTGTGTCGCAGTAGCACGCAGGCTTGAGGGAAACATCTACGAATCTCTTTATTTGTTGTATCAGGGTTGTGTGACGAGGGGATAGACTGGGCAAGCAAATGCTTAAATATTTTTCTCCTATGAAAATTGTATTGTAAATTGATTTATGTCTCTGAAGGCCAGGCCTGAAAATGATGGCTGCCTCTTACCTTGGAAAATCTTGGCACAACAGAGACTCAAATGCTGTCAGGATTAGCTTTATAGCGCTGTATTTTTTTGTGAGAAATGCACCAAGATGTAGGTCATTGACAGGTTTCTATACATTTCCACATCTTTGGCTTTCTCCCTCACCTGCTTCACATGCGTGATCTTCCTCTGAGCTTCTGCACCTTTTCACCTTCCAGGGAAAAAAGGGGCAAGGACAAGTTATGGAATTCGAACAGTTGGACATCATATAAATATGGGTTGGAGCTGGTAACCTTGCTGTTCATACCTGTGAGCAAACTCATGCACGATGTTCTCCAGGATAGGGCAAGTGGTGACTGATAGAAGAAATTAGCTGTTGAAACCACTGATGCAGTTTGTATTTTGATGATGCTCTAATCTCTTTGCAGTCTTAGTGGTTGTGCATGTACTTAGTGCCCTGACTTTCTTGAGTCAAAGCAGTCCTTGGCAGGAAGAAGGCTCTGTTGCACGATGGCCAGGCTCCAAAGGGTAAAAGGGTATAAGAAGCAGCAAGGCGTAGCGGGGACCAAACACGTAATTGGGCATTTCTCTGCAAAGCTCAGAAAAGTAGAGGAAGACTCACACTAGAAAACGTATTGCAGTCATTAGTCACATATATTAGGAGTTGGACATTTATACCTGATATTCATTAATAGTTGATGGATAGATATATATAAAATATATTGCTGGATAATTATATTTAAAATGCTTTAAAATANTTTTTTTTTTTTTTTTTTTGAAAGACAGTAGTACCATAAAAACATTGGTTTTGCTAATAGCAAATGTAAACTATACACTCTTTAAAATCAGTCTTTAAACCCACTTTTTGTGCACTGGTTTTGTAATACTGACCATCCTGCCATATTCCAGACTCTCCATTAGCTCAGGAGCGTGCCAGCTTCTAGTTAGAAGATGAAGAAACATCAAGGTGGGGATTATTATAAAAAGACATGTAATTCATACTGCTATAAATACTGTTGTGAAGAATCAGACGTGTAAGATAGGTAGTTTCTGGGGGTTTTACCATCGTTTACAGGAAAAGCTCGTAACATGCCCATTGTCACAAAAGACCTTCAGGAATGGCATGTTCATAGGAACTGTACTGCTGTACAGACAGGACAGAGCTTTTCAGGTAGATACCAGTATTCTGTTTGAAAAGTCACATCTCAAATATCTCGAGTATACGAATACTTTTTTCTGCTTTGAAAATTGAGACACAAAGACATTGATTGTAGGGGGGGTTTAAGCCAATTCATAATATTTTCTTGCATTTTCTTGTGACACTGTGTTCAGACTTGGTTTTGAAAGCCCTGAAGTTTATTTCTGAGAGCTTTTAGCTTCATTTTATGGATTATATGGTATTCTTCATGATGAAGTTTTAAAAGATACAAAAGAAAAAACCTTGCTCAAATGTAGAAGTTATTTTTGCAGTAACGTATGTCATGATTTTTAAACATTCAGGCCTTTAAACTTTTTTTTTTATAGTGTATGTTCTTGCCAATCCCAGCACAGTTCTACAAAGTAAAATATTTGGCAGTGAATTCATATTAACAGATGGAACAAGAAATTAACACGTTTTTGCTTCGCTAATTCACAGTTCTTTTAATACGCTAATTCTAAATCACCTGTTCTGACTTTGACAGGCTACAGACACCTGTTTGGGGTAATATTCCACAGCTAATTATTACATGAGAAACTCAGTTTCCAACAAAAGGGTTTCTGTGTGAAATTGTCATAGTTAACAAATTAGTAATACCAACTTTATACAAAAATAGCTTGCAGTTTTAATTTACATGTACTTAACCTTGCCTGAAGAACTAGGAGCAGTGGGATTGCATGGGGGCAGCTTCTCCTCCAGCACCCCGGTGAGCTGGTGCCTCCGTCCATTACCCACCGGAGCTGTAGAGTTCCCAATGTAAGTCCTGCTCCTCGTAGCTAAGTCGGTGATACCAGACTGTGAGGAGCATGGTGCTGTTCACCAAAAACCAAGAGACGAGGGCACGAAGTTTCTTCTGAGGAGAAAGCTTGGTGTAATTTCCCGCTCACTGGGGTTGGTGCAGTTTAGAGTCAGAGTAAGGAGAAAGAGTTTGCTTGGTGGTTTGGTTTTTTTTTTTAAATGATGGCTCCGCTGCAACATAAAGATGTTACAGTGCTGTTATATTTTGAGTTTTTGCTGTTTACCTCTATAAATCAGATATAGCAGTTTAGAACTGAGCTTCATTGTAAGATGTAATGTTTAAATATTGCCCCAAAAGCTGGCAGTGGATAATTTAATCCTATATCATTGAATGTGTGAGCTTTTTTTTTTATATATATATATATCTGTGCCTGTAAGGAAAAAAAAAAACCCGCCATGTTTTGTGGTTGCCTTTTTAGAAGTTTATTACACTTCTGTCATAATGAGTCATCACGTTCATACGGGAAAGGGGGGAAGGGAGGAAAAGAGAAGCCATTCCATCTCACTGCTCTTCTCTGCTCTTTCACTCTTGACATGAAAGAGATGATACAGCCCTCACCCTCTGTCCCAGCTGTGCACCAGCGTGGAGGCCAGGTAGAGTCTGTAGCAGTAACAACTTTACAATAATGGTGGAAAAACCAAATCTGGTGTGGGAATGAGGGGATAAGCAATGCTGCTTGGTGCAATAGGATGAGAAAAGATGTTCAACATATGAGAGAGAGGGTAGAGATAGGCTGGACACAGGTGCATCTTACCACAAACTAAAATGTCTTACAGAGCAGCACTGGTACTACCAAAAACTCTTTATACTCTGTCTTTCTCATCACCCTTCAGTCTTAAACCACAAAATTATTCTTAAGTCCTTTGCTCATCTTGCTTTGAACCTTCCTTAATTCATCTTCAGTTGTTTTATCAGGAGCTTATTGATGGTAATGATGTTTTATTGCTCAACTGTAAGATATAAATGACTCAGTGAATCTTTTTCCTTTGTTCTCTTTGCTTTTGAGTCTTCTTTTCTTTTCTTCTGTCTTTCCCCCACCTTTACATCTACTGCTCCTTCCCTTTTTATAATGCTCAACTATCTTGTCAGATAATCTATTGCAAGCTGTGATACAAATCACACAGCTTTAAAAATATCATTGCTGTGATAGGCCTAATGAAAATAATTCAGTTTATAGGGAAAATTCAAAAGGGATCATAGTTAGTTGTCTTTGTTTAGGTGTGCTTCCTTCAGAGATTTGAGGCAGCAAGACTTTCTAGTGAACCTGGTGGACTCAAATGTATGGGCTACTCATCACCATTCCTGAGCACCTGGACACTTTGGAGTGGCAACGTATATTGCTGCCAACCCAAGCTGACCAGAGTTGTTTCACTTTTCCTTTTCACTGAGGAAAATAAGTAGAATCTATCCCAAAATTGTTTGTGTCTGTGCCCACACCTGTTTTATAGCTTTCACCAGGAATATAAATATATATATATGTGGTGTTTGGAAAGTCAGGGAATGTTAAGCAATCCTGGAGAAACATTGTACAGAATTACCAGTTATTCCAAGGAGATTATGCAAGTACTTGTAATAAAGGGAAAGTAAGTGGTCCGTGATGGCTCCGTCTGCTGAGTCAAATTAAGTTCATTTACTCTTACTGCATTAGTTCTTGTTTTTCAGAAAAATTGATTAAAATGAAGCTGCCTGCTACCTGGTGTGAGCACAGACTCTGTAATCATGTAGCTCCTCTAACTAGAGATAGTAATTTCATATTTATATAGTTTTACAGGTATAACTCTCAATATAAATGCCATATACTGTCTAAAAGTCCCTTTAGTGATAGCTATAGGAGTGTAACAACTCTTACAAGTACGTAAAATGTAAAGTCTCAGGCTCAGTGCTGCGTATCGTTTGTAAGGCTTTTAAAAAAAAATATGTTAAATTTTCCATTTGTAATAATCTTCCACTGTGTGTCAGATAGAGGACATAGAATATCTATCATGCAATTTCCTTTCTGCTAATTTCCTTTCTGCTTTCCGTCAAACAAAAATTATTCTAAATACCGTATCCCTCTGTGAACTAAGATACCTCACTAATTTTTAAATGAAGCATAAGATACTCCTTCCTACCACCAAAACTCTACTTAGGGTCTGTAGAAGATGGGTAGAGTTAGGGCTGGTACCTGCACTGGGGGAGCTTTTTGGTTTTTGACTGTATTTGCATGAATAGTATATTATTGCTAATGTCTGTGTCCTTAAATGACTCTTACTTAGTGTATGACAGTAGTTTTCAGTTGTAGTTTCTGCATGCTGCTTTGTAAGACTTTGTTATTGCTTTAATCAGTTTCATTACACCTCGGTGTCTAGATCCTCTCCTTGTCAAAATATCATAGTAAGGCATTAACCATGGAATGATGATATGAATCTTAAGGCAGTAGGATCTGGCATTGATGCCGAGGGATTTCTGCTCTTCCACTTGTGTACTCACATGTTCCTGTCTTTTTCTTTTGGTTATTTGTGCCTGACCTAAGCAGAACTCCATCTAGTTAAAGCCATGTAAGAGAATTTGCCTCTTCGGTTTACAATGGATTTCTTAAGAATCACAATCAGCACATTTTGTCTGTTGCTGCTTATCTGACCCTGGAAAGCGACAGGACACGAACCAGGGAAAAATAAGTACCAATGAACAGCACCACATGAGCGATGCCTTTGCCCACTGTGGCTGGGAAAGAGCTACCAAGTTGGTTGTTATACACAGTGATTGATCCCCTCTCCTTGGACGGTTACGTGATAGATAAGGGAAATAGTCAAGTCTGGAAGAAGCTATTTTGTGCTCCTATTAACTGGAGGATTTTCAGCAGATGTCTTAATAGTTGGAAATCAGCAATAGTATGTGAATTTATTTGTATGCCATCTGAACCATTTGACTTGCCAGATGCATGTTGTTTAATAGCCTTTTGTACATCATTTTCAGAAGATAGTTCAGTAAGATTTTCTTTTATTGTGTGAAATAACCCATTTTGTGGATAGCATTTCCTATTGTTAGAATGCGTGTTGAAGAGACTAATCGGGTGCAGTCACTGCAGAGAAAAGAGAATATGCAAAATGCTAGCCCATGCATTGTGAGGCACAATAGAAACTTGTGATGAAGTCATTCTTTATATCTTTTTTGAACATCACACATTTTTCTGCTTTTGTGATGTCTTTTTTTGGCAGTGATCTTTTGTTTAGGTACTTAAAAGCCACTTTATTGCTTCACTGTTTAGATTGTTTCAGTCATTCCTATCTTGTTACTGTCAACATTATCATACACTAATATGGTTTAAATTATTTGCAGACATTTCAGTCCTCTACCTTAATGTGGAGATAGTTCAGCTTTCTGTTGTTCTTGTATTAAAGCATATCTGAAAAGATAAATGAAATCTTAGTTCTGATGCTGACTCATATCATACAGTCCCTGCCAATCACTGTATGATTCGATGAATGTGAAATACAAGTATGTATTGATTAATCACAAAGAATAAGTTTGTTTTATTGGTTTTTACTTTGATTATCCCTCAGTACGTCAATGATATACATACATATCTCTGGTCATTTGGCTATGTGTGTGTTTAAAATATAATATTGTTGTATTTACTGTACAACATGAATGGTGATTCATTCAAAATTATTCACTGATTTCAGTGGCAATTCCTACCATCATGTATTAGCTTCTGGGAAGGAGTCTTTGCATAGCAGTGATAGTGAACAGCAAGGAAAAGAGCCTGAAAGTTGTCAGAGTAGGCTGATATTAAGATTTCATCAAATTTAATTTTTTGATCAGTTAACATCAAATACTACGACAGGACTATTTTTATGCAAAAAGATATTAATCAGAGTCCATGGAAAAGAAAGGCCAGATAAGGATGAAGAAGCTCATCCAGGTTTTTGGAAAAGCTGCTGCAGAGGAAGATGTAAATTACATTGAAAAAAAAAATCCTCAAGGGAGACAAGATTATCAGACTGAAGGTGCCTCATTGCTCCAGTCATTGGAGAAAACTGCTGCCTACCAGCGACAAAGGTCCCATTTGAATCTAGATGCAGGAATGTGTAGGACGTACATTCAGCAACTCCAGCCACCAGATGGTAGACTCTGCTTACCAGTTAAGTCAGCTCTAGTGTCTGGTCACCAGTTGGCAGAAACAGCAGTAGACGAATTACATCACCTTAGAATCACAAAGCACAGTATCACTCCTGTATTTTGATACAAGTATAACCCTTCTTTGGAATTTCTGTTAAAACACAAAAAATGACTGAATCTCTGTCAATATTACGCAGCATCTATAAATATTCTCAGATGTAGACCGAGAAGGAAAGTATATTTTTATTAGGCTGTTTATTATGTGAGTGGAATTAGCAAGAGACAGTTGGTGTAAAAAATTAATGAACTAGAGTTTCATGGCTGGAATTTACTCCAACCTGCCTTATGTTACCAGTAAAATTTGTTTGGGGAACCTCAACATACTCTTTAGGAGACATTTGTCCATTTTGCCAAATGATCACACAACTGAGCACATTCTAATGGCATTCTCTGCTATATTTTAAATCTTCCTTTCATTGTGTAGAAACAAAATATAGGGATAGAACACAAATGTTTGCATTTATAGAAGACATTTTTTGTCAAAGCCTATGAATCATTTGCATGTGGGGGAGATACTTATATATTGTTTAGAGCCATACCAAATATTTTAGAAGAGCCAACGAGGACTAATTGGACAAAATCTCAATGATTTTTTGTGTAGTAAGGTATGAACTGTAAAAGACAGCTGAAAGCATTGGGCTTTGCAAAGAGAATGAAAACCATCTGTCAGAAATACTTTCCACAGATTATACTCGGTCCAGCTATTAATTAAGTGATTTTGCACTACTACTTTCAACAGAGCAGATCCTTCATTACTGGGAGCAAACCAGGAGTACACATTTGACCTTCCATGTCAAAGAAAGATGGTTGTATACCATCTCCTAATAGTGAACGAAGGAAAGAAATAGAAGGGTCGTCCCCTATACATGGATATGCTTACTCTAGCTCAAAAGCAAAGTTGCAATGATGCAACTGTGATGGATTTTATTTCACAGCCTCTGAGGTAGCAAATGTATACATTTAATGCTCAGGTGTGTCCTGTCAACTGCAGTGCCATGAGAGGTGGTGGGGTCAGAAGCTGATGACCTTCAGAGCTACCCGAGAGAAGTGTGGCTGTGAACCACAGCCATCCTGCTTGACTTTGCCAGTGGGTTTTCAGCTGAGTGTCTGACACACCGGTTGCCAACAGACTGATCCAAGACTCATTTAAATGAACGGGACTTTTCTATTGCATTTGGTAGGCTTTAGTTCTGGCCTCATTTTCTGCAGTGCCGCTAGCCTGAGTGCCATCCTGACTTGTAATGCATTGCAGCGAGACTGTCCTCTGGGCTCCTGATGGACCTTTGTAGGTTGTAGAAGGAGAATGAATTGGTGATGGAAAACCAGGGACAATTTCTTGCTCTTTATTGTTTTTCATAGTAATGGATGGACCATCTCTAATTTCCCACTGTCATCCACATATAATTGTAAATGAGTGTTTGTCGCAGCATTGATACTCATTCACCCATTGACATTACTTTGTGCGTTATGTAGCAATATGCTCCTCTCTGCCCTCATTCTCCCTTGCTCTGAGGCAGATGATGTGGTGAACAGCAATTTTCATGGTGAACTACGTAATAAAGGCTTTCCAGTTTCCTAGGAGAGAGAACTTTAATACTCCTTAATTATTATAATGGACTGAGAATATTTGCAATTAACAGGTTCAGTGGAAGGCAAGCGTCCTTATATATCTTTGCTGATACTATTTAGTTCTGATCTTTCAGCATCCCATTGTACCTCATGCAGTCCTATGCTATTTTGTCTTCCAGTTCATTGAACAAATGAGTTCTGTCCTAGGGCCAAAATCTGAAAGTACCAAGTGCAGATCTCTGGAGTAGGCCGCTGACTCAGAGGAATAAAATACCAAGATTCACCTAATCTGCCTTGGCATGAGAAATTCAGCTGGATATCTCATAAGAAAATGCCTGTTATGACCTCTGGTACTTTCTTCTCAAGTCAGACTACTGCATAAAAGTCCATCTTATAACATGTTGCTATTTCTGCTTCTTATTCTGACTATTCCAGGAAGCATTATCCAGAGCTGTACAGAATCTAATGACTGATTTGTTCAAAGCTAATTGAAAATTCTTAGACGTATTAAAAAATCTGTTCTGGATTTAGTGAAGCTTTTTGTTGAATTCATGTTTTTCCGCTTTAAACCTATGAATCAGAATGTCTGAAACTTGAGTTATAATCAACAGTTGCGGTATGGAGTGTGCAGGGGGATGCCTTATCGCCATGATGCTATGAACCATGCAGCTGAGCTGTTATGTAGGGAAAGCAAACTGAGAGTGTTACGTGGTCACTGCAGATTATTTTCTCCCAAGACTAATCAGGGAACTACATAATAATGTGGAGAAATTAAACTAGTTTTAAGTGCTTCAGCTGACTTCCTGGAGGCAGCAGCAGTTTCTTGCTGCTATGACTGAATCTCCTCAAGTATCCAAGCTTGCTCAGGTATTGCTATATATATGTGTATATACATAGATGTATATAAGTAGGGCCACAAAATAAATAGTATGCTTGGGCACAATAACAGAAGTCCCTCTTTCAGAGACTACGGAGAACCCAAAATTTCGGCGTAAGACCTCTTCCTATAGTGATCTCTTTTCAAGCATCTTTGCACTAATGGCAATCTCTACTGCCTCACACCACAAACCTTTAACGTTAAAGCACACAGGGACTTGAGTTTCAATAGGTGTGGGCAAGTCGCCTTACACACAGCAACTTCAGATACTTGGTTACTTTTTTTGTCGAGTATCTGTATATGTCACTGTACCCTGGAACACTGTTAAAAGAGTTTGTCTTTGCTACTTGATCCACCTATACTAAATGATTCGTTTAAGTAAATTCGAGGCTAGCTGAAACATTTACAGTTTTCAAAACCACAAGAGTGCCAAGAAAATGAGGGTGCTTGAGATGACATAATGAACTGAGAAAAGACAACAAATAAACGTAAATAATGATTGGTTAATCTGGGGTATTTTTTCCCATTTTCTTTTGTAATTCCAGCTACGTATACCTAAGATACATTTGTAATTGGGCATGCCTGTTTCAATTCTCCTTTTAGAGTGTGTACCAATACATTGTATAAACATGAGGTTTTGAAGCCATTTAGTGCTCCACCAAAGTAGCAGGGCATTAGGTTCTCATTCATTCATCTGAAAACAATTAGGAGAAAATGCCACTTATCTTAAATAGTATTTGTCAGATTTTCTTCATCAAACTTGGTAAATACATATCTTCTGACATTTTGATGTATAATCATCAGTCTAGGGTAAACCTAAGTGACTGGGCTTTGGCCCGTGAACAGCTTTTGTTGCTGTGTGACATTAAAATGTTGTGTTGGGTTTTTTAAAAAAGATATAATGAATATTCAAAATTAGAGTTATTCTCCATTGTACCCGCAGTAGGTCAAGTGTCATAAGATCAAGAGAATACTTAGTATGCAATCTAGAGGTTTTATAAATGTTTCTGAATTGAATTTTTTGCATGGTATATGCTTTGGAACTTGTGTCGATGAGAAATGTAAATTAAGTGTCAATTTTCATTTGAATGGACAACTAGCTAAAGTGGAGATATTTTAATTGTCTTTACAGATTCTTTGCATTCATAGGTGGTAATAGGCACCCCCCCTTTTTTCCCTGAAAACTTCCTTTGAACTTACTTCCTACGGTATTACAGCTTTTCCATCTCCTATCTTTATGTGCCGCACAGTCCAGTCATCAATAAAACATTCAGTGCTACCACCTGAAGATATGCATCCTTTCATTAAGTGGTGATGCTACATGGGACGTCATTAGGATTGCTGTTTATAAGTTTTTGACATTCAAAATTGAGGATGATTTGCTAACGTCACTATAGTGGCTTCTTCTTTAAAAGAGATCTTGGAGATGTGTTTGTAGTATTGTTCTGCAGTGATTTTAGTATCGGGCTGTCTATATTTCGTGTAGCCATAGATTCCCGATTCAACCATTTGCCTGTGATTTGCTTAGATTAACGTGTGGAAATGTGGAGCTGGGTTATGATTCACCTGTTCAACTACTTTTAGTCTTCAAATACCTTAATTTCCTAACTCATACGTAAAACTATGTAAATTGAAACTAAATGGAAAGTTGGATATAAATTATTTGATTCAGTCTCTTTTTCTGTAGGGGAAAGAAATAAGAATTGAAGTAACAGGAATGGGGGCAGAACAGAGGAAACAGCAGGATTGTAGTTATAGCTTGCTACCATATTTTTGTTGTTTTTTGAGGGAGGAAGTGGGGTTGGTTGTTTTAATAATTGTTTTCCATGTACTCGTGGAGTTAGTCTCATGTTGTCTATTTAAACTTTCCTTTTCCCTTTCTTGTATTCTGGAGGGGCTGGGAGGGAAGTTTCCATTTGTAGCTAAGTTTGAAAAGTCTTTCTGGGCACATGGAAGAGCGGCACAGCCCAGTGGTGTTTTCTGAGGGTGTGAAATAACTGGTGTCCTGTGGATCAGTGTGGGTCACGCTTGCCCTAAGCAAGTAAGTCTGGTAGCTCCAGGGAATGCCAGGTTTACCACGTGCGTGCAGAAGGATTATAATACACATGTGCAATAGACCTTGTGCTCCTGGAAAATGCAAAAAGCGTTTGTTGCCTGCTCCGAATAACCAGTCTATGTAGCCATGTTAGACTCAAAGCTTTCTTGTGACTCCCAGATCCCCAGATCACCTGCAGGAGAAGGGCTTCTAGTAGTCATCAACCAACCAGAAATTCTCGCTGATGGCATGTGAACTGTGGGATGAAAGTCGAAACACAGCATCCATTGATTTCCACTTCCTCCCAAAGCTCTCTCCAGCCAGCTGAACCCTGCGCTTGAAAATCTTTTGTTCTTCAGGTGCGACATTGCAACCCTCTCCCCAAGGCAGTCCTCCTTCTAGTGGTTCTTGCACAGTGCTTGTAGGGAGCACAGTTATAAAGGACAGGACATAAACCCAAATTTTGTTTTGTTAAGGATGATTACCCAGAATAACAGAATATTCAGCGTTTAGAGGACTGTTTATCTGATTTAGCTCACACCGTGGCTACTTCATTGCAAATCTGTCTAAAAATGGTGACTGCAAGAGAGGTTTTGGATTACTTTATCTAAGCTTTGTGAAAAATAGGCATTTTTTTGTATGTCCCCACATAAGCATACAGAGCTCCCCTGAGAAAAGGTAATCATGGATGAGCGTAGTAATGAAGAGAAGTAAAGTTTCAAAGATCCAATCCTACTTTCCTGAGTAATTTGAAACAAGCAGTGAACTCAACAGCATCTTTGTTTTAAAAAAGGCTATAATAATGAGAGGTCCAGATTTTCTAAAAAATAAGAAGGTTAATGTAGTATCTGGAGTCTGACCTCAGGTCTAAATTGTGATTCTAATGTTAATCATTATGAGACATAGCTTCACACCTCATAAATCCAGTCAGCCTGTTTCTACTATCCAGTGCAGTATTTAAATAAAGAGCAGTTTCACAAAGACATGCATCACTGTAGATTCCCTTTTTGCACTTTTTCAAATTATGTTGCTGCTTTATACAAACCACCTTTCATAAGCTGTCTGCCAGAAAGCTCTAAAAATAATAGCACAGACGCTTGCAACAACAAATTGGCTACCTCACTTTCAGCGAATCGAATGTTCAAATGAAAAGGTTTTTGCTTCCAAGTATTTGAGGCATACCTTTAATATGTTACCAGGCTCAGATGTACTGGTTATAAAAATAAAAATAAAATGGAAGATAAAGAAGTTGTTTACATTCATTGTGATTTCCATTTTTTAAAATAAGGTGTATTGAAATGAAGGGTGAAAAGAGACAGTTTGACATGGTTAGTAATTGCCCATAGATGCGGCTTAAAAACAAGTCTGTGGTTGTTTTTATCCTGAAATTGTAATTTCTACATCATCTGTATGGATGCATGCCCATGTGTACATGTAGTTGTGTTGTCTGTCTCACGTTTGAAGGGTTTGCCTTCATCCCATGGCCAGAAGTGAGCAAAAAGTGATGTGGAAAGCACAGAGCTCTTCTGTGCATATCTGGGCAAGGACAGAGCTCCTACCTGGCTGCTTCCTATCAGCTGGAGTGCCTCTAACAGGATCAGAGCAGCACCAGGTTTCTATGATTTGCAGATAGCACTAGCTGCTTTCTTTTCTTTGTGGCTGAGAAGGAGTGGTTCCCGCTTTGTCACGTTTTCAAATAAATTTGGGGAAGTTAAAATATTTGAGGACATTACGTGAGCTCTGCATACATGGCCCTGTACATACTACTTGTGTGAACAAATAGTACCGCCAAGGTCAGTGAAAATATTTGTGAATGTTCTCACAAATGCAAATTTTATACACTCTTGCCTGTAAAGAATACAAAAAAAACCCCATGAACACACCTCTTCATAATATTATTTTTGGGTTTTTTTGTCCAAACCTATGAAAACACCTAAGTACATACAGCTTTTTTTACTCATGGCTACTACATCCAGTTATCAAATGCCTCCAACTGGGATGTGATGACATACTTATGTATTCATGAGATCATTTTTCAAAAGCTGCTCACGTATGGTGTTTGCAAGCCACGCAGCCTGCTTTCCTCTGGGAACTAGAAAAAAGAACAGCTGAGAACTGAGCAAAACTATACAAGCTTTTTTTAAACATCCGTTTCTAAAACTGAGTTTTTATAGTTTCCCCCAAACTTCCTGGGACAAGTTCTTCCCGCTCTTCATATCACAAGTGATAAAATGCAAACGTCAAACATTATTAGTTCTGTAGCATAAGTACTAATTTTTGGTTTTGCTAAGCAGTTTATATAGGAAAATCTGGAATATTTCCAGTCATCCTCACTATCATTTAGTCCTTAAAACCCAGAACAGACATTTAAACTGAAAAACATTATATCTTGTGTGCAGATGTACATGCAGCACCATCAGAAGATGAATAGTTGTAGTCCTGAACTGGCGTCGCTATCAAATAGACTCTGTATAATTAAATAAGAAAGCATTTTAACAAAGTATTACATCTTGGGCACTCCTTTGTGAGTAAAGGAGTGAGCTGCAGAAGGAGAAAAGTCCACAAGTGATTAGCAGTTGATTTTCATGAGAAATTTCCAACACCTCTAATTTGATTTTTTTGTTTTCTTTAATGAATACTTTTCTCAGTGATGTTGTTTGTTGTTTAAGATACCTCCCAGCATCATTTTTAATGTCATTACAATATGCAGGCTCTGCAGTTTGGCGAACTTAAAATACCAAACAGCTCATAAAAAACTGTGGCTCTTATGGCACTACAGATAGCAGCTTCTGCATTAGATTTGTACTACTTTAATGCTGCCTTTTCTATATCTCAGGGCTGTTTCATGCAAATATTTAAGCTTAGGTATTCTCACAAACAAGCAGCCATAACATTTCAGTAACTTTGTTTTAAAAGAAAGACTTTTGAACATGCAGGAAATATTAGTACATCAAACAAAGTGAAAGACAAGGTAGTTTAACTTGTTGGTTTGTTTGCTGAAACTCTAAAGTAAATATACTGTAGCTAAAAGTGTTCCATTTTTATCTGCCTGCTGCAGTAATGGCTGTGTTACTTCAGGGCTTACACTTCAATAATTGATCAGGGTTTGTATAGCACCGGCTAAGAGCAAAAATAAGAGTGTTGCTTTGAACAAACTGCTGCAATGTTATAGCATTAGGCACAGAAACAAGATTCTGGAAATATAGATATATAAAAAACAGGAAAAAGATGGATAAGTTGGAGTGGTAAATACTGCTTCAGGCTAGAAAGTAATGAGAATTTTTCCATAGAGAGTTTTGACCTGCTATTCAAAAATTGTTTCTTGTCTTAATAAATCCTAAAAGTGTAATTTACTTGCAAAAGGGAAAGAACAAAGGCACCAAAATTCTTTTGATAACAACACTTGTTAAGGTTGATAAGTTGGGTTTCAAATGTGTGAAGAAAAATGTGTGACAGTTTGTTTTAAGGTGACAACCTAAGTGTTCAGATACTTCCATCTTGTGCTGTTTATAAAGCAGTACAATAGTAAATGCTTTACACATGTATATGAGAAGTGGAAACAATAGATAACATACCTTCCCATCAAATTTTGCAAAAGATTGAGTACCTGATTACAAATTTACAAAATCATTGTACAATTTATCTGTTAATTTAAGGTTATTTTGGAACATGATCAGTATATATCAAAATTACAGGTATTAATATTTCTTTCTTTTTGGCAATAAATTATTTTGAGCTTTCATCTTGAAAAAAAATTTCTATTGGTTTCAAGGTTTTATACTGCCTTCTGTAGATCCAACTTTACTACTAAATAAAAGAAACATAGCATATTTACTATGCTGCTAAGAATTAGTGTTGAATTGATAAAGTGTGAGAAATTCTCAATAAAAGATGAAAATGCCATCTTTAATCTGTTCTTCACAGAGCAGGTTCCTCCCAAGTGGATAATTTTGAATAGCATAGGTATCATAATGTCTTTTAACTTTATGGATTTGTCAAATATTTTACACTTTATGGCTAAATGATAGGAAATTTAATTTATATACAATTCAGTATGGTTATCTCAAACTAAGTGTGCACCAGTGTACACAAAGGAAACCAGGGATGAAACTGTATTTGAGGGCACTTCATGTTTAACCACCTGATATAGCAGTTGAAGTCTGTAGGTTATTTTCAAATGTACTCATGAATAAATATTACTGTGTTTGATTATTACAGCAGCCTAAAGTTTCTTAAAGAATAGGAAAAAGAACCTGATAGTTACAGCCTTCTCCTCCTCCCTTCATGTATAAGGCAGTAAATGAAAAAGTATTAACTGGTTTCTAAACAGTGTAGGCAGGGTTGCATGACATATGGTAGTTTGTTGTTATTGATTACTTCACAATATTGCATGGATATCTGTCTCAAATACATGACATGTTTATGTCAGAAAAAAAGAGTATACTTCATGAACCCCGCGCTATCTGACCATGGTAATTCCTAGGTACCACATCACACTATTATTATTTTCAGGCAGTGGTGCTTTCTGCTGAAGTCACTTGTGTGCTAAAAACAAAGCACAATACCAAACAAAACCTTCTCTAGTGTTGTTTTGAAGTGACGCCACTTCAGTGGCATTTAGCAAAAAACCTGCTCAGATGGCAGAGAAGTTGCTCCAGCGGAATTTGATAAAAAGCCAATTGCATGGTATTAAGCCACATTCCTATTGAGAATTTGTATTGACAATGTATTGCTTCTTGTAAGAAATATTACTTGAAAAAGTAATGAGAAAAATATGATGTTAATGTTCAAATTCTACTTAACATCACCTTCCACCATTTTAATCCAACTGTATTCATTCTGTTTTCTCCATGTCCCTCTAAGGATGCATAAAGTCTAGAAATTTTCATGATTTAAAAGCTAGAATTCCTATAAAACCCTGCAAATGGATTCTTGTTCTGGAGAACCATGGTGTATCTTGTCAAATCTGTTACTGCGGGACTCCTAAGTGTGATGACACCCCCGTATTGTGTGT
The DNA here is from genome assembly GCA_013401275.1 of Pandion haliaetus. NCBI lineage: Eukaryota > Metazoa > Chordata > Aves > Accipitriformes > Pandionidae > Pandion > Pandion haliaetus. Next base: position 112,447 of record VYZV01007955.1, on the reverse strand, counting down.
ATGATGGTAAATATTTAACAGCTCCTATAAAAATCCATATTTGATTCAAATTTGCTTTAAAACCACTTGGAGTTTGAGATATTCAAGGTTAAGATCTTGTGTTGTCTGATTTCTATTCCTATTTCAAGTTGTCTCCAACAATATCACGACTAAAATTAAGATGAATAGAGAGGGAACTTGCTTTCCAGAAGGCAAGGCTTAGTATTTGGAGAACCAAAACAAGATTTTACTTGTAGCGGATTGGGAATGAAGTTTTGATGAGCGGGTGGTCCCTGACAGACAGCCCCAGCTCCAGTCCTGTCCCTGGAGCTCAGCTGAGCCAAAAGTGGCATGTCCAGAAGTTATAGCAGCAGCGGGTTTACATCGTAATGCCAGAGCCTTGTCCTTCAAGAAAAAGAAATTCTAGTATTTGTGGGCAAGAGCAAGGCTTGGAAGTGTAAACAAATCTTAATGACCTGTGTCCGACATCACGCTGCCTGTCTTAGTAGGTAGCTTCGGAAGAGAAAAAAGAGCTCTCACTTCAGCCAGAGAGCACTCTTGTGGCATGGCCAGAACAGGAATGATTTTAGTGCTCTGTCTGGGATGCAAAGAGAGAGAGGGACTGGACATTTTGGTAGAGTGCAAGACTACCTTAGGTTACAACAGAAGAAGGACCTGATTTCTTCCGGAAATCATCCCTGATAGCTAAGAATGGTGTATCAGACCTAGGAGGTCTGCAGGTCTGAGATTCTCCATCTCCTTTTGAAATTTTTCTGAACAATTTGAAAAGTGAAAGGAGGATAATGTTGCAGTTAAATCATTCTTAATAGGTGTCTAAATTGCTTATCATTGGGCACTGGAAGGGGTAAATCTAAGACTGCTTTCTCACCTTCTTTATGTATTTGGGCAGACACTGCTTTATGGGTTAATGTTGGTTTCACTTTTTCTGAACTCTTACCACAAACACAAATGCTTGTCTTGGAAAAATAAAAGCAGTTTGTCCTCTTCATTGCAAAAATATAGTTCTAGGTTGCAGTTCCTCTGAATTTTAGCCACGGATGCTATCTTGAGTGAAGATTCACTGTTTACAATTGTTATTATCAGACCCTCCTCAAGGCTGTACTATTGTGTTAAGCTGTAATAGGTTTTCAAGTAACTTTTTTTTTTCTTTTAAACAATATAACATTTAAGAACTACATACAAATCAGATATTGTGCTTGGGCTTTTTCGACATATTACGCTATATTTTGCCTCTGAGGCCAGCCTTCTCCTAGAAGACAAAGAAATAAAACTTTTGATTTTGTGTAGAAAGAGGTTAAACAAAGGAATGTCTAGCAATTGGGCTATATTTTTCCACCTCGCTCTTATAATATAAGACTAGAATTCACCAATAGCTCTGAAAATGTCCATAGCACACATTCTTTGCTATGATCCATCAATATTGTAAAGCAACAGGAGCAGGTGGCAAATGTTGTAAATGATAAGTAATGTTTTTAAGTGGACTGCCTTAGAATGATGTACAATAAGCTATCAATTAAAAAAGGTAACCTGATCAATTGATGGTCCTCTCCAACCACTGCACTAGCTATCAAAGCCAAATTTTTTCACATAGGGGAAAGTCTTTTTTCATAGCAACACATTCACACGAGCAATAGTTGCATGCATAACATGGGAAATAAAAACAAACAAAATGACTATTATTACTCTGTGGTTTTTATCCAATAGTAACAGATAAAATATGCCAGGCACTTCCAAGATACACATCTAGAGCCCAGGGACTTTCTTTGCCCTGAGTAATTGCCATCTGAAGAGAGCTATATATGTAAAGGAAGACAAAAGAGAAACTTGTACAATTAAAGACATCAGTCTTCTTAGCTGTGTACTTTTGCTGTTTTGTTTTTTAAAACCTTTATTCTGGGTATAAATGTAAAGTTTAGGAAAAGGACACAGGGAAGCTTATTAACAGAAAGAAAGGAGAGGGGACATAGAAGATAAGGGAGAAGAGAAAGAATTAAGGGAGGGATGGCTGAAAAGGAAAGAAGGGGGAGCAAGAAGAGTGCATTCCTACAGCCTCTCAGCCCATACCACACGGCAGCCCATGGAAGAAGTTCATACACACAGTTAAATACTCTTATTCCTCACCAGCACGACATTGTTTCTAGTGTGTAATTTTGAAGATTTCCCCCTCCCCCCCCAAATATAATTGATACTGCCAGG
>VYZV01007955.1:58215-109331 GCA_013401275.1 Pandion haliaetus | reverse complement strand
TAAATATTGTGGTATAATTAAGTAAAGACTAGTAGGCATAAAATGAAACACTGCATAGTTTTGTGTCAAACCAATCACTTGTGCTCTGAATGAGGGAGGAGCTGATGGAAAGCCTCTGTATGTGTTCACATGATGAAAGGTCACCAGAATATATATATATATGCATGTGGGGAATGGATAATAATCACAGTTATTATGCAAACTTTAAAATAATTTGCTTTGCAAACTTCGTAATGTTTATAACAGTTTGCATATATGTCTATAATGTCTATGATAGTATAATTTATGTAATATTTAACATTACTTGCACATGTACGCCTGAGTAGTCCATGGTAAGGATACTTCCCATTTTTATAAGAATCTGTCTACCCTTTGTCTATTCTAAATGGGTTGGTTTGAGGCTGGTTTTGGAGGAGGAAAATGTCAGGCATCTCTATAGTTGCATCCATGCACTTTTTTAACAGACACATTAAAAACTAATGCAAAAGGTAGAAGGAATTATTATCAAACAGCCATCAAATACACTGAACCAATTCACTGTTTACATTACTGGTTCATTCCTTCATTTTGCACAAGAACAACTATATCAGTTCATCTGTTGTGGTGCAAATCTGACAGCAATCTTATATTTAAAATGGCCTTGCATTTAAAATAGTATAAAAACTCCATATTTGGCATAGGAGGAGCAGTCACAAGAAATCCAAATATTGCCTCTGTATTTTGAAAATGTTGGGGCTTAGCAACACAAATAACCTGTTCTGCATCAAGTACTGTTTTGCTTTCCTGCTTCTTTATTTCTTCCTCCCCCCCAATCCTGCCTCCCCACCCCCGCACACCCCTTCCAGGCTGGCCTTCTCTCTTTATTTGTATAAATAATTGAGGATGCAATTATTTATGGCTGCACATAAGGATTCTAGATGTCTAACTATCTATCTGTGCCCACAGATCAGATAGTTTGTTATCTATATCACTATTTGCACCTGCAAGTCATTGTGCTTGGAAATTATCTCCTCATCTAATTGTGTGCACAAACAGAGGTTGAATTAAAGCTGCTTTAAAAAGAAAGCCCCTTCTGTAAAGTGAGTACACAGATACATTACATCCATGATTCAAACATTTTTGTCTTTGATAGAGTAATTCCTAGATTCATGAAATACCTGCTGCCATTAAAATACTGAACACCTCCTCTATTCTTTCAGGTCCATATGTAGGGGCTGGTAAAAAGTGGTTGGGTGTAAGCACTGAATAGCCCTTCATATCTTGGTGCTGGATTGGATCATGCATGTGATGTGTAATTTGAGTATTTGTTGCCATTGTGCCGCTTTTGAGGAAAGCAACACAAAGGCTGAACGAAACCCTCTTAAAAGTGAGGGACGTTCATTATGTGAGACACTTCTCTGAGCAGAAAGCGAGCACCGACTCTGGTCCCAGCATTTCCTCTTGCTTAAACCTCAGCCCTCTATCTTGGGCATTTTCCTTTTGAATCGTAATTATGCAATCTGTTTCCCATTTTAGCATAAAAATCGTCTAGAAATGGAGCAGGCTAACTTTAAACAAGCTGCATTTTTCATGAATCAGGTTGTAAAGTTCACTGCCATAGAGGAGGCAAGTCCTTGTAAAATTCTGCATTTAAAAAAAAGAAAAGGTTATCTAAAGATGGATGGTATGATATGTCAGGCTTACAATTACATTTTTCTGTAAACATAAAAGGGTTAGAAAAACTGGTCTCAACTGTTCAAAATATTTTTGAATAGCCAGCAAGAAATGTTTACCATTTTACGAACGCTACAGATACTTTATTGTCTGAGTGGCTTCCATGCACTCCAATAAATTTAAATTGGATATCTGTGGTCCAAATTGACAGTGGGTGATTAAGCCAAAAATAAGAGCATTCGCCTTTAAATTTTAGCTGTGGCATCGTGTTATATTCCCAACATTATGTTACGTTGCATCAAGGCAGTCACTACAGACCAAAATTTTGATGGATACAAAGCAGATCAAAAGGGTATAGTGATTTTGAAGTCAGTGACAATAGAAGCTTCAATATTTGTACATTTCTACTAAAGACACTTGCATTATTTTGTCAGTTTGTTTCGGTTTAGGGGTATTGAGAAATGATATTCATTCTTTGATATAAGCCTTAAATTGTACAATTTAAGAAAACTGACTGAAAAAGATAAATTAAATGGGTAGAAATATTTTCAAATCAAAGAACAAGTGACATATATAAAAATGATGTATGTTTCTTACATAGTCCACGGGGAGAATTCTGCAGGCTTGCTATGATCTCTACAATTTGCCTCCGGGCAAACGAGGCTTTGGGATATTCTATTATTCCTTTGGTCTGTTTATCATGGAAACCGATGTACAAATCGAAGGTTCTTTTGGACCTTTCCTTTCTGTCTCCTAGATCTGCTAAGAATGAACTTATCACCTGTCCTCACCTTCAGTGAAGTGCTTTGGGGAAGGTTCAGTGACCAATAATCAATTATTATTGAGAAGCAATCAATTGCTAATCTCCATAATTATGCACATCTAAACACTATGAACAAGAAAGAGAAACAAAGCTGCACTCCAAGCATTGCCTTGTTAGCAGTATTTTGTTAACACAGGCTCTAAAAAAAGCTGCCGCAGCTGGTAGCACAAATGTGTTTCCAGTATTCAGGCCATCAACGTGATTCGTCGCTAAATGTATAGAATCAGCTTCTTGCTAAAAACTACAATTACAGGTGATATACAGATTGAAATCACAGGGCTGGTTTGTCGAAGAAAATTGTCCTAATGATGGGTTTTCGGATCGGGAATGCAGCTCTTTTCTTCCTCTGTGATGGGTACTGAAGGCAGCTGCACCTGCCTCTGTGCTGTATTCTGCCGCACTTAATGATATCTGATGATATCATTAGGCAAAGTGTTCATAAACAGATGTTGAGCCTGTGCCTAAATGCTGTCAGATGAGCGGTTGCTGGCCTGAAACAGTATTATTTATATAGAACATTTACGTTTGTTATGTTAATAACCCCACTATTAGCTCTCTGGATGTTGCGATAGGAATGTAAATGTAGTTAATATGAATAACAACCTCTTTACTCTTTGTGCTGCAGTTGAGTATAACTTTTAGGCTTTTAGAGAGAAACAAAGATCCCCCCACCAAGTCCTTTTGACTTCATGATTTTTTTTGGCACCATTCGAAATTTTGATCAGCAGATAAATGGTAAGAATCTGTAGGACAGATGTTAAAGACTGGAATTTGTTTCTCTTAACACTTCATGTTTTCAAGAAATTCTAGTATTTATGTGTTTTCTGGTAATTCCCAGACCCAGTTCATTACCCTAACATGTCAGAGTTTTGATTGTAGACACTAAATTGACAAACACTCATTAAAAAGAAAAATAAAAAGTACTATAGCAACTAGAATTATGATCTGTATTTCTAAAGATTATCTTCTCTGATAATTTAATTTATTTCACAGCAATAACTAAATATTGGGGAGACCGCTTCACTCAATATTCATCTTTTTTGTTTAATGTTTCAGTCTGGTGGTGTTCTAGCACTGCTTGAAATACCGCTTTACAATTGCTGAGGGTTTATTTAGCCAAAGTTGCATTTTATACCTCATAGTTAATTCATGTAGAGTAAGTTATGTAAATTTTGACAGTCATCAAAATGTGCAGTGTTTCTCTAAAATACAGCTTACTAGCGGTAGCTCTGTTATAAAAATATCATTGGTGCCTTTATAATTTTATTTCATAATTTAACTCTTTCTGAATATGATTTGGGAGTAGAGGTGCATGTTGCAACTGAGGTTTCCTTGTTTATTTCAATAGCAGATGATGACAGTATTTCTGCTTTTACATGTATAGAGTATTATTAACTGATGTGTTGCTATAACCATGCTTTGGAACTCCAGTAAACCGTTATCTTCATTGTGTGTATTAATGCTTTTATAGTCCTCCGTGTGCATGAAAATGTTAAAGATATCAATGTCAGAACATGCCTGTAGCATAAGGAAAGATATTATTCTTTTTTCTTTTTTTTCCCCTGTGAAATCCTATGTGGTTTTGTTCACTTACCCCTTTAATTTGTAGTGCTCTCCTGTGTTTGTGTGTCTCCTCAGATGAGTAGCCTGCTTCATATTACATTGAAACGCTCATTTAGGGGGCAAATAAATGTTTGGTGTCTCTTACAAGAAGAAATGAGATGGGAAGTCCCAGTGTTTGATGATCCAAGAGGACAATGAAAGGGCCAACTAGACCCTTGGAAGGGAATTTAAAGGTGCCCTATTAAGGGAATTAGCTGCTTGGGAAGGGAAAGAGGGTGTCTGAGGAGGAATAAAGGAAAAAACATAAGGTTTTAGGAACTGTTCTTGAAGAAGTATCCCATAGCCTTTCTCAGGTAGAATGCTGGGTAGAAACCCAGGTGCCTCCAGTGGCGTTTAACCATCCATGTTTCCCTCTCAGGTGGAAAGAAAATCCTGGTAACTTAAACACTTCAAAGCCTTAGCACAAGGAGAATTTGAGTGAGGGAAGGTTTATGGTTTTGGAGGTTTGGTTTTTTTCTCCAGAGAAGTAGGCAGAGAAATGTTAGAAACTTGTTTATTGTGCGTGTTGGGGCTCAGCTGCTCTTGAAGGAATTGAGGTGCAATTGTAAGGAGCATGGTAGAGGTTGTGAGGTGGGAAAAGCAGTGCTGTGCTGTTTTGGTTTGGTTTAGATGAAAGATTCTTTGGCCCAGTGCATAAAGCTTTGGCAATCTATGCATTCATTAATTTTATTTTTGTTAGGCTGGTAATGAGGACCATGGAGCACGCCTTAAGACATGTTTTTGCTTTTGGGGCCTGAAGTGTGTGCATGTATCTAAAAGGAGAGAATATTTCTAAAGCTCCATCTGGTCCCATCTACTGTTGTTCTTGTACATATTCTATTGTAATCAGTGGGAATCAAGTGAATATTAAGGCTAAAGAATCACATCATGAAAGAAAGATAAATTTTGTATAATAGACCCATTACAATTTGTGAGTAATCAGCCTTTCAAGAAGAGACTTTAGAATGCACAATGCAGATTCATTGCTATTTCCCCTTAAATATTTATTATATGTTGTATTATTAGGTTATCTGATATTAGAAAAGAATAAAGAAAAATGGCAAAACAGGATATTAAAATTCTTAGTTTTTATCTCCTTTCTTTTACTGAATGTTATTTATAGATAGGTCTGAAAGAGACAGCAAATATAGACATCACTGGGCTTTACACAATTTAAAAATCTGGAATTGGATCTGAACTTTGTTGCGTCGGCCCAATTGTAAATAAAAGATAGGAATCAGTAAACCGTTTCATGTAGAATTGGTTTAATTGTGCTAAAATTCATGGGGATTTTCTTGCTTTGAAGAGGTACATTTTTATACAGACCTTCAGTGTCTGATGGCCTGAAGGAAAGCTGTCTAACTGAAGAAAGAAAAGTGTAATGCTGGCGTACATTAGTGGTGATGTTAACATATCACACTATCAGTTCATGTTGTGATGAGAACTGTTATAAGTGCTTGGCAGAAATCACAGGTTACATCACAAAACATGCAAGACCAGAGAGGTCATCATTTTAGTTATCAATAATATACACTACTCTGAATTTTACTTTTGCAGACTTCAGACACCCCCCCAGGTATAAGGATATTTCTGGCTTTATTTTTTGTTTGGTTCTTTCTTCGTAGTATCCTGGTTATTGCATGTCACTATTTATAGTATCTGTGGACAGTATGAGATTCCTTTGTTTCATCTGTCATTGCTGGTTCCTACAAAAGGTGACATGACTTGGTCTATTTCTCAGTCGATGTTTGTTCTATTTTTGTTTGCTTCAGTGTTGGCATTCAGTAACTTTAGGTGCTAAAATAAAGCCTATAGGTTAAAAAAAAAACGCTTTAGTACCTTGGGCCAAATACTATGATTTTACACTGATCAAAGAAACAGAGCAGGTCCACTTACGCCAATCCCTCAAGGAAATCCACTGGTATAGTGAGTGAAAGACAGCCTGGGTCATCAGAATATTGATGGGGTAAGCCTTCTTTCATTAAAATATGTGGGCTTTGTCATCCAATGATTTTGCTATATATTAGCAAAGGTTTAGTTAAACTTCCTCTGATGTACCTGTAGCGACAGTGGTTTGCTACAGAAAGCAATATTTTGAGAAGACAGTGCTAAGCTAAAGGCAGAAACAACAATGGTGACTCCTACCTGAATGGGCCCAATTTTTATTTCCTCCTTCCACTTAACAAGCCATGAATGGCAAGAGTCTCATTTTATAATTGACATCATATTATACATAGGAATGCAAATAAGATCCTTACTTCAGCAGGTAAGGATTTAACCTCACTAAACAGGAATTAAATTAATTGTGAAATGAAATCTGCTCAGGAATTAAAAGTGCCTGGGTCTCCACGTGGTACAGATTTCTTTATAGTCAGTGAAGACAGAAAATCTGGTAACCAGCCAGAGGAGGCTGTAGCCTCTTTAGGTCAGTGTTGGACCTCCTGTAAGGGAGAATTCATGCAAAAAAAGCTAAATAAGAAATTCTGTTTCTTATTATGCTTTTGGTTTACTCTCTACTTGCAACTTTCTAGGGAAGGGGTAGGCAGAGCTATTTGTGTGTTGTATGCCAGTTGCACAAATATTTTTCTTTATCGTGGCTGGTGCAGGGAAGTTGAGCTTAGTGCAGCTAAGCTAGAGGTACTAAAAAAAGGGAGGAGAGAGATAAAAACTTGAGAACAGGTAGATAAAGTATACATTTCTCTCTAAGGTCATCAGGTCTTAGTTCTGCAAAGCCTGTCTGTACTCCTATGGAAGCGATGTGATGGCAGTCTCCTGTAAGGTACGGTGCGTGTTTGAGCGCTGAGCGAGCAAACTGCTGCCCGGCTGTGGCAGGGTTACAGGAAGAATTGCAATAAAAATGGGGTGTAATAGGCTTGTGCAGGGCCTGAAATAAAAAAAGTGTCTTTTCATAGCATTGCATCTGCTGGAAATCATGGGCGTGTCCTTGCTGCTCTGTATAACTCTTTGAAGACACAGCCCTGGGATGGACACTCTGTATTTAAAGATCTGTGTATTTCAGGACCTGGAGGGCTCGTTCCACAATATTTCAGTGCACTTTCTTTCTGCAACCTTTAGAGTTAAGCAGTGGAACTTGATTTTTGACTAAACCAGCTAATGCACAGTAAAATACCCTCTTCTCTGTGTTGATTGTTGTGCAGGTCAACATTACAAATCTCTGCTTGAGTGTCTCTGGGTTGCTCAGGAAGATAAAGCTAGAGTAAAGATGAACAGGCAGGTGTAGTTTTCAAGAAAAATACAAAACCCAGCCTAACTAGATCTGAGTTTCCAGGAAAGCAATGCCAAGTCAGACTCGCGAGGTTCAGTGAGCATGTATGGCATGGGACACTTTTGATTCCTGAGTTGTCTTCACCTTTTTTCTCAGCTCTTGCATTTATTCCAGTGCTTCCAAGGCTGGCCATGGAAAAGTCATTCCAAAGAGTTGATGACTATTCCCCAGCTTTTCCAACTAAAATGTAAAATTTGCAAGGATTCTGTGTGCCCCTGTGAATATGTACATGTGCACTTTAGCAGAAGTTAACTGAACGTTATATATCCATATTTTGATGTCGAGCTTTGGCACTGAAAATATTCACTGCGCAGAAGAAATAACATTTTTTGAGAAGGTCATAAGCTATTCCCACTTTCATCTCCTTTGTTTCCTCTTAATTTATTTTGAAATGCCATGTTTTATTCAAATAGAAGGAGATTCTACTGCAAACTTGGATGCCATATGTACAGTTTCTACAAGGCTCTCTGCTTCTAATTGATTTCTACAGTATTTTATTATAATAATTTTTTTGTAGGTGTGGGGGGAGAGGATTTCAGAGAGGTAGACACTAGTAAATTCTCCACCACCTGTTTCTGAGTTGAAAACTTACTTCTGTTTCTGTTTTGTTCAGATTTTGTGGTCCAATATGAAAGCAGGCCTTTAAATAAGATGACTTCAGAAAAATATTTGAAAACACTAGATGAATCATTATTTTCTGTTGTGAACAGAGTGGGTTTTTTTTTTTTTTAAATATTAAAACGTAGGCACATCAGTGGATGGTATGCAGCATTTACTCAAATCTTTCCAGCACACAGCTGGTCATATCTGATAATGGGCTGCTTGGCAAGAAAGTGACCTTTAGCAAGGTAGACTAAGGTAGACTATGGTATTTTCATATTTAAATGTCCTCAGTGTCTTCTCAATTTTACATAATACAACGAGTAAGGAAAAATCTGGAGCTTCTATTTTTGATTAAACTGTCATTAAGACAATATCTTGTCATTATTTCATACTGTCTAATTTTCTGTAAAACAAATGATGCAGGATATAGCTTTCATGTAGTTGTCATAAAACAGGGAGGGAGCATTTGAGCACCAGGATCTACATACAAAATCAGTGGACCAATTTTTCTGTCTCTCACTTCTGGAGAAGGCAGTTTGTTTGGGTCCAAATAGAAAAAATTTGCAGAGCAGAAGGCCCATGTGGAGTCAGACACCATTTTCACTCCTTTTTTGCCTCCTTTTAGCTCACTGCAAAGATGCAGCCTAAATTATTAAAGATATTGTTAAGCAAAGGACTGACGGAGTTCTTGGCCTATAACTGCCTTGGATAGTTTTAGCTTTTCCATTAGCATTTGTTTATTCATCTAGATCTGAATTCCTGATCTCTTATACTTGAATATTTTGCAGACAATATTTTCGGCAACTCCCAACAATTGTACTCTTATCGACATTAGGTTTATTCACCACTGGGAACATATAAGTAAGAGATTTGGTCTCCTTCACTGCTTTTTGTCTTTTTTTTTTTCCTTTTTTTTTTTTGTTGTTATTCAGAGAGGGTGTTGTTTGGGTTTTTGGATAATTTTGAAGAGGAAATGTGTAGGGTCATGGGTTTCGTCCAACAATAAGGGATATTTGATAGCTAAATGCAGATGCTTAAGTTGTACAGAGATAATTTTCAGCAAGTAGTTCTCGATCCTTGTGTGTTGGAACTAATCTCTGAAATTAATAGAAGTGAAATTATAGACAATGAATTAGTAACTATTGATATAAGGCATTAGATCATGGTCTTTTGCTTCATACAAGTCTACCAGTCTTTAAAAGATGGTTACGTAAGTAATAACATTGAAATTCTTCACTGCTTTAAAAATAAGAAAACCAAGCAATTACAGTAGATTAAAGATGGCAAATGAACTTCTGTGTGGTTAAACCAAAGTGATGTACCCATCTGTCTCATCAGTATTTCCCTCAAACAAAAATAACTGGTTTGTCTGACCTGCTGGAGAATATGTCAACCCATTTAAAGTCCTCCAGGCCTGATTGCTTAGCTGTGTCCCACAAGAAGTTATACTTCTCTGTAGTGCAAAACACAGAGAATTCAATACAAGTCTGAGTTCCTGTATGCTAAAAGGTAGAGCTGGAGGGCGAGAAAGCTCTGTGCGAGATAGGCAGAGCGTTAGACTCGCCACCTCCCCTGAGCCCTTGGTTCGTCTTTACCCTCCTACAACACACGAGAAACAGCACAGAATGCAGAGCAGCAAGAAATCGCCGTCCCCAAAATGTACTAGCAACGTGATAATGTTGGCAATATGAGCTATATCATCAGCTGATGTAAATCAACGTAGCTGTAAAAGAATTTATAATCATTTATAGCAGTTGAAGATCCAGCCAACGGTTTAGGAAAGAAAATGCTCAGCTTTTTTGTAGACATCGTGGAAACTAGAGAGGCACTCCAGGTGGGGAATGAGAAAATTGATGCCTGGGAATAAAGGAGTAATACCAGGTAGACCAGCAAAGAAAACAAGGCTCCACTGGCTCAGTAATCCTTGACTCTTATGGCACTACTTTAATGAGATCTCTTCATCTTGAAATTAAAGTATAAGGAGGTTTTTTTGCAGAGAACAGTATTCAATAACAAAATATTAAATGATAAACACAGATTGCTTAAAATCAGATGGGCCATTTTAAGAAAAAGCATTTTAGCTCATCATGATATGTAGCACCTTATTTAAATTAGGAGGTGTTAATTCTTAGCTTGAATAATATATTAATATAATATGTAAAGTGAATGGCATTGTTAATCACAGTCGCGCCTGGAACGACTTTGCTTCTGTGCACTGAATGTTAATTTTGCAAAACATTAATTTCAAAGATTTTGCAGCAGTGCTTTTGTAATTAAATATTAATGTCACATGTTATTGCAGTAGCATGTTTATGAAAGCCGGCAACACTTCAAGTCAACTCATTTGTTTTTATATTTATTCTTGTACATCTGCAATCCCTTCCATTTCACAATTTCAAAGTGAAGGCCATTTTGAATAGTCAATATGTGAACATTTTTCATTGTAAGCGTTTTTTAACATCCAACAGGGTAAATATTTAATGTTGTGTTTTTAGCTGGTACAATTTTTCAGAAAATTGGCTATAACTTTTAACAACTCAAAGGTACCTAAACTGTCTACATTTTTGGCGTAAGTGATCTGAAAATAATATAGCAATAAACATGATGAAGCTGTGAAAAAATGCTTTAAAAATTAGAAGCTTTTTTTTGAAAGTTTGACTTCCAAAAGTTGTGATTTCACAGCCAAGTGGCTTCTACTGTCATTTCATTACCTGTGGTGTTGTGACTTTATATTCACTTGAGTCATTTCAGCAAGTACAGGACTGACTTTTGAATAACTTTTCCAAGTCATGTGTTTGCATTTGTGCCGGAAAATTCATGTCTGCAGTATACTGCTTAATGAATGTTGTTCAATATTTTAAAATAAACATTTTCTGTTTGTGCCCTAAGCCACTTCACGAGCTCTGGGAGGATTCAGACTCAAAACATTTTCTATTAGGGCCAAATTGTAAGGGCAACTAAGTTTGTCAGCTGCTTTTATTGAAGTGTATACAGTATATACGTGCCTGTATTGGTTCGCCCAGGTCTGTTTTGACCAATTTACTGTATCTCACGATCCTGCCTGTGGCTCTTCAAACCTGTGAATTACATTAGTCTAAAAAGAAAGTAATTTCCATTTCAGCATGTAGGCAAGAAGAAATTTGTTCGAGGTATCATATTTTAAACCATCTTTACTCCCCCCCCCTCCTCCTTTAGTGTAGATTCCCACCGTATGGCAAAACAAATTGTGAATTATAAAATATGTTATTTATTCTATCACAAAATATATGAACAATCAAGATGCATTGTTTAGTTATAGGCACATTTAATAGTTAAAAATTATATCTGCACCTGATGTTGCATGTTAACAGCTAATACCATTTGACAGTGATGAAATTAAAGGATGAAGAAGAGATACAAACTACATTTTACAAGCATGATGGGTCTCCAACAATGCCATTTAAATATTATTTGTCACTATTTAAAATGAACCTTTCCCCTTTAAGCTATGCCATTATGCTCATTTGTCCTGTCACCACTGACAGGCTCTATGACTCACACACAAAAATGGTCATTAGGTACTGCATCTTCATCTTATTTAAAAAAATAGAAAGCATTCTGATGCCTCTAAAAGCCTGTAATTATTTTCATCCGAGGAGATAGTGTTGCTTGGAAGGTAATTTAATAACCTTTTGCATGTACCTGGGGAATGCCTCTCTGGGGAACCAAGGTGCCGACATGCCATTCAGTCGTCAAAACATGACCTTTAATGGTTGCTTGGAGAGAAGTTAGCCTGGAACGTTGTACACAGCACGATGCTAATTCTGCTCTCTAATGTATGCAAAATTTAGTTCTTGAGCAATGATCTTTGTAAGATGAATTAATATAGGTACTGCTCCAGGAAACAAAAGAAATTGCAGTTGTGAGAGCTTTTCCCCACCATGATCTTTTCCTACATCGTTTTGAAGGAGCGCCCGAGGTGTCTGATTTTTTTAGGAAACACCACTAGCAACAACAAAACTGTACCTGGCAACATTTCCCAGAATTTGTGTTTTTAATTCCTGCTTTGGTGAGGAATGCCCAGTATCTCTCGCAGGGAAACTGGGACAGTGAGCTGTGTGATAGCTGTATAGGTTTAGGTTAGGCTGCGATGGCTGAACAATAAAATAGAGTAAATATAAACTACAAGAAAGTAAGATGACAGCTTGTAGGAAAATGAATATACATTGTGAGTGGCTTTGAAAAATCACTAATGCAGTTACGGGGTTAAAGCAGGAAGTGTTGATTTTTCTGTAGCAATAACATATGCCAAGCACCTACAGGATATAGTAAATGAGACACAGACTGTGTCCTGTGACATCAAGGTCCAGAAACTCTTTATTTTGGTACACTGATATTAGATCCCATCCTAGTTAGAAATGCTGGGATTTCAACTCGTACCCCTGACATGCCATCCGTCAATTTATTAGCACGCTGGTGCAGTAAGCCACTGAACAGGCTATATCAATTCGTTTAGGTTTTTTTTTCCTTCTTCTTCTTCCCTTTAAAATGTCTGTAATCCTCAGCTCTGCTCTCTCAACCGGTCAACATTAAAGATTTATGTTGCACTTTTTTTTTTTCATTGCCACACCTGAATATGGATTACTTAAATGGGCTGTAAATAATTCATATCTGGGAATAAGTTTCCATTACTGACCAATGTTGTAATTTAATATACTCTATTATGGGTTATACAATTTTAGATTGTTTTCTGTGTGCATTCAGCAGTCGGGCAGACAACAGTTTAAGTAAAAAGGGCAAGATGTTTGTTCAGCTTATTTTCATGTTCAGTGCTGTACTGGAGAAAGTAAAATGCTAGTTTTAACAGCATTCTTTGTAGCTGTTCAAGAAAATAAAGAATCTTAACCTGAATCAGCATAAAGAAAACTGAATGAGTAAAAGGAGGGGGGGTGCGTATTAATCTAGATTTATATTCACCAAGCAGATGTCAGGTTTTAATGTAAAATACAAACATATTTTTCAGTAACACAAAATGTATCCCCCTCTCAATATGTGTGTTGTTTTTTTTTTTTTCCCCTTCCCTCAACCAGTACTATTGCCTGTCACATGTGGTACTTGATAATTCTGTCAAAAGTACCTATAATAGAAGAGAACATATTTAGCAAGAACTTTTTGAATAAGGTTACGAGCTACAAATAGAAATGCTCCAAAATGTTAAAGAGCATCGTATTTTTAAAAACTGTCCATGTTCAAGTGTTTACACTTGAAAGAGATTTAAACAATTTAAGATTAAGTTGACTATAGTAAAGAAAAATTAATAATAGATTAATACATGAAAATCTATGAAGTCACATAAGATAATGATTTAAAAAGGAATAATTTAAAAAGATGAATTAAAAAGTAGAATCAGAAAAGAAGGCCAACATAAACTAGGGAAAAACATGCTGTGAATAAAGTCTGTTAGATCTTGAAATAGGAGAACTGCTAAATAATGCATAGTTTTATTTTTCTATAATTTGCATAAACCTTAAGAGAGTATTTATTTGTGTAAAACTTGATGTATCGAGTAAGGAGAATAAAAAAAAAATGGCATTCATTTTGTTTTCATTTTGGTATTTAGGAAAAATATTCTGTTACATATGGACTACTTAGACCTAATCATCTGACTGAATGTGATGTGTTTCTTGAGCCAGGTTGGAAAGGGCTGGCTTGAGAACAGTGCCCTGGTCTTGCTGCAGGCTATGCAGGTTGGCCCAAACTCTGCTGGGGAGCAGATGGTGAGCCAATGCTTGTAGTCACACTTACCTTCCTTGCTAAATCCATAATCCCTCACTGGACACGCAGCCAAGGCAGGCTTTGGAGGCAGAAAGGAGGTTACAATCTGGACTTGGGTATTGACTGCCAGAACTGAGAAAACAGCTCAGAAATTTCAAATGCTTAACAAGTTATCTGTCTTGTCCCTAAGCCAGTGCAGCATTTTTAAAAGTAATTAAGACATGATTGAAAATGTGTGTGCCATCTAAATACAAAAATCTTCAAAAATAATCAAAACCAATAATTAAAAGCCACATTTAATGTACTAGTTAGTAAAAAGAGACTTATTTAAACTGAACTTGCTTTTCTTTTTATTGCACGACGCTGTTGAATTTTTTGAAAGGATGCTTATAGTCAGGGCTGGGAGAGAAAAATATTTTTTCTGAGCAAGCCACTGAATGAAGCTGGGTTTTTTTAAAATATACAACTGTACAGAATTTTAGTTAACAGTGTGGTGATGATGATTAATTTAATTAATTATTTAATTACCTGCATACTGAGTGAATATTAACCATATTATTATATATTAAAAGACATCTAATATGTAATGATAAGCACGATGTTCATGCACAGAAAAAATAACAGTTGCTTATAATAATCACAGCATGACTTGCCTTTCTAAATATTTAATCTATTCTAAATCAAGACAGTGATCCTCAAAAATCTATAATTTCAAAAAATATTTAGTAAACAGCCAAATTGTGGTCAACTGCAGTAAAGGGTATGCCATCTGTTTAATGTAAATATCTGGGAAAAGGGAATGTCATATACAAAAGATTACAGAAATATAGTAAATATACACAAACCTTACTCTGTGTATGTGTGTGTGTGTTTGTGTACGTGGTGTATACCATTCAATTTATTTTTGCCCAAAACATAAATGTGGACTCTGTCCTACAAGGTGAACCTTTGCATCAAGATGCAACACAGTATTTAACCATGAACTTAATTTAAAGCACATGCATCATTGTATTAAATTTTGAGAGATTAAGCTCTCGCTAAGCATTTTATTAATAAAATAAAATATATCTCATAAATCATTTATGGGCTGTATGAAACTTATCTATCATACCATTTAAAGATGTAAAGTAATTTTAAAAAGGAATAGTTAATTACATAATCCGTTTTAGTCGGAACACAGTTAAAGTTACGTTCTGATCAAGCATAAAGACATGCTTAATTTATGTAAACACCATACCCTTAACTCTGACCATTGGCCTCTTGGGATTTTCAATATATTTGATTCTTTGTCCAAAAACCTGTATTATTCTAAAGGATATTGGTATTTGGAAACACCAGTTAATGGATTAACCGAGTGACACTTAAAATCACTTACATTTGAAAACATTATTTATTTGTAAAGAATAATAGAGAAATATATAGCTGCTCATTTGCAGTATATTAGAAGTGTATATGTCCATTCCCTTCTGTCAGAGACCAATCACTGTATGCTAGTAATGGGTGCATACATAATGTTAACTTAATTGAAATTCCTTCTGAAAGATTTGTGCATATGAAATTGCACTGATACAGAACAAGGTTTATTTTTAGGTTGGAATTAAGACTACTCTGTTGAATAAGACAACATGTATATATTTTATATTGAATAAGAGTAAAGGGCAGGATTCTCAGCTGTTGTAAATTGGTATAATATATGTTTTCTGTGAGATTTATGAATGTCCTTAATATTAATTTCCTTGCCTTTAAGCACTTAGGTTTGTTAGTGATGCAATAAACAATGGCATTATTTTCACTTAGCTCCTTAACTGATTTATGAAATGAAGTACTTTGGGCTTCGGAATTTTGCAAGTTGTCCTTTTTCCAGGGCGAGAGCCGGCGGCTCCTTGTGCTGGAGAGGGGCTGCGGAGCTGGGGGGCCACAACCAAGCCGTGTGTGTGTGTGTGTCCCTCTTAAGATTTTTTTTTTTCTTTTTTTCATTTAATGCACAAGAAAAGAATGGAATTAGGTTATTAAACGTGATGAACAAAAAGAAAATTTTCTTCCTTCCTTGTTTTATTAGTGTGAATAATTAAATTTAAATTAATAGGATTATTTGCAAGAGTAAGAGGGGTGTGATTTGGACTTCAGGTTCGCTCAGGTTGTTGATGATAAATTTGCTTGTCTGTTGTTGGGACTTTTCCGATATCTATCATTACTAATTTCGCTAGTACCTGATTTGATTTCAGAGACAGTGGGTTAGTTCATTTAAATGGATCCTATCATTAATTTATCTCTGCCCTTGTGCATTCAGGTAGTTCCCCTTCATCCACAGGGAACGCTCATAAACGCAGGGCCAGAATTTGGCCCTGTGTTTTGATGTGATTGTTGCTTTCAAAGCAGGCTTTTAGGTATATTGTAATAAAGATTTTCTCTTTACACATGGCAGTCTTCAGAGCCCTGTCTGTCCAGAGCATTGTCAACCTATAGGCAATCACCTATTCTACAGTGATTTAATTTCCTTCAGTGTGTCTTTTTCATCCCCTGGGAAATGTGCAGTACGTCTATTTCTGCTGTGTTGCCCCCAGCTTGCTTTGTGAACAGTGAGGCAAAGAATTCTTTTTTTTTTTTTTATCAGCGTCTACCTCTGCTGTCAATAAATTACCCATGCCATCTCTTAGAGGACCTTCTGTCTTCCTTGCTGACCTCTTGGACTATATGTTCTTGAAAAATGTCTTTTTATTTATCTTTATCATCTTGTGCAATCTTCCTTTCATTCTCCACCTTTGCTTTTCTTATCATTTTTTTACACTCTCAACTTCATCCTGTAATCTTTCCATTCCCCTCTGTATCTGATATTACATACCTCGCACACCTCCCTTGATCATTCCACACGTCCTTGTTCAGACTAATTGGCCTTTTTAACTGCTGTTATATTTGCTGCTGGATGGACAGCACGCACGCTCTTGTTGAGATGTTGATTTATGTTGGGAAGATTTTGAATTCACCATCCACTTCCTTTTCTTTCATTTTCTTTGGCTCAGTCTTTTTCTTCTAATATTTCCAATGGCTGGAGTGAATTTATTTTATGTCACTAATTTTGCTAATTCTACACAAATAGGGGTGCTCTACCTAGTATTTTCAGATTTCATATCTTTCTTTATACGCCCTGTTTTCTTACTCGGAAATGAAATTCAAAGGCTAATTCCTCTTTCACTTGTAAGATGGGAAATGGAAAATTGTGCCAGTTGTTCTCTTTGACACAGAAAGCTATAGGGACCATATTTCTTTTTTGAAACCCCTTTTTTTCAGATATTGCCTGTCACTTGACAATGGGCCGTGCCAGGGATGTTTGCTCAGCATCCCCAACCTCTGTACCAAGGCTGTTACTGCTCCTGTTAGACCTCTCCTCGGCAGCACAGCCCTGCTACAATGCAGACTTTCTGCATGACAGGGGCCCCGGGGTTCCTTAGGAGAGTGCAGTGATTTGAAAAAAAGAGCATGACTAAACTAGGAAAAGTAAACTTTGAGATGAAAAATGGCCTGACAAAGACATGTTAGGCTGCTTAAGTTATATTAATACGGCCGTATCTGTACTAGAGTTTTTTCTAGTCAAAAATCCAAATTATTAAAAATTACCTGTGCTCCTGTGAATGGCCCTTTGGAGCCCCCAGATTCCTGTTGAGTTACAGTGATGGTTTGCAGGTTCTCCTTGCTGCTGTGCTTGCTGCAGAGTATTTCCATAAAGGAGAGTTGGTAGCAGGGCATTCCTCTGGTGGCTACCTGAGCTTGGGTTTGGCTACTGCTCTTAATGTTTCTCCTTTCTTTTTTCTTGGATTAAAGGAAAAATACTGTGGTTATTCAAGAATTTGCAGGAAAAAAGCAGTCAGGAAAGTTTAATATAGATTCGCTGTCTTCTCCATCTCTTGGGGAACATGGGCTTAGTGCCGTTTACTTCCCTGTTACTCTTTTGTGTTCAGGAATTATTATGGAAGTTTTCAGTACCTCTGTTTGGCAGTATTTTTACTTTAGCTGCAAAACAGAATTAGGTTGTCCATCTCTTTTTAATTCTGTCCTTTCTTGTATTCACCAATAGCCATTAAAAGGTTTCTGATCTCACAGTCCTCCTAGTAACCAGGGATTAATAGAAAGTATCTACCTGAATCCCAAATTCTTTCATTTCTTCTCTCCATGGATAAAAATAATTTCTCTGTGATACTTTCAGAATCCCTTGTTGCATAAATTAAAAAAGTTGAAAGGTTAAAATTGACTTGGTGCCAAGTTATTGCATTAGACAGCAGATTCCATTTACTTATTTATCTGTTATTTTTATGTTTTTAAACATTTTGGCATGATTTCCATATTGTGATTCTTGCATGCTGCACATTCAGACTGTCAGCCTTTGATTCCCCCCAAGGAGATGTAAGAAGAGGTCTCATTTCAGACATGGAAGTTTTTATCTTATTGTTTTTTTGTAAAAGGCTAGGGGAAAGTTTAGGAAGGATTTTTAAGTTTGATTGACAAAGTGAATTCCTAAAAGTGATATATCAGCACAGGACTCAATAAGCCGGGACACATGCTACTAACAGAGAAGAAATGGTTTTATATATTATTCACCAATCTCCAGGGTTTCTATGCCAGTCAGAGTTGGCTTACTTCCCATATATATTATTAAATGTTTTACAGTTCAGCCTGCATACAAAAGGAGTAAATTATGTGATACATACAGTTTAACCTACATATGGAATAACTTAAAATGAAACCATTCAAAGGTTTATCACAGAGTATGGATTGCACAAACCAATAAGGCATACATAGATAGGGAAATTGTACAGCATATTATTAATTTCTTTTCAACATTTGACCAACTTTCCCGTGGTGCCTCCATTCTTAACCTCTTTGGGTTTTTTTTTAAGCAAAATTATTAGTATAACCAAGCTAGGCAGACGATAGTGCAGGCGTTTGTAAGTAAAATAATTTGCGTGGTTCAACCACAGCCAAGCAGAGGTCAGGGAAGAGCCACAGGTGAGTAAACCCCAAAGATAGTAAAGACGTGCCTTGATGCGTGTGTGGTTCCTTTCGGAAAATCAGAATAATAGAACGTAAAACTGAAGGTAGCGATACTGTACAGGTGTCCCTGTTTTTTCACTGATTTGCCTGCTGAAATCACTGATGCGTTGCTGGTTATAGGTTGGAGCAGTCCAGCAGGTTGTCCTGGATAATCCCAACCTCTGCGCAAATAACACATCTGCTTCGTTACGGTGACACCCCTTGTAGTTTACACCATCCAGTGGGATTCAAGGTCTTCTCTAAATTAGTGTGTCCTCTAGTGGGTAACCTGCTCAGTGTCTGGCATCTGTGGATTCACGGACAGCAAACTTGATGTGATTTTTGCTATATATTAGGTCAGGATTACTTAAATTCAGTATAGTAGTAGTTCAAGCAATGCTTGCAACGTTATGCTTGCAGTTTTAGAAAAGAACACACCGTTGTTTCATCATAAATATAGGAAAAATAGCTCTGCAAGTCAAAATGCATTATACAATTAAATGCTCTTTATTGTGGGCACCTTTCTGCATTACAATGCAAGGGAAAAAAATCTTCTGAGATTGTAAATTAGAAAGGTATTTTGAACTGATTTCATCACTAAACCCTAATTTTTTCTTAGCCACTGAGAAATGGCATTCCTTAAAAGTTTTAATTCAAAACCTGGGTTATATATAGAAGGGGATACTGAGGAAAAAGTAATTAATTACTTGATGTGGGTAATAGCTGTGATCACTATGATCTATTTTTTAGATTCTGATTATCGCTGTGTGATACAAAATGACATACTTCAGTTAAATCAGTGAGGTGAGCCAAAAGCTAAAAGAAACACACACACACATATATATATATATATATAAAAGCACATTTACTCTGGCTGTTTTTACAAGGTTTTCTTCTTCACTGAAACTAAGAATTTAAAATATCTTTATATTTTTTGCATGACTTCTAAGTGTAACCAATGATATGACTAAATTCTAAAACATGCAGTTAAAATAATTTCTGTATATATGATCACAAGTCTGTTGTTGGTTGGGTAGCTGTATACACTAAAGATGAGGTTTGTATGTGTCATGTACCTGTTCCTTACAGGAGCTGTCCTGATGCTTTTGTTTTAAGAGTGTAGAAACAAATTCCATCCCACATTCTGGTCACTTTGGTTCCCCAATAAACGATCCTGATCCCAGTCCAGCGACTACTCACAGATTCAATAGAATACATGTTAGGAGTCCTGTTAATTTCATTGGTTTATGACTGAATACTTGTTAGATCCTTTAGGATCTATAGTCTGTAATTAATTCAAAACCCTTGCTTTTTTATCATCCTTTTTTGGCAATCAAAATAAATATGGAGTTTATAGCAAGGTTAGTAGACCTTGGCTTTAATCAGAGTCCCAAGGGGAAGAATATACATGAAAAAGTAGGCTCTTTCATACCCAGATAAGATCCTTTCCATTCCTTTCTCAGTTACAACATTGGCCTTATAAGATAGGCCCTTAAAATGTCCTCTTTTCAATTTCCTTCTCTGAGTCTTTTAATTAAATTAGACAATCCTGTTTCATTAGGCTAGAAAGAAGTTGTGAATGCTTGGAGCTTTGCAGCAGCAAGGAGGTAAACATGAAAAGTCTTGCTATTAGCATTGAACAAACTCTTCGTCTATGTGAAATTTGTCCATGAATAAGGTTATTAGGAAACAATACTAAGACAACCATAACTGAAGTTACTATTATTTTCATTTAAACAATTTATTTCAAAGTTAAGTTCATTCTGGAATGTTTCCTGGTAATACTGAATAACAGCAACACGTCTTTTTAATTTGCTTGATCCATCTACTTGATATCTACTCCTTTAGCAACTTTGTGGAAATGTCTGTTCTTTAAGACAAGATTTCATGTAGGTTATTGATTTTGATTTGTGTATTTGTATATATATTTAAAGTACTTTTCTCTAGATCTGAGATTTGGAATGGAATCCTGTAGCTTATCCAAGCAAGAACTTCATATGCAGAAATGAAATGTGAGATTCCATCTAAGTTCCTGTAACTTTTAGCTTCTTTGCTAAAAACACACATCCTCTTTGATAAGGGTACAACCAGAATGTGATGATGACACAACCCTTATTAGAAATCAGATGCAAGGCAAATGTCTGAACCAATTAATAAAGATCGGTCTTAAACAGAGCTTTCCAAGGACCGGTTCTTCTCTGCAGTCACTTTTACTTGCTAAACCAGCAATAGATGAGTATCCAGTCCTATCTTCATCTCATTCAAGAAATGAATGCTGAATGCATTTGCAGTCAAGTGGATTAATATAATTACCAGCATCATCAGACTACTTTACTTGATTCACCAACATCAACTTCTTGTTACTGAAGCTGAGTGGTGGTCCTAATCTCTGCTCCTAGGTGTTCTGGGAAAAGCCTTAAAATAAGGTGAAAATACTGTATTTTTTTTGTATGTTCTTTATTGTATATCCCAATTGCTACTGTGACATGGTGCTGAAACCTACAGGAGTTATGAATAGAAATAGGGGATAGTTTAGATTCGGCAAGTTGGCTTAAAAGTAATATGTATACAGGGGCCAAAGTCATTAGTTTTGAATAATGCTGAAAGGCAGAAAGCTGTGACCAGTGCTCCTTCGTGATTCCTACTGCCAAGAGTGCAGTAGCTGTGGTCTGGCTCTGTCACAGGCCCTGCTTTGGTGTATGGCAAGATACAGTACAACACCATTTCTGTCAAGCTCATGTCATGGCAAAGGGTGTATTTGACACTTGATCTTTTCCCAGGTGACCTAGACCAGGTCAGACAATAACAGACTTCGATCAAGAAAGTTTGAGCAGCAGCTTCATTGAGTCTGCTCTTGTCTGAGGGTTTCTCTAAAACCACTTGGTAAAACACAAAGACTTCATGATGCTTGTAGGTGACCAGCTCTAATCATTGTCCTCCAGACCAGGAGGAAGACACCCTAAAAGCAAAGTGGAAGCAACCATTTTTTATTGTGACAGTACTATGATTTTATAGCCTTCTTTTCATGCTACTCTGCTAAGGAGGAAGAAAATAAGTATCGCAAGCATTAATGTCCGTACTTACGTATAGCTTGAAAGTACAGTACATACAGGGCCTTTGTGTTATGCAGGCTGCAAAGGTGGGAAGAAATTTTGCATAACTTGTTGGATTCCTTACAAAACTAACCAATTGACTCAGATTTTATACAGAACAATCTATAAAGGCACCATAAATAAGCATTCACAAATAAAATGTTGTATTGATTTTAATCAAGGGAATTTTCTTCTATAATTTAAAAATAGAGTTTCGTGTCTGTTCAGTGAATATTGTGTTTTACCAAAAAATATTTTGTGATTATTATAGTCAGTTATCTCATTAATGATTCCTACCTAATGCTGCTTGCATCCTTCAGGCAACTTGAAATGGCGTTTTTAAAAATAAAGAAACAAAATTGGGTGTCTGTATCAGTATTCCCAGAAAAGCATTTCTCTTGTAACATGAAGCAAAGGGGTGTAAGCTCTTAAATATGTTTAAAAGTTTCAAGATCCTTTCATTCCTAGTTATGAAAAAACAAAAGAACAGACAGTGGCATGCCAAGGGGAAAGGAGGAGTGAAGACCAGTAACACAAAAGACAGATTTTGTTTGCAGACTTGAGCTGGAAAAATGATTTTGAAACCCTAACTCATGATGCATAAAGAAACCAGCATGACCTAGAAATAAGCATCACAGAGATATGACACTTAGGTGTTGCTTAAACTGTAAGACACAATACGGCTGGGAGATCCATATGTAGCATGCGTAGAGGAGCACAAGGTAGACCCAGGAGCCTTTCTCTGCTTTGAACGTAGCTTGATCATATGGCAGAAGGACTATTTAGTACTAAAATAAATTACATTTATGTCTAAAGAATTAACTTTTTTTTTTAATGTAGCTTTGAACTCGGCTTTATGGACCATATTGTAGCAAACACAAGTGACTGAAGTCCCACTTTGATCTCTTTATCATTTCATGTAGAGGTATTTGTCATCAAATTCCTGTAAGCAAGGAAATAAAGGTATCGCTCACTGCACGCCCTTCTGAGGATCTCATGGACAAAAGGAGCTTAGGAGGAGATCAGGAGAACAGAGAAAAGAGAAGTGTAGCTGCAATGCTCTATGTAACGGGGATGACACCCTTATGCTTAATTTACCTGGCACTGTGTGAAGGGAGTTTGCTCATGTTCATCAACCCCTCTGAATGATGGTGGCTACCTAATTTTAATGTAGTTTTCAACAGATTAAGAGCAAAATACACAAGTAAGATAGGCAGCTGTCTTCTCCTGCTCTGAGTGAACCTGGAACTTAGAGAGGTATTGTAGAAACAATAACATGCCCTCTCACTATAGCAGTAGTTTAAGAGAAGTCTGAATGCATTTTCTCCAGCCTTTCTCCCCCCCTGTATTTCTTTGTCTTTCTTTCATTGGCCACTTACTGGTTTCTATTAATTTGTCCTAATCCTGATTTTTCTACGTATAGTTTCTCATCTGGCTCCCATTCTTATGCCACTCAGTGGTTACTTGTGTGGCAAACAAACAAAAAACTTGGCAGTTGTTGCTGGGGTTAATGTGGAAAAATAAATCTCAAGTAATGCCAGTGTGGATTTACTTCTCATTCTTAATGGCACCAGCAGATGTTTGAGGAATCCTAGACTTCCTGAGCGCCTCCATCACGCAGCTGGCACGGCTTGGCTAGGTCCTGGTGGTGGGGGACATATGTGTTGTATACTTACACTTTGATTTACGGACACTTCTGACTCTGGACGGGGATAGTTCTCACCCTTCTCATACGCAGTCCTCGGTGCCTCCCACCATATCAGGTTTATTGCTTTTGCCGTTCCTTCTTCTGCCTCTCATGCCAGCACCTTGAGAGGGTTTGTGTTTCAATTTCAATAAAACTCTCAACACCTCTCTCTGTTTGTTGAGAACATTTCCTCAAATATCAGGCATCTGGGGCACACAGGAATGAGCGTATTTAGCATTTTCAACATGTATGCTGAAGATCCTGAGATGCAAGTTCCAACCTTCTCATAGTAATATGGATAATATTGTGTGGATTATTTGCTCGCTCATCTGTAGTGGTGTGAACCATCTCTTTTGACATTGGCAACCCAAACCACATCCTTGGTCATGATGGATATTGCTGAATATAAAAATTAATATTCAGAAAACATGCACTATGTTACTGTCAAATTTTAATGTGCATTATCAGATGAAATGAGGGGCAGGAGGAGCAAGTATTATGTGATGAACTAGCACTTGACTATCCATCACAAAAGCCCCATGGTTTCTGCAGGGACATAGAGACTAGTCTGTGAAACTTTGAGATATTTTGATTTTCATGACAAGTCCTTTGTCATCGTGGTACTTGGGATAGAAAACATCTTAGTACTTTACTTTTCTTCACAGGGAAATCACTCACTAATATCTGCTTTAGATGCTGACTGCTTTAGACACTAGTAGGTTGTTTTGTTTGGGTTTTTTTTAGGAGTAGCCCTTAGTGGCACTAAATTTAACAACTAACAACAGCATGTGCCTCACACTTGATACTTCAGGCTATGGTGACAGCTTTTAGCAATTTGGAAAATCCCACAGGACCCAGAGTGGCACTGGCTGCTGTCTTCTTTGTTTGCATTTACTTTTCTGCTTTGTCAATTTGTTCTGTGGTTGCAAAAGTAAATCAAGAGATCCAGATTTAACCAAAATAAAGTAGTCATGCCTCCCTCCCATTCTTTAAAATAACCTCGCCAACAATAAGCCCATTAACTGATAATAATCTAAAAAAAAAAAAAAAGTGTTGAAATTCTAAAATGAGAAGGAAAGAAAGGAAGATACAGATATCCAGCACTGCTTGGAAGAAATGACTATAGTAACACAGTCACTCAGGGTTATTTTTCCTCTTCTTTTAGCTTACAGTGCTCAAGGCACCCTCCAAGGGCCTTGAGAGGGTGGTGTGATGCTCTTCTCACACATGCTCTTCAACAGGCCTTTTACCACAATCAATCATTGAAAAATATTTTTTTGCGATTCAGTCTAATGCTTGGAGGGAGCTGCAGAGACAGAAAAGGCTATTGGCACTTGCAAAATATTAAATTGAGTACTCATGTGGGAAAGCTAAAAAATAATGGATAAGCATAGATAGGTTTTTTCATATTTCTTTGCACACACAAAAGCAGAGAAAATGCAACGTGAGATTTTTTTTCCTTTCTCTACGTTTTTCTGTTAAGGTATCTACTGTCACCAGGATTTGTAAATAGTTAAACATAGAACCAGTTAAAGGTTAAAAACTAAACCGTGTGCATCTTGAACCCTCTGTACACTCACTATAGAGTACTTGGCCAGGGCAAGGTGTGCACTGAAAGGCTACGAAAGAAACAGGAGAATTTTTCTGAAGTTTTGATTGGGGTGAAGAGATTTTTTACTACCTAAAATAGGGGTCAATGACCAAAAGACATTGCAGAGCCCTTCCTATTGCACATTATCTTAATTATCTGCATACAAAATTTATTATCCTCTGATTGCAAAATTAAATTTGAAGTTAATTTTTTTTTAAAAGTGTTTATATGGAGATTTGAGAAACCATATTTATTGACTTGCCTCTTCACTTTTTGCAGTTTTTCCTGTGTGCTTGTCTACAGTTACCCAGAATATGGCAACGCCTGCTGTTTCTTCCTGCAGGCCATCACACATCCATTAAGGGATGCTGAGAAAACCATTCCTTTTCTCTCTCATGTACAGAGTCTGTAGTCAGGAGAGGTCTTTTTAACCTGTGCATGAGCTGCTTGAGTCCTTACATGCTGTCCTTTCTCTTTCTCTTCTTACTACTCCCTTTACCCTTTAAGTATAGTGGTAATACAGGTCTCAGGAGGTTGCAACTTGAAATAAGCTGTCGCTGATACTGCCAGCTAGGGAGATGAGGAAAGCGATAGTATAATACACTGAAGCTGGTGGGGGAAGTCAAACACAAAGTGTTGGTTCATCTCCAGGAAGTGGGAGACTGTGCAAGGAGGATATCGAGGACTAGAACACCCTGGGCTGGATGCCTTGGGTGACAGCTTCCAAGCAGAGGGAGCTGCCAAATGTAGGAGGTGAGGATGTTATGTGCATAATCTGTCCTCTTCCTTAAAAACTATGCACTTTCCTGCCCTAAAGCTGGAAGGATTGGTTTTCCTTTCTGCTGCAAGCAGACCTTTTCAAGTAGATAAATCTACTAGAACTTAAAAAAAAGAAAGAAAAAAAAAAAAAGGAAACAGAAAAAAAAGCAACCAACAAACACATGCAAATGGACTAAGTTAGAATTGCATATCCCATCTGCTTCGTTCATTTTTAGAATAAGGTTTTCATACCTTGTACTTCTCTTTTTCCATTAGATGAAATAGCACTGCATTGTTGGCCACCTCAGTACCAGAGACAAACTAAATAACTATCCTGAGCATATGGAAAGTAAAATTTAAGGAAACAAACCTAGTTCTGCCAGAAATATCTTTTGTCTGTCTAAGAAAGAGAAGAAGAACTCCTAACCTGTTTCTTCAATATAGGAAATGGTTTAAGATTTATTGGCCATTACACTGTGACCCAGAATCACTACAGGTCTAGAAACCCTGTGACCACAAATGGACATGGTAGCACTCTTCTGATCTAATATGGCTCAATACCCTGCCAGCTGAAGGACACAATTAGTAATTATTTAACTGGAGGAGGAACACCTTTATTGAAAATGATGTGGGAGTCCAAGTTGATGGAGGTTAAATACGAGCTTATGGTGCACACGTGCTGAGAAATCAGCACACCACACAGTGAGCTAGATGAGGAGGAGAATGGGAGGTTATTATCCCCCCCTGCACAGGATGGTGGGGCCACCCCAGGTGTGTGCTGCCCAGGTTGGGCCCCCAGGTCAAGTGGGGCATGGAGAAAAGGGAGAAGGTTCAGAAGAGGCAACTGGGTGCCTAGGGCACAAGCCCCGAAAGAAGAGGTGGAGGGCAATGGGCTTGAACAGTCTGATGAAGAGAAGACTGAGGGCATTTACAGCGACAGATTGAGCAGTTGGCATAAATTACATCTTGGGAGGCTCAGATTGGACATCAGGAAAAATATTTTAGTAAGAGTATAGTACAACACCAGAATAGGGGCCTCGAGTGGTTGGAGAGTTTCCACCCTTGGTGGTTTTCATAACTTGGCTAGAAAAAACCACAGGTGACCTGATCTAGCATTGAATATACTTCTGCTTTAAGTGGGAGATTGGACAAGGCCACTTCCAGTGTTCCCTTCTGAATGACATTTCTGTGGTTTTCTCTTAATTTCTGGAAGGTTTGAGATAGGTGTTTTCCTGATATACAAGGAAAATATGTCTGGTTAAGGCACTTCATAGTTGTCAGGTGTCCTACACGCCCTTACAGTGTCATTCGACTGGGACTTTATTCACTTTTTGTCCTAAAATATTATGGGAGAGAGGGAGAAGTGATCAGTTATTAATTTATACAAATAAATTATTGTTTGAGCTATTGGGATTCAGTTTTGGTGATCTACTCTGTAAATAGAACAAATGCACCTTTTTTCAAATTAACCCTGTGTTGGCCACTGCCAGGGGTAGCTGGTTTAATTTTTGCAAACCATTAATAATCTTTTACTACTGGTTAATATTTTAACACACTTTGTAGGTATTATTTTGGACAAAATTAACTTTTGCTTGAAATTCCTTAAGAAATATAGTTGTAACTGGAAAGGATCACATCTCAATTTTTTTTTACTTAGAACATAAATTGCATCCTTATTGAGTAAAATCTGGTGAAGGGATTAAGAAAAGTAACAAAAGACATTCATGGTGGGACTGGTTGTCCTCTGTACCCCAGAAAAGGCCAGCGGACCAAGTCAAAGCATTTTTTAGTTGAATAAAATGTGCCTATGGGGCAATATGCACCACTGAATACAAGGGGTATGAATTCTTTGTATGATCTAAGTATACAGTGGAAAGAGCGAGAGTAGATTACAGACTGGGATTTAGATTATGAATTTAAACATCAAACAGTTTAGTGAATTTTCTTATATAAAGGCAATCAAGACTCTTAATGAACTTATCAGTAATCAAAATATGTCTTTGGAGTTTTGAATAAGGGTACATATACTTTCTACAACATATTTTTCAAGCAAAGGCTTGGAATGTCTGATTACGACAAATTATCCATATGTATGTAGGATTTGTGTCAGTGCTTCTTATGCCACTGGAGAATGGATTTCCATTGAGTTTTCCCCTGTGGAAATCATGAGTCTGAACTCCAGTATTATTTTTATTTTGAGATAAAATTAACTGTGTGCTTATATGATAACTTCAAAACTATGGTGTGTTCAAACATCAGTAGCAGACCTGAGAAACACCCTATTGTTCTTTTAATTATGACAGCCAGAGCCAATTAATACAGCAGGCTTACTCAACTAATCAAACAAACCAGTTTTGGCTTGGGGAGTATGAAGGTCCTTACACAAATATTGATTTACATATCTATATCTATATCTTACATACACGCAGAGATTTTCACTGAGTATCTCTATTAATAATAACAAAATTTCTGTGAGCAAAAAATTAATTGGTGGAACTTGGAGACCCTGCATCTATCTTGACAGTGTTACATGGTGGTAATGCTTTGAACTGCATGAGTGTACACTTTCTGTCTGCTCGTTCATTGGGACCCTTTGACGTTGCTGTTAAACTAGAACCTTGTTCATAGGCCAGTTTATGCCTTAGCATAAAAATAAATGGCTTCCTTAAAGCACACATGTTGTAATTCACATTATCAGTGAGGAGATGAGCTTTCAAAAAATACTCAGTCTTTTAAAAAATGCCTGTGGAACTGCTGAGCTCCTAGTACATAGGTGGTGCAACATCTGTGTGTTGACATGTGAGGTGTCTTTAAAGCTAAGCAAGGTGGAATTAATTGCATTCAAATTTTTTTTTTTATATGAAAGATTGTAAAGTAATGTAGGTGATTTTTTTTCTGTAAAATTTCAGATTAATTCAAGCCTCAGAAAATTACATGAGATGACACTTAGAAAAAAAGTCAGTAATAAAGAGCTCTCCAGTTACTTTTCCCTGTGCAACTGATAGGATGAAATGGAGTGAAAGGAAGATCAATCTTCTAAATTTTTTCATACAGAAGAACAACATTCGTGCCTGATGCAGTTAAGTATGCTCAAAGACTATTACACAAGAGCTACCACAGAATCTGTGATCATCTATTTGGTTTTCTGTTTTTAGGTCAGGCACACCAAGATGAATAGTGCTGAGAAATACCTTCTTTTCCTTAACTGTGGTAGACCCGGCTAAGTAACTGTCATGAATATCAATGGAAATTAAGGCTTTAATTCACCGTGTATCTCAAGGCAAGCAGGTGTCTTCTTATAGCCCGTGTATTGTCATAGGTCCAGTGCCTGAAAAGTAAATGAGATTTTGCTTGTTCAGACATCCGTAGTAACCAAGAATCCAAGAAATTCAGTAGATTTATCTGCTGGAAGGGGATTCACATTGGAAAACTACCAAGAGAAACCAAAGGGAAAGTAAATTTCATAAAGTGGCAGTGCTGTGATAATTTTTCTACCTTTCTTTCTCTGATTTTAAGTCCATTTTACTGTGATTAAAAGTCGTATTCTTTTGATTACAATGAAACAATAACCTCGTTTCAACTGGAAAAGTGTCAATATTGTGAAATCATTACTGCAATCCTAATGGAGAGTCTAAGGTGATGAATCAACCTCTTGAGCCTAAAGCTGATTTCTCTAGGTCAGAATTTAGACCTGTTTATACTGCATCAAAGGTGAAGCTTGTATTGCCTTTGTCTTTTCTATGCTTGCTTGGTGAATAAACGGAAAATATTATGCTGAAATGTTCACACCTTAGTACCTTTTAAAAAAGGCATTGCGGTTTTGTTAAACTTCAGTAAAAGACTTCATGTTTTCATCTTACTTTTTCAAACATGGAAGTGTGGTGCATACCTTCCCAAAAAGCAAGATGCCGCGTCTGTTTTCCTCCGTCAAATTTTTCTTCGCAAATCATGCTAACTGCACCGTTTGAGCTTCTGCTTAATTGTTCTTTTTAGATAAGCACATTTTACTGTATCCGAGTGCATTACTAACAAGCCACAGGTCTGCACCAGATGGGCAGGTGAAAAAGTGATTATGAGGTGTGTGATGATGGTTCTGTATCCATAATACATTCATCCCAAGGTTCACTCGCGCATCTGTTATGTATGTTGTTTTTCTTTTTTACTAGTACCCTTAGAGATATTTAAGCAGGTGATTCTCCACAACTAAAAGACGATAAAAGAGAAAAAAGTGAACAAGGGGTCTTTAAGGTGGCACTGCAAAGACAGTGAGACATGCATATTGCTGGTATATGCCCCTCAGTATCTCATGTAAGATTCAGATGAATATAACAGTGTAATCATTTTCATTAGCAGGTTTTGGATTGATACTTGCTTGCATATTAATGCTGATTACTGAGTCTTGAATTTATCAGGGTGTAGCTGAACTAGCTGGTGCCGTATCGAGGAAGGAGTGAGGTGGGAAGCACGACCTTGCTTTCTCTCTAGTTTGCAAAAAGATTTGGAGGGCTGGCAAGCCCAGACCCGATCCAGGTGTCTGAATTCCCCAAATATTCATCTGTGCCTAAACTTTCAAATGTCATGTGTCTGGAGAGGACATTTTAATGCAATGCTTCACTCCTCAAAGCTGGCATAGCTCAAGTTTTTAGAGAGAAAAAAATATAGATATTGATTTTTAAGGTGTTTTTAATTAAGTTGTTGTTGATAAGCAGCTTCATGTAAGGCTGCTTTTTTATTTCCCTGCATCAGTTGTTTATTTGTGTTTATAAAACAACTTTGCAGAAGCTTTAGTCGTGCCTTTGTTTAGTACCAATTACAAAAAGGATTTCATGCAATTGAGATGTTTTCATTTAAAAACATGGAGATTACACATGCAAATTCTTTGCTGAAAATGGGGAAAAGCAGTAAGGTATCCTTGGTTAACTTTTTAGTTATTTAAAACTAGCTTGTTGGAGATTGAATATTTCTATGTTTCACTAGAGCTTTTAAATATAAAAGAGATATGAGACTATATCTGACACCATCAGGCATATTATATTAAAATTTATGAACAACTTCATCAAAAACCACTTTCCTTCTCCTGCATAGAGACAGATTTGTTCTGACATAAACGTTACATGGCTGGTTGCAGCCTCAGATTAATGCGAAGACCCTGGCGATTCCTTTTAGACGTTATTTTATGAAATAATACCTGTCAGCTGCTGCCTGATCCCAGAAAAGGGGGCAGGTTTTCCAGGTCATCCTGCCATCTGTCAGCTAAAGCTCATCTGTCCCTCCACATTACCACCTGATCTGTGCTAACAGGCCTCACAGGGAGCCCCGCTTCATTGGCCCGGTGGGAGCCCGGCAAAGAGACTGTGCGAGGACATCACCTGTGATTCCCAGATTTAATTATCACTGAAGTGATGAAGATGTGCACGCAGATTGAAATGCTTTTGAATAAATGCATGGCTCCAGATAGGATTTTTTTTTTTCTTCCCTTTCCTTTTTTTTTCCCTTTCCTTACCCCCCCGCCCCTTTTTTTTTGCCTTTCTTTTCCCCCCTCTCCCTCCTCCCAGTTCGCTTTACCACTTCCAACAAAAAACACGTCTAAGCTTTCCAACAGGCATTGTGCAAAACGCGCGTGTGTGCACGCGCACGTGCATGTATGTAGAACTTGAATTACAGTGTTTAATAATCAAATTAGACAGAAATGTTGCTGGAATCATCGCGCATGTACTCTGAGGAAAAAAATGCCCTGTTTTGTGCGCAGCCTTTCACCGCAAACACGATTATTTTCTAAAAAGGCTCCTTATTATCAAAGTCTAAAGCTGTATTGATTGTTGCTAGATGGGAAAATCAGGTTGCATTGTAATTCCAGCTTGTTACCTCTGGTCCAAGGCACAGCCTGCGTCGGCAGGTACCTGGGGTCCCCCACGGAGAGATAACGGCGGGGTTCCCGTCGGGGCTGGACCGGCTGCGGAGGGGCAGGCGGGAAGGAGGGCATGGAAACCCTCTGGAAACACCAGTGACTGACCGCAGGCACCGTGCTTCCCCCCTCAATCAATAACGCGGCACAAAAGTTATTACAGGTCTGGGCCTTTTTGACTTCAAAGCTGCTTAGGCAGTATGTGGCATTAATTCCCTCCTGTACAAAAATGTAGTTGATAATCACCAGGCTGAGGGGAGGATTTAGGACTAGAACAGCAGATTTCCTCACAGATTACAGCCTAAAACCTAGTTTCTTGGGATAAATCGGGATAATTAACTGTAGTGAAATATGTTACCCTTGTTGATTCGTACCCATGTGATACTTGTGTTAGGTACGAATGCGGAGAAACGTTTATGCCGTTATGCCATCCCACAGCTTCCTGCAGTGAAGGCGCAATCCCTAACGTATATATCTTTTTAACACTGGTGATGGGGACTTGTCAGGAGATAATTTAGGCAGCGGTGGCTGCTAACTGAGACCCTGGATGAGTCGGTGCGAAGATCCGCCGTCAGAGCTCAGGCCTGCGAGGCACCACGTGCTTTATTTATATCTTACCCCGCCGCTGACTGTGGTTGGGTCAACTCATTTAATTCAGAGCTAACCCCTCTGTCGCCACGTGCTGATGGGGACCGCACTGAGCATCGTGGCTCCGCGGAGGAACTGCTCACCCCTCTAGCATCTGGGGTCCCTCGAATTAAGGAATTGCATCACACTGAGAGCCTTCTTGATAGGAATTTCTTTGAATTTCATCAAAGGAGTGAGACATTGAAGGGGCGAGACAAAGAGGTCCCCAAGGGGTGGTGACACCGCCGGCTTTCCCTGGTGACTTGGTCATGCCACCACGTGGCATCATGCCACAGCCTTACACCTCTGCCTCCATTTCCCCCATGTAGGTGGGTAATAGTTATACTCACGCTTGCATAGATGTGTACAAGATTAGCTAGAATTTTAACACAGCCTTGAAGAAGAAGAAAAATGCTTTCAGCCCGAAATGCAGAGTTGCAGTCCAAAAGAGAGAGAGTTTCTTTCCCTCTCCTCGAAATGTGCTTTGTAACCGCAACTTTTCATTACTGTAGTTTGGGAGGTTGCCTGCTATTCTCTGAAGGATAGTGTAGACATTTATGAGGCTGCCATTTTTGTTCTAATCCTAAAGTAAAGTTCACATACCACCACAGCAAACGCACTGCCCAGATCTCCAGATGTCCTTGTGTCAAGCAGACAGCAGACACAACATCTAATTAATGTATTTTTGTTATAAGGGTCATTTTATATTTTAATGATCTCTATTGAAAAACAAGTGGTTCATTTACAAACTTTTCATTTTAAGTTTAATTACTTTAACAACAAAATGGAAAATGGTTTATTGTATGCTACTAAATGAGTACAGAAAAATGTAGGAATAGAAAAAATTACAATATGCTTTTAATCTGGAAATTTAAAAGAAAAGCTTTTATCAGAGGACGGTATAAGTACAGAGGAACTGGGTTTGGGTGTACATATGAATAAAGCCTAGTATAAAACCGGTATCTAAGATGGTCTCATTTGCTCACATCTCAAAACTGCTGTACTTCATTTTCTATTAGTACAAACCAAATAACAGAACATTAAGAGTAATTTGAGGTCATAATTAAAGTTCTTTGACATCTGCCTTTTTTCTATTAGCCACGGCTACCAGATGTCCATGTCATGGGAACTGAAAATTATTAGTCTAATCATGTTTTTAATAAAAAGTAACAAAAACTTGTACATTTTAAAGTTGCTGAGTGTAAGCTTGCCAGGCTAAGAGAGATTGCAGGGCTGCTTCCCTTTATTTTTATACTTGTCTGATGTTTTTATGTTATTGTTTGCTTTACTGGTGCAGTGCTCTGTTTTTCCATCCTGTGCCAGTCAGACCCTTTTGGCAGAATGAACTGAGTTACACATATATTTTTGTTAAACTGATACCTGCCTGTATTTCAGTCTGCTGGAACTACACTCCTTGTTCCTTTGCCTGTGTATTGATCAGTTTTATTTTATAGGCTAAGTATACTAAAAGCACTGTTGTTTCTGATTCTCTTTCTTTCTGCTCACGTACTGGTCTCTTCTTGCCACATTGATCTGATTTGTTATACATTCCTCTGCTTCTACCGCAGTAGCACCCATTCACCAGCTTAATGATCATGGTCCTGTATGGAGTACAGTATATTGGCTTGTTAAATAATTTCTATAGTGTTAATTTCTATTTATATGTAGTACTGACCTACTTTTACTGTGCCACTTCCAAAATTGTCTTTGTTTATCCAAAGCTGGCTGTCCTCTGTTGCTATAAGCATCCCTTCTTTCTGTAGCTCTATTTTTAATGGCTTTTGTTTTGGTTTCCCCTTCTCTCGTGTCGCACAGATTCTTTTTTTACTCTTTTATTTTCTGTACTTTTACTATGCTTTAAAACTTATGAAGAAGCTTAACTTCAGTGTTATGAGCTAATCTCCTGTTTAAACATACATGCTCACCTTTTCTTCGTCCTCTTTGCCCTTGTACCTGGGAATGATGATCCCTTGATCCAAGACCTTGAATTTTCATTCTTAAGACTTTTCTAATTTCTCCTTTGGATGTCATTATTGGCACAGGCTGAGAAACCTGGATGCTGGGGCCCCACATTGTTATACATTGTCATGTACGTTATGCATTACATTATGTCATTAGAATACGCCACTGCTTAATTTGTCTTGGGGAGGATGGAGAGGAGATGAGATGTCTGCAGTACATCTGGTTTTCAGCCGTGCAAAGGGAAAGGAGAAAAAGGGAGGCTGTCAAAGGGAGATGGAGAAGGGGAAAAGCTAAGACCACCTCTCTCGTGTCAGGAGCAGAGGGTGCCTAGGAGTGGACTGAGGACACAGCAAGGTGCCTGAAACCACGTCTTCTGCTGAACGTTTGGCGGCAGCAGGAACTTAATTGCTCTTAACTTTCTTTGGAAACGGTGTCTTCAGTGTTAGTAACTGGAATATGAAAAGTACATTTTATGGACAGAGTTTTTAGATGTGGTCCACCCTTTCATAACATCTTTGCGATTAATATGGTTATATTTTTTGCCTGTTTTTTATTTCCTTCTTATCCTTTTTTTCATCAACCAGAAATCACAAACACATTTGAATGGTGAAAAGCTGAACTTTATCAATATAGAGAGCTTGTCTTTATTTGGAGATCAGACTTTCCTCAAATATTTGCAAGCAAAACCTGCTGATTGCCCACACTGAACTATAGGTATCGTTCTGACTCAAGACCGTGGTCGTTAACTCTTTGTGTGGCCTGGTAGGTTCCACTCCCACCTCCCTTCCCCCAGGGAGTAATATAGTATAATCCTGGTATTATACTACCTTGCTTTTCCAAGCCAAGTTAGAGGCACACCTGAGTAGGGCAGAACCTACTCTGCGATTATAGCAGATAGCCTGAATGACAGTGTGGAAATTCGGGATGTGCACAACCTACTCAGTTCATATTTTGTGATGTGGAAAGGAAATCTGGGTTGCTGATTTTTTTTTTTTTTCTTCTGGTTCACAAAAATGCAAAATAGCAAATCTAATAAGTTAGGTTTTATGTGTAGTTTGGCCATGAAACAAACTTTTCTGAAATATGTAATGAAAAGTGACATCACACTCATCACTATCCTGTTTTAAATTTAAACTACCCTGCCTTGCATAATCAATTACTTACAGAAAATTGTAAAGCCCTTAAAATTCTGAAATGGTTTCTGGCATTTAATTATATAAGATTTTTGACCTGGCTAGGCAGATAATGTTAACACAGCTTTAATACTAAACAAGACTGAACATGTGTGTGCTTGACTTTTATTAAACTCCTACTGAAGAAACAGATTA
Organism: Pandion haliaetus; assembly: GCA_013401275.1. Classification (NCBI taxonomy): domain Eukaryota; kingdom Metazoa; phylum Chordata; class Aves; order Accipitriformes; family Pandionidae; genus Pandion; species Pandion haliaetus. The sequence continues at coordinate 73,634 of VYZV01007955.1, read as the reverse complement.
ATTGGAGGCTGATTCATTGGTGAACAGGCGTTAAAGACAGAAGGACCTTCTCACATTTTGTTCTGTTACCCAGGCTTATGCCATCTCAGGTTGGCAAGGAGATCCCAACTGTAGTGTTTTGAAATGTAACTGAAAGAAATTTTAGAATAACAGGTGCAAAAAAAAAAAAAAACCCCACCAAAAAAAACAACAACCCTCTACGCACAAAAAAAGGAGAAAGAAAAGTGAGCCATTTTCAAAAGGCTGATCTGATTCCTTCCTATTCTGTCTTGCCAAATGACCACCTGACACCTCACTGACACAGGTATTGCCCAGATAGGTTTTCATTAGTGATGTTAAAAGTGTAAATGGGATCATGGGAACCGGCATCTGTCGCGATGATTTCCTACATGATTATTACTTCTCCCTCCCTTGAACAATTTTTAAGAAGATGTGTACAAGCTGTGATTAAAGCACTTCAGATTAAGCTCAAAGTAAATCGAAAAAGTCCTTAAAGCTCTCATTTAACAGTGCTTTACATCCATCTGTAAAACCAGAGCTTTGCTTGCGAGCACCCTCGGAATAGTCCACTTCCCACAAGGTAGCAGAGGTTAAAAATAAAATAGCAAGAAATCCGTGGCAAAGCACATGTGAGATTAACGGGGTGAAAGTACTGGAGTGGAGAGCTGTTTTCTTCTGTCTGAGCTCCTCGTTCTGTCACACAACCCCCAGTCTGGAAATCTTAACACTGACACTTTTGTACAGATCAGTTTGTTAGCGATTTCAGGTTTTAATTCAGCACCCTCGCTTGATTATTACTGACATTTTTTTTTGTAATACTAGGAGAGAGAGAACGTGCGTAAACAGATTTTTGCATAAGCTACGTGGTGGGCAATTTTGCCACCAGATCCTGAAACTCAAGAGAAATGTGCTTGCTTCCAAGGTGTATTTCTGGAATTAAAAAGGAGATGTGATCTGGGAGATTGAGCTATGCTCTTTGGTAGCTCCAGGTGGATGCTGCCGATTTCTGGGTGTTTGTGAAAAGCGGGAGACTCTCCTGGCTTTATTTGGTTCTTGTGTGAAAGTGGGAGAAATGAAAGTATTTTGACAATTACCCATTGAGCTTTTCACTTCATTCAAATCTGCAACGCAGCGCTGAAGTTGGTGAGTGGGTGTGCAAGGGAGAAGCAAAAAAACAAAACCACGTACTATAAAAGCATGGTTAAATGTTTGCACAGTGCCCTGCAAATCAAAATCTCCACATTTATTAAAGTTTTACATTTTAAAATCATATACTCCTCTATCTTCATTACTCCTGAACATTAAAGATACTGGTAAAAAATTAGCCTCTGATGTAAATCACTGTGAGTTAAATACATTATATGGCTTAATTTATGAAATGATTTGGTCCATTATGTTTTATGAATGTTTATTTTATCCTTACAATCCCTAATTGTAGAAATTAAATACCATAATGAAATTGTGAGCTAAATTGCATTTTCTTACAGGTTTATATGTACACTTATGCTTATTATTGTGCAGCAATAGCAAAAAATGTTTGGGGAATTATTATTACAGCTGTTTCCAGGATTAAGGATAAAATACCCTCTTTTTTATGCATTAGTTATTAGTTCACTATAAATGGCATTCTACAGGTAAAAACATCAAAACCTAAACTGAAAGTGCTTGGAAATTAAAAAAAACCCAAACCACAAAAGGAATTTAAAACAAGGATCTTATCTAATGTTATAGCTCAGCATATTTTCTGTCTTTCTAACTATAATTTATGAACTGATTTTTCAGCTGTATATACCAAGTTCCTGAGCTGGATTACTAAATTTAGTATAAAATACAATATATGTACAGGCAGTTTAAAAAAGGTATCTCAATGGCTATATATCATAATAAACTTTCTTAATATTTGCCTTGCAAGAGCTGATTACTGATTCTTTTTCTAGTGCAGTAGAGCTAAAACACAATAGCTGAAAGGTGTACTTTTTTGTATTTCAACATTCCCAGCCTGGTAAAACTGTTCCGCTTGCTACATGATGTTATAAATATCAAGATTAGTTTCTTCTAAAATTACCAGTGCCAGCTGCATTCAGTTTCCTATGTTCTATAGTATTTTGTTACCAGTGTTCTCAGTTTAGTGAGAGGGTTTTAAAAATCGAATTAGTCACAAAAATCTCCAATATTAAAATCTGCTTCTATGTTTCCCATATATTTTAAATATTGTATATAAATCCATTTGCCTTGCTCAGTCAAATACTCCCACTAATATCACTGTCTCCTAGCCTTTTAGCCCAATAGACTCCTACGTTAAAAATAACCGTTTTAATTTCTTCCCTGGTACCATTTAGATAACTGGCAATCATTAAATTGTCTATAGCAGTGGCTGGCATACGTGTGCCTATATATTTTGCAGACATTTAGGCAAAAATATATACCTATAGCCTATCTTTTAAAAACAATAATTCTACTGCACTGTATTTTGACCTCAGTAGTACAGCATGTATATTATGCACGTTCTTAAGAACGTCCTTGAATCACGAGCTCCGTTAGTACTGCACCAGAAAGTAGCAATTTCTGCAGTCCTGAACTCCTTATAAAATCTTGCTTTGAACCTGTGTGTATTTAAGTTCTTCAGCTGACATCATTTCAGTCTGGGAATATGACATACGGCCACTAATCCAGGATTAATTGAGCACTTATGTGCAGTACAAAACATTCTTTATGTATTGACAAATATTTCTAAAAAATGGATTGGTATTTTTGCTGTTAATTGTTTCATTACTGACCTTTACCTCTGTAGACATATGCAGTTTTCGTTTTTTTGGGTGAGACTTTCAAAATATTTTTTTTTTAAGTGTCCAATGCTCAGTGTTAACAGTGACATTTTTACAGTCTATTCAGAAGCATATATTTCAGTCTTTTGTATCTCATTTCTTTCTATTTATTTAAAACAACTTAGCATGGAAATTCTTGCAGATTTAAGTGACAGTGATGATGTACAATATGCATAAAATGAGCCTGTCCCTACCCATGGTGTGTATTGCTAGGGACTCCATTGCAATATTTACAGTTAAACTAAACTTTTTCAAATGAAGCAAAATTGCATTTGTTTTGCAGATTTGCTCATCATTAAATGTGAAACATTTCACATTTGTCTTTTTGAGTAATTGGCTTTTTAAAATGATAAGGTGCTCTGAACACTTGTTATGTGGATAGGTCTGACGTTGTATCCCAGAAATCCATATGCCATACAGACAGAACAGAAGAAAGATATTCACAAGCATGTCACAGATTGGACTGAAGCAAGCCAAAAACCAAAGTGCCATGGCATTAACAATAGCACCAGATTTACTGTCACGATTGCAATCTGTGCTGTATCATAGACAGAAGGAGAACTTTTGATAGGTAACACCTCAGTGTTTTTTAAATCTTTTTGGCAAATTATCATTTTCATTATATTTTTGCCTGCCATATAATATTATTATAATGGTATTAAGTCACACACACACGCACACACATGCACACGCGCAAAGTTTATTAGCCCTCAACAAAAGGGCTAATTTATGTTGCATGCTAACTATTCCTCAACAAAAAGGAAGGTATTTTACTAAAGATTAACACACGTTTTAAGGTGAATGATCCACAAAAGTAGCAGGGATTTTTCAAACATGCATTAAGTTAATAAAATCTGAGTTAATAAAGACTTAGTTAATAAAGTCTTAGCTACTATAGCTAATAAAGCTACAGAGACAAACCATGTGCACCACGTAAAGCTCAACAGCTCAAAAGTTTCCAAAGTTTGAGGACGGTAAAGAAGCAGGATTAGGGGGAAATATTTTTTTCTGGGGTTCAGTCACAACTGAGTGCATTTTCCCATTGCAAGTATGTAGACGTTTCTTTTTGACTATAAAATTGTACATTTTCTTCTAGTGTAAAAAAAGCTGCATAAAGCAGATTTGGCAATACCATAATTCATGTTGAGCTCTGATAAGTGCTGAAAAAGATTTACAAACTCACAGCTTGACACTGAGCCCACATGTTGGGTAGAGTGGAGAAAAAGCTCTAGAAATACTATATAGAGCTTCCTGGCAGCAAACAGAGAAACATCAGTCAATTGTTTTTCTTAATTGAAAGCCACCTTGGGACCTTGTTGAAAATAACTTATCTGCCTATCTTTTCTGCTGTTTAAATTACCTGGCTGGGGGAGTTGTCCTGGGGCCATTCGCAGTAGGCTTTTTAGTGAAAGAAAAACACTGAAATTCTCACTTTATATGAATTATAGATTTGAAACACACTTCACGTAGGTAGGAAATGAGAATCGCGAGAGCGCAGACAAACCTACCTAAACGCAAGTCCGGGTGTTGCTACCTTCTTTGCACTGGAAAATACTTTTTTTTATACTTTTCAAGCAGTGTCTTCTGCAAGTCTTCATCGCAGATATCGCCGTTGTCTGAAATCTTTGGGACTACTCATGTGAGAAATGGTTGCTTGCATAATTTTAGCTCGCTACGTTGTACTTAAAGCTATATTGGCAGCGCAGTTGGTGCTTGATATTCTTCGAAATGTTTCAAAGTTTACAGTGGTGCTGCTGCTGTGTTTTGCACTCGCTGCCATAAAATATCGTGTTGCCACAAAATGTTGTGGGAGCTTCATTTAAATACCATGAGCTGTGCTCTCCTGCCTGGAGTCTGGTGAAAATCAGGGATTACTTAAAATTTGGATTGAAATAAAGAGTAGTAAATTTTCAACAACTTTCTTTTTCCCCCTCCAGTTTCAAAAGCCTTGGCTAAGCATATGCTGGTTTAGGTTCACTCTAGCTTGCGTGTAGCATCTAAACATATCTCCAGTCTCCACTCATACTGATGCAGACATCACTAAAGATGAATCATTATTAGCAGCAGCTCTGTTCCCGTTTTCCTGGACTTTTCCTGTGTCACCACTGCTAAAGAACTGCAGAGCGGTTTGTGTAGGTAGGAAGCACGTGTAAAGGGGTTAAAGATATAAAAGGTGAAGAATTTTTGATAGTGGTGATGTTGCCATGATTGGCAGCACGTGCTTTTACCTGCTTCTCCCCCCCGAGGCCTAAAGGTACGTGCAGGTATTTGATATTTGCTCCCAGACCTGGGGCTGCTGCTATTTCCCACTCTGGGAAGGGCAGAGTCAGATAATCCTCGGATAGATAGAATTGCAACTTTCCCTACCTGCTTGCAGTGGCTTTACTCTCTCTGTTCTTCACTACCAGAGTCAATAATTTGTTTGAACAAGTTTTCCATCTAATCATTAACACGCTTAAAGCCTATAATGAGCTCTGTATACATGCAAATGCATCTTTTCTAAGTGCTTGTGTAGATTTAAGGGCATTGTTTCCTTGTAAAATGGAAATCGGAGCTTTTTCTCACATAAATGCCACAGTCCTTAATAAGGGATGGGTTGGCAGAACTTTCTAAGTTTATTTAATTTTACAGTACTTTTGTCCTTACATACTGTGTTTGGGATCTTTTTAAAGAAGATAAATAAGACTTTTAAACCTGTATCAAATCAAATGCCTCAGAAGATTTTCCTCAACCCCTCTCATCTTCTTATACTAGTCAGTAAATGAACGGTTTCAATTCAGAAATAAAAGGCATTTATAAACAGATTTTTTTTTCAACTTTATCAGGCACTGCTCCACTCCCTCTGTATTGATATAATGATACTTCAGGATAGATAAAGAAATTCATTACTTTAACAATGTAAATAAAGAGAAAAGCAATAAGATTAAAATGAGTAACATTCACGCTCTGTACGACAGCTCGGAGGACTCTAGCAGAAGAGTAACCGGCTCAGTGAAAAATCAGAAACTGTGATTGCTATTTAACACTGCAGCTTTTCACAGTAGCTCAGCACAAAGTTATTTAGCACAGGTGTTTCTGTAAGTCTGATACATTGGGAAAATTCACAAGGTTCTCCGTCTCTCTTGCTTCGTGTCGGCTGTGAAGTTGGTCCTGTGATGCAGTAAATGGGTTTCTAGTAGGAAATAGAGCGTATAGGCAAATGAGCAAGTTCAAACATAGGAACTGATCTAGATTCATTTTCTTGGTTGCTAATTTTTGTAACGCCTGACAGTAGTGAGGTGAATGACCTGTCATCGAGCAAAAGCAGTGAAAAATGGGAATGAGTTATCATTCATAGTTAAGCGTGAAACTGAGATCCTGTTCTCTCCTTTGGTAAAAGCAGCTTTCCTGAATAATATGGATATCAGTGCTCTTTCTTTGTTAAGTGAGAGTTTTGATAAATTTTCACCTATTTTAGTATTTCTCACTAGTTTGTTTAGATATGGTGTATTGCTGTGCTTTCAACCTGTGTGTTCGCATTTGAATAAGAGATGAAATGGTATAACTGAATTTCCAAACACCTAGAACTTGCAGAAATTTTTTTTTTTTTTTCTTCTTCTTTTAATTCTCAAGTTCTGGCAGTATCTAATTTATGGCTTAATTCTTTGTAAGGTCATCTTCTAAGTGAGTGACTTTAGTTAATCTTAGACATTATGAGCTTGGCTGTGATAGAGAATCAGTTCATCAGTTCTCAGAAGGAAAGGTGTGAGTTATGGGGATTGTTGGCAATGGAAGACCCTAAGTTTAGCTGAAAATTAAGTATAATTTCTTATAGAGTTACTATTTTTCTCTCATTTTTTTCAAGGTGAACTGGCTGTGTTTTGACTAGTATAGCCAAAGGTTAAAAAAAAAAAAAGTATTTCTTTTCTGATACTGCGTTCTTCAAGAAGGTAGATGAGGTTACTAGCTTGGGTTTGCTTCTAGTAGCAAAGGAAGCAATAAGTGGTGGGCTTTTTTGTTGTTTTGGGGTTTTTTTTTTTTCCTCTCTAAATCCTTGATAAGGTATTCTCTTCTTTCTGGGCTAGAAGGCATAGCTTGCTTTTGCTGTTAGGCTTACAAGTGATAGCTAACTTTGTTGCTTGTGGTTCTGCTGTTAATTTACATGCAGCTCTTACTGACTGTCACTAACATATCTTTTGTTCCCTGAAATATTCACTCTGTGAATAAATATAACTTTTCTGCTATTTTTGCTCTGACTGATTTGCTCATTTCACTCTTGTGACTGAAAACAGCGCAAGTACTCATATTCCAAAAGTTGCATATTGCTTAATGAAGTACCTTGTTGAATCAGGGCTACCGTGTTCCAGCAGATGAAAGAGAAGCACACGAGAAGCTGTGCTGCTAGGTTCTGCTTTGAATGTTTTCCTTTTAATCAAATTTTAGACTTATTAGCATAACGGATCATGGTTTTGCAAAACAAACAAAAGCTTCTAGTCTTATTCTTGAAAGCGTTGGGAAATGTTAATGTAATTGGTTCTGTTTATAGTTCAAACTCACTTATGTGTCTCTGCTCATAGGCACAAGTAATAGAGTGTTAGCTCTTCCAGCTCTGGTCTAACAAGTTAGTGCCCCAAATCACTGGGAAGTAACTTCTCAGTTTCCTTTGTCAGAGTCAAGAATCTGATAATGTTCTTAATTAATTAAGTGGCAGGAGAGCAGTGTAAGGATTAGGTCATGCATGGGATTGTAATACAGGGCAACGTAAAACTTTCAGAAACTAAAGTCTGAAATTCTAGTTTCCTTAATACTTTCCATTTTGCCTTACGGTTTAAAGTGTATGTTCCTGACTGGATGTTGCTTTTGAGTTGTCGTGTGCCGTTGAGTTCGGTGAGAGTGATAGAGTACCTGGTATCTCTAACAACACGGTGGGAAGGGCAAGGAACACGTGGGCCAGGGGTCTGTGGGGAGAAGCTCTGGTAACGGCCCTTCTGTATCTGCAGTTTCTGTCACTGGATAAGCACGAGTCTCCTGGCACATCCACAGTGCTTGAATTAATATGCAATGATGACATCTTTGGACAAGGAGGCCCTAATACATTTTAAAACACTCTATTTATTTCCCTCTCATGTGTACTGTACATTTATTAGTGACAAGAAGTGGAGCAACAATCAGTGTTGCAGGGCTCCAGATAAATATGGTCTTATGATTACGGCCTGGAGGACTCAAAACCCAAATACCCAGCCATTCCTGTGCTTGATAATTTTGCATATTTTTAGCTTCTCTTATATTTAGATCTCTAAGTTCCTGAACGAGCTCTCACCCCAAACCTGCACTCGCCTATACTGTATCATCCCAAAGCTTGCAATAGAAAAGAATATCAGGCTTTCAGACACAGCATATTTAGAAAAGAGAGAGAGAGAGAGAGTCTGCCAAATTCCCCAAAAACGCTTCCCAATTCCCCTCACGAATAGCAGGAAATTACTTGTTATCAGTGGGTAATTCAACCACAAACATTATTGATTATCCAACCTCAATCTTTACAGTCTTGATGGCCAAATATTTTGCAATCATTCTCTCTATTTAAAACTAGAAGATGTGATTTTTATTTTGGAAAAATGGAGTTTTTCAATTTTTCTGCATGCCACATCACATTGTGGCGCATCTGTCCAGATTGTCCAGTTTGATAGCCAGAAGCTTGACTGACAGATGTCAAAGTGTACATCATGTTCTAATACATGAGAAAAGCCTATGTTATTAAAAAAAATCAGATACTTGTGAAAACTATACATATTTTTAAAATAACATATTTTCTTCTTATGTTTGGTTTTTGGTATATCCCAGTACATACCAGAAACTCAAAGATCTAGAGAGGAGGTACATGCTACTTACATTTTTTTCTAATTTCAATGTATTTCTTAAAAAACATTACAGAATCGATCAAAGTAAGTTGTCTTGTTTGTGAGATACATTGTCAAATATTTCAGTAGTTTTTAACCCAATTACTGCTAGCTGACTAAATTCAGTTAGTGTAAGAAATACACTGAGTTCTGAGCTATATCCTCCTTCCCTAGAAAACCTCCCTTTAGACACCTATTTTGGAAAGATAAGTTTTTATTTTGGTTATGTGATATTTTAAAATAATATTTTGAGTAACTTTCTGTCATTACTACACTACTGTGTAGAATAGCTGATAAATTTAAAGGCCAGTGCATTTCCAGTGCTATCAGTGCAGTTCGAGAATGTCTGAAGAAAAATCCTGGGATCTTCCAACACTTGAAAACTGGTTTGAAACTATCACGAAAATCTGGAGACATATAAAGTTCCATTTTTTTCTGATTACAAGAATTTCTAATTTCAAAAATTAGAAGATATTATTCTTTGAATAAAACACTGTCTCCATACTACCTATACTGTGATGCTGCTTATTATATAAAACAACTTCACCTCCAAATGAAAAAAATGCACAACTGTGTAGAAAGGTTCAGAGTCTATCAGCCTTTTAGGAACTGTGTTTCAAAAACCCATATTCTTCTGTACTCAGTTAAGAACTGTATGCATGGTATCATCTGTGAAAGTTTTCTAACAAGGATGTGACTCCTTACAAACTAGAGTTCAGATAGGTGACAAAATGTATTCATCTTTGTCCTAAATCTCAACAGCATCAATTTTATTAAAACACTAAATAATTTTTTAAACAGAAATCTTTCTAGTTGCTGTGGTTGGGAGTGTTTGTTTTCTTAAATGGATATAATAGCCTTATTCAAAACGTTTTTCATCCTGTTTAGCTTTTCCTAATATTTACGTACAAATAAAGATGGAAAGAGGCAAACCGAAGATGTTATGCATTGTTTGCTCCCTGCACGCAAGGGAAGATAATAACCATTGTATTTTCCTGCCTGCACACTTAGGAACTTGACACAGCTGGCAGAGTATATGTTCAGATCATGGACCAACTTTGATGTTTTATATTGTTATTAAACAATAGCTGGCATGGTCATGTAGCAGCAGGATATTGCACTTACCGTTCGGTAGACCTGTTTTTATAGCAAGGGACCTCCTGCCTCCTTGCCCCAGGCCACAAAACCCTCTGCTGCAGAGATGGTGTTTTGGATCTCTAGCAGTAGGAGGATTCTTGTGTTGTTGTATTGGCTTTTGGCAAGTTAATAAAATAATGTAAACAGCTATTTTGAAAAATGACTGCATGTTCTAAATGCTCAGTACACAGAGAGGTTCTGAGTCACCAAAAAAAAAAAAAAAAAAAAAAAAAAAAGGAAAAGAAAATATCCAAATGAAAAGAAAATGGTAAATGTAACAATGAAAAAATCCCATTCAGTAGTGCTGTTTCATCTCTAAGAGGTGCTTTATTCAACAGCGGGTATCAATCCCCACAAGTAACATCTGCTGTCAGAGGATTTGCAGGTACACCTTTGTTCACTGCTAACTGAATTTGTGTCAGTATTATAATTCAGCAGATTTCTGCTTTTCACGCAAACCAGGATTAGCATTGACTTGGGCTGGAGGGCATTCAAGCTGCTGTTCTTCTTTTAGCTATATTTCTCTGTAAACATCTAATTGTTTCAAAAAAGTGATGTACAGTATGCAAAAACCTGAATTCAATGCAAATAAGTCTGTGCAGCTCTAAAGTTAACAGGTGTTCTCATTAGTGTAAGTAGACAAGGAACGATTCTTGAATGTTTTATAAACACTTATAATCATGGCCAAATACGTTACTATAAGTATAAAGATACTTATAGCAACGTTTCTTTTTTCTTATTGTGCAATCTCAGCACTTATTAATAGGAGACGTGTCAGTAAATGAAATACGAAAAGCCAGTACCGGCTTCTGCCTGCAAATAATGTAGCTGTAAAATGCCTTGCTACTGATGAATAAATTTCTGGCTAAAGTAAGAGTCAACGAAATGAAATCTTTACACATAGCACATATATATTTTAAATATAGATCTTTGCTTGTACTGGAAGTAGAGCATCATTCTCCCTTTGATATTTCCGCTTGTTACAAGGACTTATCATGTCAAGTCTCACTCACATATATCATAAAGTGTTCTAACATGCATATAGAATTGGACAGGAGGACCATTCATCACTAGGTATTGTCCAGCTGGTAAAAATAAGAAAGACGGGACTTCTCTAAGAAACCATCACCAATATCTCTGTGTGTGGCTGTGTAATATATAGCTTCAGATTGCAAAGGCAATAACAGTAAAATATTACCCCAAGGAGAAAAGTAGCTTGCAGTAGGTATTTATACATTGCCTTTAGTCTTCATCTGTGGACGAAATGTGCAATTGCCTATTCCCCTACTTCCCAACATGCACAGACGTGACTGAGTTGTGTCTTCATTATTACCTCTTGCTTCTCTGCTGTGAGCCAGTTTTGGGGTTACATATTTCTCGCTTCCCAAGTCTGGTGACTTCCATCTCCCCCGACTTTAGCTTAATGGCTGGCAGTTGTCCATCCATCCCTCTCCCGCAGCGAGGGCAGTGTATCCACGTGGCTGGAACAGAGGGTAGTACGGGCAGGGGGTAGCTAGGAAGCTGCACGCAGGTGTCTGACCTCCCGGATGGTCATTTGTGTCTCACATTTTCCACTTTGCCCTTTGCCGTCTGAAGGAAACCCCTGTTTTTTCAGAGGCCAATCCAAGTAGTCCAACTGTGTCTCGCGTAGGGCATAATACCAGCACAGCAGACTGGCAGGAAATGCTCCCTCCCAGTACAGTCCTTGGATGTTTAGCAGAAATTACTTGCTCTTCCTTACCTTCCCCTTCGCTCAAACAGCACGCGCTTTCTTTTCACCCATCTCCAAGGGCAGCAAAAAATAAGACCTCGACTAGTGGGTGAAAAAGGGAGAAGGACAGGCTGTTCCCTGAAACCAGTGAAAGCATCCCAGTGCCCCTGGCAGGGCACTGGACCCTTCCCCGTCCAGGGAGGCTCTGTGCACCTCCAACCTGAGCTCCTCCTCTAATCCAAGGAGGAGTTTTGGTGTCTCAGGGCCTAATCAGCTTTAATCGTGACCTCTTATTTGTTCAATGTTTCTTACAAGTGGTATAAATCAGTGCCTCTGCAATTGAGATTCCTCACAGCCAGGAAGGAAAGGAAAAGTTTTACCTTTATCATGCAGAGAGCAGACCTGATTCTCTCCTTGCTAGTATTAATGTAGTTCAGTGGAAACTGATGTATACTATGGGTTCATTGCACAGCACAAGGGAAACATTAGGCTCGAAGATTTTTTTTTTCTTCTTCTTCTTCTTAACAGTCCCAGACTTCATTAAATATTTTATTACTAAATGTTGAAGGACTCAGTCCTAGGAATTTACCAGGAAAAAATATTATTTGTTCATCAACTGGTATAATGCAGTTTTATTTAAAAATTTGCTCTTTCTTGGAAGTTTGACCCCAGACTTCACACTGTTGACTCCACTTCAGAGCCATTGATGTATATACCACTAACACTAGGTTAATTTCACTAAAAAGCAACTTATTGTATATGAGCAGGTTGCTTTGATACGATGACCCCACGAAGGTTCCCAGAGAATGGATGTGCAAATCAGTCCTACCGCAAGGCAACACAGTTGCAGACATATCTTATAAACATCTGGCAGAAATTGGTCTTGCAATTCCTAATATTGCAGAAGTTGTGAAAACACAGGATCTGTTTGTTGCCTCTTTGCAATGCTTGGTTTTCACAGCAACTTTTACAGAGTCAGAAGAAACAGGGTAATTATAATGTAAGGTTCAACATCTTTAGATATGTAGAACATTTTCTGTTGCTTAAAACAAATATTCCCAAAGAAAGTATAAAACATTTTTCTGACTTGCAAAGTTTTTGCAGTCTATCATTTAAATTACTTAAATAAAGGGAGCTTTACTACTCCCCAAAGCTGAGAATATAACACCCGCCATGCATATTAGCTTGATCTTTTTGACAGACCAGAAAAGTGTTTGTGTGTGCCAATTAAAACAAAAATGGATCCCCAGTGGCTTGTTCCTCACACAACTTCTGAAGACTGCTATCATTGTATGCTGGGGTAACCCTGGATAAGGCGGCTATCCAAAGTAAACAAACTTTTCAAAACTTTCATGACAGATGGGGGTTACAAATGCATTTTAATAAGAGAGTTGCCAAAGCAACTTTTTTGCAATCAGCATATATTTACTTAACATCTAGCAACATTGGGAACACAAGGCAGATACTTTCTCACAAAATTTTTTAACAAATATCATTTTTTTTGAAGGATTGGTTGAAGACCTTTTCTTTCAAGCTGATATTTCCCCATCACTTCAATGTTAACTTTGCTCGACATCCAAAGGACTGCTAGATTGGTAAAGCCAGACTGTAATATGAGACAGACAATCTGCTTGATAATGAAATTTCTTTGGTAGTCATAAACATCTTAGAGTCCTTTAAGTAATTTAACTATCAACATAACCATGACTATCTCTGTCTGATAGGCTGAATCGTATAATGGATATGTGATGCAGTATAAATATAATGCAGCTCAAAACTGATCCTTTTGTTTTCTTTTATTTGCATTTCTTGAATATTAGACTCAGCTCATTACAGTACAGCACAGAGAGATATTTTACTTACCCTTTCTGCTGCTCACTCATTCAGCATAAACATGGCCAAGAGACTGGATTATCTGTGAGAAAGGATTTAAGATCAACTTCCAGAAATGCAGTTAGATTTTTGACATGTTTTAAAAAACTTACAGATCTCTGTCCCTATTTAATTCAAATCCAGTTAATTAAACCACTAAGGAGTATAGTGTCTCCCAACTTCAATTAATTCTACTTCTACTGTGGGTGTGGACACATGAGTGTCTATGTTTTATGTGTTTATTCTCAAGCTATATTATCTTCTAATGATACTGGGTTTTGTTTTGGGTTTTGTTTTAAGAATATCTAGAAAGAGGAGAGAAATCCTAGTCTTCTTTCTTTCTTTCTTTTTTTTTTCCCTTTCTTTTTGACTCTCTTCCCACCTTTCCTTTCCCATCTCTGGTGGCTGCCATGCCGATGGAGAGTGGTGTGTCCTGTGTTATGTGGGTTGAGTGGCTAAATCCCATCCTGCAAAAATATTTGGGGAAAATAGAGGGAAAAGCCTAGATTCCCCTTCATTATGGGGAATCAGGATGATTAACATGATCAGAAAAAAAAAAAAAAAAAAAACCCAAAACCTTGTGAGAGAGCAAGGTGAGATGAAGGGAACAGTGGGAAGGGGGAAGAGTGTTAGCTTTTGAGCTAGAAATGCTCCAGCGACTCACATTTCCTTTTTTTCCTACACATATCAAGGGCAGCAATCCCAATGCACAGTGCAACAAGAGGAACACATTTTATTGAATTTCTGCACGCAGAGGTATCTGTCAATCCAAGTTTAAATCACTTAGTGTTCACCACAAGCTGTAGGAGTCCCAGGTGACATCAAAATTTAGGTTTTCGGCACCGGATTAGCATCTGGTGGGGTTTCCATGGTCCACAAGTGTCCAATAATCCAGTGCTGAACCATTGGGGTAGGTTATATGAAGCTTCACCCCAATAATCCAGCATTATTTCTGGATGTCCCACATTCAGAGGGAGTTGAACAATGGCTTGTTTCAGTATCTGGCTGAAATAAGAACTGTGTGGTGGTTTCTTGGTGGCTGTATGTGAGCTATATGTGAGCCATACCCTTCCCAAGCTGCTTGCTCTGTTCCCTTTAGCTGCAGGGTACAGACTATGAAGGGGGTTTTGCTAAATTTCTCCTTCCCCACAGGATTCTTCACTTCCTGTATTAAAGTTTGTTCTTGGCATTGTCTGAAAATAGTTCATCACTGCAAATAATAGTTATAGCCACCAGAGATGCATAAGTACACTTTGAAGTGAGTGAATCAATAATACGGTTTTGTATTTTTGTTTTGCTGTGTGAGTTTATCACCCTTTTCCATATCTCCATAGAGCGCCTATCAGTAGGATTGCTAAAATTGCTCCATCCCTGTTCTGCAGCGAAAATAAATGTAAGAAAACAATGTATCTATAGAAAAGTGTATTGGTAAATAACTAGAGGGGTACCATGAAGGACACTTTTTTTTTCACAACACTGCAGTAGTCCCCTGACCAAAGTTTTCAGGAAGACTATAGACAGAAGACCCTGGCTTATACTATGGTGTTTTTCCGGCTTTTATCTCCTGTTTTCCATTGGTGTAAATATACCGTGAAAGGAAATAATCTCAGAGACATTCTCTAAAATGTGATCCAGGTGATTTGTAAAGATTTGGAAGTCCACAAGGAACACAGCTATGCATGGCATAATAGCACGTCCCAGAGCACAACCCAGCACAGTAAAAATATATGATTTGCAGGATTTTTAAGAACTGCTGATCCTGGGTAGGTTCCAAAGTATATTTATGTTTCATAAAATGGTAATGGTATTAATAAGATATGGTGTCCCACATTTCCTGGAGCTCTATAGGTATCTTTCTGTTTAATAACATAGGATCTTGTTGAACACAATCTTGGTACATCATTATGGTGACATGCAAAAGAAGCTCACCCCTTTATTTGCACCTTTATAAGGTGACAAAAGAAATACTTAATAAGTCACAAGTAGAATATCATAGAA
>VYZV01007955.1:28649-42195 GCA_013401275.1 Pandion haliaetus | reverse complement strand
CTGGTGTCGTTAATATGCGTGTCTGATATAAACTGATGGTTACATGCATCCCACCAGCCTGGTGCTTTTCAAACATTGAGGTGAAGGTGTCTGCTATGTAGATATGTGATATTAGGCTTGAAGGTAAAATACCTTCTGAGATAAGAGTTAAAGGGCAGAATAAAGCAAAGGCAAAGAAACTTGGTGCTGCCTTGTCTATAATAACTTTTGAGGGGAGCCTCTGGAGTAAACTGGCTCCTGAACAGCACCCAGGTTTTCTCTTGGGAAGGGATAGCTGGAAGAACCAGAAAGTTGACTAAAAATGAAGCAGTGCAGGTGACGATCTCATGATTATTCTTTGACTGTCTTCTATCCGAGCTCTAGATACAAAAAATCAAATCTTTAAATCAAAATCTTTGTCTCATTGCTGTGGTTTCCAAGAAGTTAAGAAGTTTTGCTCCTGCAAAAATAAGCTTTGCATCTATTTTTGTGTGAAAGCATATGCATGGTATCTTTCTTGTCTGTGTAAAATTAAAGATGATTATGTCAGGGTGCTATAATTCTCCTACCTTCCTTTCTTCATATGAATGTGTTTCAGTTGAAGTGTTTGAATGAAAATCAAAAGATAGCACTAAAAATTAATGGAAAATAATGAAAACAATGTAATACCTGAGTTGTTATACAACGTTATCTGGAGATCATTGGTGGATCAAGGGTAGTACTGATATTAAGGCACAATTACAAACAGTGGGATACTTCATTTATTGTTGCAACTTTGCTCTTAATGCAGGTTACACATTAGTCATTTCTGAACTGAAATTTGAAGTCTTGCTTAAAAAATATTTTGGTAGGTTTCAGATTTGGGGCATCTGATAGCTTAAATTTGGGGTTCAATTATGAGAAAAGTAAATTTTTCTGTTAATTGCCCAAGTGTCTTGAGGGATGGAGACAGAAGAAAAGGTGAGGGACAGGCTTAAGCAGAGAGGAGTCAAGGTGAGGAAAGGGAAAGAAAATGAAAGGATCCTGAAGCACCATTGATTTGCTGCATCATTTGTCTGAATTTTGCCTTCCTCTGGGGTACTGTAGCAGATACTGCCTGCTGAATGAGAAACAGTGCCAGGCAAGACACAGCAGTGGTCTTATCTCATCTGGTACACTTTTTAAAAAATCATTTGTCATTGGTGAATGCGAGGATTAAGAGGATCCATTAGAGTTATACTTTCTGTTATTAATACCCACAATGAAAATATTCTTTGAAAAGACAACTTTTATGTCACGGGTTTTAGTCCAGAAAACTAAGTTAGCAGAATTCACCTTTTCCAAACAACTGTTTACTTGGAATTCATCTGTAGCTGTCCCTGCCCAAGTTACAGGTCATTCATAATAATAAAGCTTTCTAATTCTGTGACAGAATATTCATAATGTCTTTAAAATACTCAGCTAGATAATGGTCCCCAGGATCTGGACAGCAAGACTTCAAAAGGCAGAGTCCTCTGATCTCCAGTTTCCTTATTCTCTCTAAGCTTGGAAGGTTTCAACTATCAAGCATAGATTAAGTTTTATTGGTTGATAGCCTAATTGCATTTGTATTATCTTTCCCCTTAATATTATTTTCTTTTCTCTGTATTGGATTTCATCCAAATATTAGTACTTCCATGAAGCAGTTTTCTGAAAATGTTTTGCTTTTGCTTTGATGATTAACTGCTTAACACGTGAGTGCTGCAATAAGGTGCTGGTTCCTGATAATAGTTTTCCTTCTGTAAGGAAAAGTTTCCACAATCTTCTGTGCTTTGCTTATATTCGATAGAGCTCTTCGGTTGGGGCTTTTCATGGACAAGATAAGGTTTGGTTAAACATCTGAACTTTTGAATGTTTATCTGAACTAGATTTGACCTCTAAATTTGTCCATCATTAGTTATTTTGCTTTTCTTTTTGGAGACTAAATTATGCTATTAAATATGTTCTAAAGTAGGTTAAGCCCCTGTGCAGTTTGTCAGCTGGAACATTAATTTTAAAGCTAAAACAGTCTTCTATTGTACCTTTTTAACATTTTGTCTGAATTTTAACCAGGGCTGGTTAAACACAGAGTCAGTGCACCCATGCAAACCCCACATGTAGCTGACAGAAGTGTCTCAAAGTTGTTGTGATGACTGGCCTGATTTTATTTCAGGAAGAGATCATGATATATAGTAATAATTTGCCTGCTCAGGCAGCTTGTTCCAGTGCAGCTGTTCCGGAGACTGGATGAAGTACTAAATGTCACCGCATGGCCTGCAGTGTCTCTGGAGGTCTCCCCCTCTGAGGCCCTACTCCTGGGCCAGGCGGACTTGGGGTCCCAGCTACTGCTGCAGCAAACTCGTTGCACTAGCAGCAAAGGACATGCTCATTTCTGGGGTCCCAGTTACTCATGCTTTCAGCTGACACATCCGTGTGGCCCCTTGGGACTCATGTCTTAACTGCAGGGACCCAGATCTTGCCCTTCTGCTGCCTGTGTGATGAGAAGGAGCCTCCATCAGATTGTAGAAGAGTGGGTGGATGCTGTAGAAAGCCAGCAGTGTGGGTCCCGGACCAACCTTGCGCCTTGGCCAAAGCTGCACTAGGTAGCACAAGGAAGAGAGAGGACAACCTCTAGTTTCTATCTGCTGTTACGCAACTGAACTGTATGACCTGATCTTTATTAGAAGACCAGCTTCTGATAAAGTCAATGCTAATGAAGCCCACACCTTACTTACGCATACTGGAGTCAGATCTTTCAGGTAAGCAGTTGTAAATTTACAACATAAACTATTATAACATAGTAAGTGGCTAAATACACCAGCAGCTTCATCCTGGGCTTTCCTATTCCTCATGTAATTACACTGTCTCAGCCCAAGAAAGCAGACATACTCACAAGGCACCTTTTCCCACTAATAGCCTCCATAGAGTAGGCTCACGCAAAAGCTATAACCTCCATTTGGTCTGCTTTATGTTTATTTTCTGCAGATCCTAAAGCACCTTTAGTGGAAGTCTTTCCTGTGTCCTCGCAGTGCAACTCTGACATTACCTTGTAAGCAAAGAGCTGTAACTGCTGAAAAGTTTGAAAATCAATTGTGTTTTAACAAATAGAAATAATTTCTATAGAAACATAACATGAAGTTGATGGCAGTAAAGGTCACTTTGTCTAAAGCTTATATTTATGTGAGTACAGATCTTGGAGATTCTTACCAGAACTTTCACTTAAGGTAAGAAGTAAAAAGGATTCTTAAATCCATTCATTTATTCTTTTTTAAAAATGAGTTCATGGGTGATCTTTTGCTCAGTAATACTTCTCTAATGATTTAATTGCAGTGGACATAATTTGATAGAGTCAACATATAAACAGAGTACAGCAAATGGATTTCAGATCTTTGGCTAAATATTTCTTTATTACTTTCAAGATAATGGATGTGCTTTTCTCCTTCGTAAACTATCACATCTACATTCACTGGAAAGTACTAAAGTTACTATATTTAAAGGGAAAAATATACTGGAACTTGTGGTTTGAAACAACAAATACACAGATGAATGTCACTACCATTTCTCATCGGCAATAAACAATTTTAACACGTTGGTTTTCATAACTTCTGCACTATGAATTAATTCCATCCTTTATTGTATGAGAAGCATTAGAAGTTCATCGTGGGTCAAAAAATGTAAGGTTATGAATATAATTGGAGGCTGAGTGCAATGGAAATATAATTAAATTTTAAAATAATTTACTTTTTAAATTTAGAAGTACAAAATGTAATTGATAAGAGTCTCAAAAAAAAGAAAATTCTTTAGTATGATATTCTTTCTGGAAAGGTCCCATAAGATCGGATCTGAATAAAAGATTCAACAAGGTATCCAAGCGCATGTCTAAATTTAAATATATGAATCATTTGTGTGACTCTTAACAAGGGTGATATAAATGCAGCAATGCCAAGTCTCCCTTGTTCTCTACAGATAATTAGTTTGTTTTCCAAAGCATAAGGCAGAATTCTATGTAGGTTTTGAAGTTAAAAGTGCACACATGGCCGGCAGTACCCAGCCGCTCAGAAGGGTTTTCTTTTGGCATAAGAGTCTATCTGGTGCTCCTGATAGAAAAAGGAACCGTATAATCTTCTTGTCCTTTTGTCTGAGCTATTTAGTGTAAGTGATGACTAGTCATATTATTTGCAAAAGGTTGAAAAGGTTTGGTTTTTTTTTTTAGACTAACTCAGTCAGGAGGTAAGCATAAAGACTTGAAAGTATTGACATATATTCCACAACAGAAGAAAACAAACAGAACTCCATGTTCTAAAAAACCCTCAATGCCTTACTTGTAAATTACTTGTTCAACTCGATCTGGAAATAGTCTTCAGTTCCTTGCTCTGCCTTCTCAACCTTTAATTGCATGTTTGTTTTCTTTTGGGAAGTCTGCTTAAATTGTATTTTTATATTATATATGTCAACTTCAAAAGTCATAAATTCAAATATTGCAATTTTTTTCCTCAATAACTATTTTGTTTTATGTCAGTGGGATAGACTGTATGGCTGAAAACACTAAAACAGAGCAGCACTGAGTCACCCAGGTAGCAAAGGGCAAGGACCATTCTTTAACTCCTATGTGTTAGACAAGTTATTGAGTATTTTTCTGGGAATTTTAGCAACCATCTCTAAAGGAGAAAAGTACACCAAATGCAAAAAGCATCTCCATCTTGCTCCTGCCTTTTGCTCGTATTCATCTGTAACTAGGTCACTCTTTACCTGAAAATTTACAGAAAGCAGGTACGGAGGAGGCTTGAGATCAGACAAGTCCTCAGTGATCTGTGCTCTTACAAAACTGTCCTCTTCCCTTCAAGGGGGATAAAGGGCTGCAGCTACTTTTTGCAAAGAGACTGTGTCAAGAGTCCTAATCCCTGACATGGGCTTGGGGAGACCAGTTTCCTCTTCCCGAGCACGCTGTACCCTCTCTTCCTAGAGCCTGAATAGTCTGACTTTGTGTACTGTAGCAGATTTCATCCAAGTCCCACATGTTTTACATTAGTTGAACATAAACTGGTCATACTGTATGAATAAAACGAACCCATTGATTTCTGGCACTGTGGTTTTTATATTCAAGTTAAGTGTGTATAATAGCATTTCTAATATTGTTACAATACCAAAAAAATTGTGGAAAGAAAGGCTTGGCATGTCCTGGGTGATCTAGTCCAGTCCCTCCTGTCACAAGGTACCATGTTCTGTGTCCCCTTTTTTAAATTTATTAAGCTTCATCTTAAATTCTTTAATTTTATTTGCCACCACGACTTCTTTGAAAGGGTGTTTTAGAACCTCATATTATGGCCAGTTTATACTCATTTATTCTTGTGCCAACATTGTTCTGCAGTTTAAACAGCTCCTCTCCCTCCCTGCTGTCCTCTTCTCTCCTGCTCCTTTTCCCACCCCCACCAGCAAATTCGTAGAGAACAATCACAGCCTTTCTCAGCCATTTTCTAGCTGGCCAAACTTGCCAAGCTCCCCGTCTGCTTTCGAAAGCTCAGCTCAGCAGCCTGGTCTGCTGGTACTTCTCACGGCCACTGCCTGCACCATTTCTGGCATGAATTCCCATCTCGCACATGAGTGTCCAAGGTTGCACTCTCTAAGAGGGAAGTATTTTGTATTAATCCTCCTCTGATCAGGCATTGGGTAGTATTAGGTCTCATCTTGTTTCTCCAACTTCCAGTCTCAAAGTCACTAAGATTTTGTCTGATATCCCTGTTCTTGTCTCAACTGATGTTGCTTCCCAGCCTTGAGTCACCAACAAGTATTTTTTGAATGCTCCTGCTTTTGTTGTTGAACTCGTTAGTGAAAACACAAAGGTCAGTTCCAAGAATATTTAAGGACTTGCACTGGTAACCTGCCTTCAATACAGTAGTTCTCCTTTCAACAAAGTTCATTTTAATACCTTATTTAGTCACATCGCAGTTACTGTTTTAAATTTCTACATCTTCTCTAGTTTAACTAATAATTTCCCATTTGGCACTGTATCATATGCACAACTGCAATCCAGATAGATTTGGTCTATTGCATTTTCCTTTTCTAAAAAAACCCATTTATTTTGTTAAAGAAAGATATCAGGTTAGTTTGGTATGATCTTCCTTTACAAATCTAACACATACTCAGAAATATTGCTTTACTTCTCTAAGTATTTATGGTACAAATACCACTAAGAAAAGCTGTGAGGGGAGTGCCAGTTTGTTTCACAATGTGTGTAGTGATATTTAACACACTATTCATTTATTTCCATTTATTATTAGTGGGGGACAAAATTTTTAAAAAGTTTATACGCATAAAAGCATGATGCAAAATACGAGTTATGTAGTCATTTTATTGAATCTTTACTGCTAATGCACACAAATTTCACAAAGTGTAATGACACTACTGAGCACTTAAGTTGTTAGGCTGTCATATTACAGAAAAGTTATTTGTGCTATATAAGCACTGTTTTCTTTTTCCTATTGTTTATTTCTGAGCTTGCTTCATAAACATTTGTTAATGCAGATATACGTGCTGTGGCAAATATCTGTTTTAAGACCATAAACCTGAATGACTTCAGGTCTTTCGGTGCCCCTGTAAATAAAATCTTCCTAGCATCTGCTGGCTGGTGATACCCATTCTGTCACGTGGTGCTGCAGATCTTGGGTCTGTGCTCTGTAGTTATAAAATCTGTAATTTTAAAGCTTATCCTAAATATAGGGATTAGGGGTAATGTCTGATTCCTGCATTTTCCCCACCAAGTGTTTGTGTGGTGCCCTTAAGCAGACCATGTATCTGCCTCACATTTCACTGTTTTACAAAAATGAAACAGTAATTATAGCATGGGTATAACTCATGTGACCTGGCCAGGAATTTCACTAAGGGATAAACCAGGACGGCTGACAAAAGTCTTTAACTCAATAAAGTAGGTGAAGTAAATTCTTTATCCTTAGTGAGCAGACTTTATTGACTCCATCTCAGAGCATCACAAAGAAAAGGAAGGAGGCAAGGACTTGGTTTTGTCACTCTCAAATCTTTGGTGCCAGTTGAAAAACTGACCATTTATATAGGCGATAATGCATGTTGCTCCTTCCTTAAAGGACTAGCAGTAGTTTCAGATCTGCTGCAGGCCAAAAAAATCTGAAAAACTGTTAAATTCTGGTTCAAATGAGATCCAGTAAAACTTAAAGTCATGAGTCATTATATATTCTTAATTTACAGTGTCTCCTGGAACGTAGGCATAGTCATACGCCTCTGCATGTTAAGTTATATTTCTTCAGGAGGATGAGACACTCAGCAATTAAGCATTCCCATTACTTGAAATTAATTAATTAACTAATTAATTCCTTTAAATTAATATTTTCACACATATGTGATAGTTCAGCTGTTAGACTGGCACTTTCATTATCCAAAGTTACAGAGACCTACTTCTACCTCCCCTTTTGCCATCTCAGCTTTGATTCAGTTCTGCAAGATGCTGCTGAGGACTCTGGATGTGAGTCTGTAAAGCACTTAAGAAAATGATTAGTTTAAAACATCAGAGATCACAGTTAAGCCCATGGATCTGTTCACATGTATTTTAAGAAAGTTGCAGCTAGGATTTTGGTCAGTGTATTCCGTATTTTGAATGGTCAAGCTTGTCACTTTTAGTATTCCTTGGGAAAAGAACTATTAAATCTCAGTTTATGGGTGTTATCGTTATACTACAACTCATCTCCATTTCTAAGAACCTCCTGAAATTTTAAAGTCCTCAAAAGTATTAAAAAAAAAAATCGCATGGTCCAGACTGCTTGTGGGTTTCTTTCTGGCAGAACAAGCCTGATGGAAGAGATGGCACAAATGTAAAGCTATTTGAATCTCTTAATGCCTTATCCACTCCCACTGCTGCTCTTCATGCTGTATGAGCCCTTTCCATCCAAATGAATTACATATGATAATTTTTGGTGTTATATTACACAGATAGGCATCATAATAATGTATTTCAGTTAGGAAGAGGTACTTGGAAGAAATTGGTTTTGCAATACACATGATGTGAGACAATCAATAGTGCTTTACTCTGACAAGCACTGTCAATATCCATTGTCACAGTTCAGAAAGTCATTAATGGATAGTTCTTCAAAAACCAATGCTTTCAACACGTTAGAAGTGTTCAGATATACTGTACCTGGCAGGAATTAATCATAGGTAAACCCTTGGGATTATGTAGAAATGTCTTGTAAATTAAGAGTGAAATAAAAGTCATTGGAAGGAATGTGAGATCATGTTATACGGAGTTAGAAAATCTTGCCAATAAAATATGAAGCTGCATATGAACATATTAAAACATTTTACTTTCTGAATCATTCAGGCTCTGCCCAGAACATCACACCCAGGAAAAACAGTCTGCTAGAAATATATTGTCTAGGTACATGACTAAATTCGCAAAGTAATCACGTAAAAATTTTGATCCTTGCTCTGAAAAGGTTAGAGCCTTGCCTTGTTGTTTTAGTTGTGGCCGTGCCAAAACCCTGGAGAAAGGCTTTTGTAACTTCACCTTGCGAATATGTTAGCCACTGCTAAATCCTGCTTAAATTCTTATATGTTTACTCTCATTGCATCATAGATACAATTTAGTGCATTAAATTATAGCAAGTAGTTCCTCATTTATACATCTCAAACATCCATTGACTCTGATGGTACTGTTTCTGCAGAACTGTGTGATTTGGAGGCAGTGCATTAATTCTTTCCTTCCACCTGTTTTCTTGTGTAAAAACTCATGTACAGACTTTATTGTATGGTTTTACATTATACTCCTGTTATTTATATGTTATTAGGAATATTAAGGCTAGACTTGTGGCATTGAATAAGTATTCAGAGGATTTATATAGGCCCCCACAATGTCAGGTCAGGTTTTTTCTTGGTGCAATATTTTTTTCAAAGAATTTGGCCTATAGTTATCCTTCCTAATTCAGCTGAAGTTATTACAGTGCTATCCAACATTAAGGACCAAAGATGTGTTCTTTCTTTTATGCCTAATGTTGTGTTTATACTATTTTCTTTTTGTATCTAATCTGTATTACACTTCTCTAGTAATCACAAGCTGTTGTGATTTAATATATCTTAATTCTAGAGCAAATTGTCTGAGGAAAAGATCTTGCCATTTTTTTCATTTGTCCCTTCATACCTTTCCCACCTGTGGGGTAAATAGAGACTGAATAAAGTGACCAAAGTAATCAGAAATGCTATTCTTGATCTGAGGGTCCAGCTTGATTTCCAGACAAACGGGAAAGTCAGACAGTATTCAGGTTACATTTGTGTCGCTGGATTGAAGTGACTTTGCACCCACTTGTGCCAGCAGAAGAAATTTAGCATAATATTGGACTCTGTTGGGTTCCCCTCTACATGTACTGTAAAAGGCCCTGGCCCAACAAGAGCAAGCATGTGTTTCCTTTTTCTGTCTCAGAAATATCAGTGTAATATAAGAAATACTTAACTGAAGAGTCTGTGCAAAGGGAGGGGAATTATCCTTCTGTTTTCTGTCAGTTTTGAAGCATTTATGTGGATATGTCAGTGTGAGTAGCTTCAGAGACTGAGGATATTAATTTATTCAGTACAATGAATCAAATGGCACACCTATGCAGTTTATATCAGGGAGCATAAGTAGAACAAGCAGTAGATTTTATTTCCTATTATTTTGTACTTAGGTCCTTAAGTGTCCTATTTTATTTCTGTATGGAACTGCTTTCCACTTTTTTATGTTGTTTGACATTTGCCAGCTCTCTTTCATGGAGGATTCTTCTGACCAAATCCAGAACCTGAAATTTAAAAAGGAAGGTACTCCAAAAAATATTTATTGTGTTTTTTGAGTTTTATAACTACTTTTTTTTTTTTCTCTCTTGGAAGTAACATTTGGTCCTCTTTGTATTTCCAAATATAATAGCAAAGTCATTTTAATGTGGGGATATCGCGAGAAGAATGGTTTGGCAAGGGAAGGAATATTTCTAAATGAAATCCCAACAAGAATATTTCTGGCTAAGCTTGGTTTTGGAACATGCTATCTAAACCCTTGAATTTCTGGGAGGCTTGGAGTTTCCCTCTGGTGACTCACACACATTTAATAGAATAAAATAAGAAATTCATCAAAATTAGCTTTGCTGCTGTTTTTAAGTATCTGTTATACAACTCAACATAGAACATACAATATTATCCATGACAATAATTCTTCCTACCTCTAGATGTAGTTTTAACACCATAATTGCTGTTTCAGGTATAAAACTACCAGCTGGGTTAATGCATCTTTCTAAACAGAGGGAACTTTACCCTGCTGTCAAGTCACAGATCCCCTACCCTACCATTCACAGTATGACCACGCTCACTTCAGTTAGAATATCCCAACAAATCTGGTGTGTGCTCAGAGCTAAGCATGTAGTTCAAGTGGGCATAAAATGCTTCAGAGTCCCGCAGAATGGGAAATGTGGCAGGCATCTTAAGTGACTTAAGAGACGTTTTCACTCCTGCGTCATTTGCACTGGGGAAGTTTCACTGTAAGTCAGGAAAAAACAAACCTAAACATGAATTGCTATGGACAGAATGACCCTGAGCAACAAGAGAGTCCCCAAACTAAATACAATTCACTTCACTGTTTCAAAGTACCATTAAGGCGCAGAATTAGAAACATCCATTTGTTGTTCTTTTTATAGCACAGCCAAGTGACTTGGAATTTTAGCTTGTCCCTGCCAAGGATTGCTCAATTTCGAACAAAAAGTCCTCCACTATAATGTTAAAAAAGCACCAACCATCAATTGAATGCTAATCTTTATGTTCTGTGATACATCACTCCAAGAATGCTACCATTAAAAAATGTGAATTCTATTTTTCATAAGTGATGGATTATTGTACCAAGCTGTGTATTTTCCAGTAAAGTGTCCTTTTATTTGTCCTGTGTGATTACTAGTTTGTGGAAGTATGTGTGGGGTCATTTTAGTGCTGTGGGAAAATGGAGCACTCTTCTGTTAAAATCAGTAGTGAAATCAGAAGCAAACTATGCTCTGATCATCGTAGGCATGTGTTTAAATATTGCTTTCCTTAATTGGCTATGTTCTATTTACTTAAAATGAACAATTTGGCAAGTTTTTCTCCCTTGACAACAGCAAAGCGTAAACCATTTTATAAGTTTGGCTGTTAAAATCAGATTTGTAATGTAAACCACAATATTCCAGGGTTGTTACTGTTGCTTAACCAGTTATTTTAGCTTGCCATTGTTTTATAATTGTGCACCTTTAAACATTTTGGTTCTGTTTATAACTTATGCAAAACTTCTTGCTACAAAATAGCCTGATAATATTGATCATAATTTTATTTTTGCGCTCTCTCTTCCCTTGGATGCTCTATGTGAAGATCACTGCATTATAGGGGACATTCAGTCTGGGTGGGGAGATTAAGGAGCATCTCTGTAACAGCAGCTAAATTATCCAGGGTACTATTTAGAAATTCTGTCGAAGGGACAATGGAGCAACTCCTGCGAGTTCAGCTTGTGGAGAATACTGTGTTTTGGTGGATTGATTGGTAAATTGATTTTCAAGAAAAGGTGGAAAGCTCTTCTTTCCTCAGAAAGCAGAAGCCAGCCCTCTCTCAGCTGGAGGTCCTTGCCAGGGAAGGCTGTGCGGCTCTGGCTACCCCATTAGACTGCTCAGCATTTGGGGGAATGGGCAGGGTGAGAGAGCCCAGGACACGGGATGAGGGTTATGCAAGCTTGGTGAGGCTCAGGTGATTTGTTAGAAAACTTTAAATATCTACTTATTCAGGGAAAGCTTTGGAGAAGCTCTTCCCATGGCATCGCTGCGGCTTCTGGAGCATGCTGGGTTTCTCCTTCCTGCTAATACTGCCTATTTTGATAGCTATGATGGTGCCCTGTAAGCACCTCAGCAGAGAAAAAGTTAAATTTATGCCTTTGAAACTTCCTCCAGGGGATTTTCTGCAGCTGGGTTCTATGTCTTTTTGACACAGAGCAGGAATAAATTGAGCTCAAAATGTTTCTCAGTTTGGTAAATGCCTAAATATAATAAAATATAATCATTAGGACGGGAATACTTTTCTTTCCATAAATTAATGCATCTTGCACACATTTCATGGCATATAGCCATGTTTTCTATAACTGTATTAAATATATGTATAACGCTTAATCCATCTTGGCAACAGAATTCAGTCCTTCACTAGTGGTGTAACCATCCATCCTTTCTCATAACAAGTTGTATATAGCTAATAGTACATAGTACACGTTAGGTCCAGAGTTTTAGTTGAAAAATCATCTGTGTGAAACTTGTGGGATTCATGAGCATTTCATGAGTAAACTGGTCGCCATCCCAATACTTATGGGCAATAAATAATACAACTCTGTGAATAACCAGCAGAGTGAACTCTTCATGTTTATTCACAAAAGTATTAATCAGATGTTTTGTACTATCCAACCAGCTACACTGCTGACCTACTGAATGTTTTTATTAGGGTGGCTATGGCCATTATTTTCTAAGGATATTTGAACAAACTAGTATTAGTTTCAAAACATCATTTCACTGAAGCTTTTTCTTTTTATTTCCTTTAGTTTTCAGACTGAACTACAGTGCCTCTGACACAAATGACAGAAACCGAGTTAAAAGCAGACTAAAGAAGTTCATCTCCCGACGACCCTCCTTGAAAACATTGCAGGAAAAGGGACTTATTAAAGGTGTGTTCAGTCTTATATACTTTTTTGGAGTAAAAATTCACAAATGAATTTTTCATTCTCAGTTAAATGAATAAGTGCATTGGACATTTACTTCTTAGATATGGTTCTTTTGCTGTATCTCATAAAATTTACACTGCTGAACTGCAAAGGAAAAATCAATGTATGGTTACATCTACCTCTGTGCTGACTACTGCTTCAATTTTTCTGCTTTGGTGTGCACACGGTAGAAGCCCTTCCATTTAACACAGGCACTCACCATGCACATTGCAAATCAACATACTGCACAATCCCATTTCTTTTTAAGAAAAGAATGCTGATATAGTTTTGTATTTTAGAATCCGAAATAGGAACGTCAGATGCTGTGCTGATTAATTTCTTTTCTAGGGTAGGCTGGAATACTTTCTGCTGTCTTCTCTCATGATTTTTCTAACTCACCACCAAAATACATTTTTAACAATTTAAAACACGTGCCAGTGAATAATAAATGCTTTGAATCCATGATTTTTTCCTACTTCAATTTCTTGCTAAGTTGGTCAGCCATCACTTTCACATATCCTTAAAAAATTGTTTCTTTGATAAAATGTGTCTGTTGTTAGTTTATCCAAGGAGTAAGCGTTTTGCTAAGAAGCTGGTAGTTAACTTGAAGGCAGTAGCTTCTGACCACTAATAACCAAGCAAAGCCATGTTTTCAAATATTGTCTGGAATAATGCTTTAAAAATTTACGCACTCCCAAATTATTATGTGTGAAACCCACAACTGCACATGCAAATTGACTAGAAAGAGGCATTTTGCCAGCAGCCCCTGTCAATCCGGGGAGTGTGAGTTTTCCAGTGGTGTGTCAAAAATGGCAAGGGGTGTTGCTAGCGCAT
>VYZV01007955.1:13974-28634 GCA_013401275.1 Pandion haliaetus | reverse complement strand
TAGTGCATATTAAATTTGTCTGTCCTGAGCCAAGAGATTGACCCTAGCCAGCAAAAGCTAAAGCAGCCACAAGAGTTAAACACCAGCTGGGCCCATGTCTGAAGCGAAGGAAGAAGATTTTATGAAATAAGTTCTCATGGTTTAGATACGTGCAGAAATGTTCACTGCAATGTTGCTTACTGTAAGGAAATCTTCATTATATAAAATCATTATGTGCCTTAGTGATGGACTTCTGCTTCTAACTGCCACAGAAACGTTAAAAAAATGTCATTTATACATAAATATATGTGTGTGAGGTGTGCACACTTACACAGCAAACTTTCAGGATCTGTCCTTCCACATTCGTAGTATCTGATTTCAATACCTCGGAGGGTTTTGCCTCTTTGAAGTACTGTGTGGGTTGAGGGTGGGATTTGAATGCATCTTGTTAGTTTGTTTCAGTTATTACAGTAATAGAGGAGTAATTTATAGTCTTTTAATTTCTGGATTTAAGGGGGTTTTTTTTAGTTTAATAAAGTGTGGCTGATGAATCTCCTGTGGTGTTACATAGGGATCAGATGTGATCCCTGCTAACAAATCCAGATTCATTAGCATAACTCAAATCCATCCTCTAATATATCTCTCTAGGAAAGCCAGATGAATTGGGTTTTGGCTACAGTTGCATTAAGCTCTTGATTCGTAATCATAGCTTGGATCTACCTGGGATAGTCTTCCATGGATAACAAAGATGCACAATTTGTGACACAGTAATTCAGAATCGGTNTTCATTAGGATTAGGTTTTGGCCATGCAAATGAGGCAGGATTCGTTAGCACAGCTTAATTCCAATCTACGGTAAGTCTATGTGAAATGCTCATTTGATAAGGTTCCTTCATTGTCTTCACCAGAGTTTATCCCTTAATCTGTTAAAATGTTATGAAAATGCAGTTGCAGTGCTTATATAGAGACCACTTTTAAATGTTAATTTTTAGGCTCACATTAGAATATTTTAAATCACAAAATGCAACCATACAGATTAAAAATGAAAAGCTTGCCAAATTTTGTATTATAAGATGCATCTATTTATTTTTCTAAAGGTGACTTAAATGGTTACAGAAACCTCTCAAAACTATTTATTTGCTCGTTTCTTAAGGGAAAAAATGTTAACCAATTTTTACAAGAAAAAATTCCTCCAGCTCTGAGAACATGCATACTAACTTTTATCCCATAGGGAAATACTTCTGTCAGAATTGTAAATCCCTTAAAATAGGGGCTCGTAATAAAAGTGTGTCTAAAGCCTTGCAGGACATCTCGGTACCGAATTTTTGACAAAGAGCTGTTCTGTGTGCTAGTGAAGAATTGATATAAATATCTGTGAAGCGTGTGGTGTTAATTACTCCAATGCAGTGGCACTGTAGGTGCTGTGAAAACCTTCACTTTTCATCAAGTGCTATTCATATTTGCCAGGGGCACTATAAAGCTCTCAAATCTATATTGATTTTTTACATTGTATGTCACATTGGAAGCAAAACTCCAATAAATTTAACACGTAAATTATAGTCATGAGTAAATACATTTTAAGGTGGTAAGTTCACTTAAACACAGTTCTGTGCTCTGTTAGTCACTGATGTGTACACACTTGGCCAGAAGACTCGACACATTTCTCTGCATTAACCAAATTTGGGAATACAGGCTTCAAAATTAAATAGCAGTTTGATCTCCTGGGGTACTTTGTTCTGCCAACACTGTTATCAGGAAATCTAGAAATTATGTGATTGTCATTTAACTCTTAACAAAACTTTGTTTATGTAGAATGTAGCAAATAGCCTCATTAACAAATGAGAAGGATAGGAAGTAGGCAGATAATAATCAGACAAGGAAATATAGCAGACCAACGTGTAAATGTTAGTTGCCTGTTGATCTGAAAAACGAAGGCGTGCCGACGCTTTACATGACAAAAAGTTATTTTTGTCATCGCTGTCCCATTTGCTTTCTAGTCTTTGCATAAAAGAAGCCAGAATGGGAACAGCACGTTGGCTCCATTCATTGCCATGGGCTGGTGACTGGGGCTTTTCATGCTCCAGTGAGAGCTCTAATGAAGATCGTCAGCCCTTCTCGTTCCATCTCACTCCTGCTTACACAAAATATCTTTGGCCTAGAAGCATTTTGAACTGGTTTTGACGTGATGTGTGATACAGTATTTTTGCGTAATGTGTCTGTGTCTATATACGCACTTATGTCCGTATATATATCCACACATGCACGCAAACCTAGAAATCGTAAATAAGAGGCATGTTCTATGTCTGCCATTTTAACAGTGTTATTTTGAGAATAACTGTGTTCAAATTTATATGCTAGGGCAGGGGTCCTCAGTTCCTCGGGATTGAAATATTCTCAGAATTTACAGAATCTGCACTAATATGCTAGAAAAATAATATATAAATCTTCTCTTTTAAAACTACTTTATAGTCTATAATTGAACTTTGATCTTTATGTTTGAGCTTTGTCATGATTTAATATAACCCAAAATGAATTGCCAACCTTCAACTTGATATTGGCCTGCTAACTTCCTGATTTCTGAGCCTTTCTAGTCCACACANGAAATGAGGAAAATGCAGCCATGCAGCTGGCAAGAAATTATCTAGGGATTTTTGGTGTGTATTTTTTTTTTTTCCCCAAAAGCTAGACACCAAAAGAACTTCATTGAATTTATTTTGTAAGTTAAGTTAAGGCAAAAACCAAAACAGCATAAAAATTGGAATGGTTACAACTGTTTCAAGATGAAAATAAAAGCCACTCAATTGCTAGTGAAAGGAACTAGCTGTGATTTGGCTTGATAGCCTATAGAACGGGGCTCAGCATATGTTGGTGGTTGTGCAGATAGCAGCACAGAGATCATCAACCATTTTATTTCCAGACAAGGGAAAACATCTTTATTGTCTCATATGTCTCAATGGACCTTGGAGTTGTTCAGTGTAAGGAGTGTAATATTCATGAGAAGTCCAGAAGACTTGATTAAGACCTACCTTTGGTGAGTTCTGCAATTCTTCTGGGTTATGCAGGAATTTAGCAAGTGATCTGGTGCCCATAATAACTTAGGGAAAGTTAGGAAAAGTTTCCTTTGACTTGCAGTGACAGTGGGTCACAAGGGTATTTCTTTCTTTGACCACTACATGGACATTTGGAATTCCGTTTCCCAAACCCCGTGGATGGCCAAACACTCGACAAAGTGATTTTTTTCATTTGATATGATGGTCAGAAATAATTCAGATAATTTTAAAATATCTCATTTTTGGAGACCCGTTTTGAGGAGTACAGCAGACTCCCTCTCTGTGAATTCAAATGAGCTATTGTCCTCAGTAAAACACCATAATTTCTTAAAAGAGACCAGTGTCTGTAGTACTCTCTATTTTCCCTTTTTCTGAGAATGTGAAACAAATCTGGCAGCTCATATGCCACTTAATAGTAACTGTTCACAAATGTAATTTTTTTTAAATTGATGACCACCACAGATCAACGATATATAGTAAATCTCAAAGTTAAAAGGACTGGCAAGATTCCCAGCTACCATAAATCAGAGGAGCTCCATTGACAACCTCGCTGACTTCAGTCAGCTGAGGACCTGGCCCACTTATTGTAAAAGCGTCGTGACATTATTTGGAGCCCCAGTCTGGGATCAGCATCATTTTAATGTCTGACTTAATATGTCTGACTCTACAGATTGAGCAGTTAGAAGAAGTCACCTTTCAGAATATGGCCCAACTACATACATCCCTTCCTTCTCCAAAAAATTCACTGCTATGGTGCCTACTGTTCTGTCCCTCTCTCCATACATTCCTCACTTATTTTGCCTTTTTGTTTCTTTCCCCCTTTTCCCTCCCAACATTCAAACAGATACAAAGAAAACAGATGTTGATACAAAGCTTGGTAGTCTAGCAGTCCAAATCCAGATGTAGCAGCATTAACTCTGTTCCTGGAAGGCACTGAATTACTTAGATAAAATTCACATTTCTAAAAAGTTGGGCATTACACCATTATACCTTCTCTTCTCATGTCAGAATTTGAGCTTCTCCACAAGAAATGGGAATATTAGCCATGCCTTTCCCTGTTTTTTTTAATAAAAAACACTGAAGTATGAGTTCCTTCCAAGTGTGGCCACATCTCATCCATGTACACCAAAAACAGTTAAACAATGACATTCTTAGTGAGGATGTGGCTTTAGTGATTTTTTTTTTTAATTGTTTCTTTTCCAGAAGTATTGTCTCCCATAGACTAGATTTCTGCAGCTCAGAATTAGTGGCTTTGCTGCAGCTTGCAAGATCTACTCAAAAAAAGTAGCTCTGTCAGGCTCAGGGAAAACTTGCAGCTCACCAGAATGAGCAATCATTGCGGCTGTAATCATCATTTTCTATTATAAAACTTGCAAATGTCCATTCCCTCCTCTTCTGGTGTCTCATTTTATATCCATGTGCAAAGCTGTCACACACCCCACCATCTTAAATAGAAAGTTTAGTGCGCAGATATCGGGGATGTGTAATGTAAACCATACCACCAAATGTATTATGAATATATTGCTCTTCTTAAAAACGCTTGTTGGTTTTTCATACTACAGTATTGACTAACTGTCTGTGTTTGATGTATGGTTTACCAGCCTGATGTAGACTTATGGTTAGAGCTTAACTTGTTAGTTCTGCTTTTGCAGCCAATTCAGAATAACTACAGATGCCCCAAGATATTAAAATTGACTGCTCAAATGGACTCAGTGTGGGAGTTTCATTGGTTTTAAATTGATAACAGCTGAAAGAGTGAATGATTAAAGCTGTATATGGGCATAGTATGCAGCTCCTTTGTACAAGCTCTTGTGAACAGAATCCACTGTATGGGAGTTGCCTTTGTTCTAATAAAAGATATTTCTGAACAATTGTTAGTTTAAATTTTTAAATGATGAAACAAGAGCATTTCAGGAGCCTATGGAGGAAATAATTCCTGAGAAACTGGAATAACTCTGAGAAGATAAAGTGGATTTCTATTCAGAGGGGAGCATTTAAAGTTAAGTAGCATTCCATAAGGTGGTAATTGTGTCTATTTCCCAGGCATTTGAGTTAAATAAGCTGGATAGGAAACATAAACTGTCATAACAGGAGGTTAGGAGTGTTGTGTACATCTTTTTTTTTTTTTTCAAGTCATAAAAAATGAAGTTTTGAAGGGCTTTATCACAAATAAATCAAACAAAGGCTTTTTTGCTTCTTTTATCCCTTCGGGAGCAGTTCTTACTTTTTGAAAAAATGTGCTGGACAGTTTCCCCTTAAACTAGTTTTAAAATACATATACACATCTATAAAAGAATAAGAAAATAATATTTTAATCTTAGTTACACATAAATCTAGTTTACAAAAGTCAGTAATTTGCCATTCCTATAATTCCTTGTTTTCAAAATGCTGTACAAACAAATCTTAACTGAGTTTTCCTCAACTATCCCTGTGACCTCTAAGAGTGTAAATATGGCAGTGTAACTACTGCCATTCCCATGTTTATGTACAGAAACAGATCCAGAAAAAAATCAATTGACTAGAGAGAGTCACGGAGTTTGTGGTTCAGGAGTACCCAGAATTCAGAGTATTTGGATGACTCATGAGATCATGTACTTATAAATACTCATGAATTTCTAGAAGGGGAAAAAAAAAATCCAAAGAAGTTGTGTGTTATTGTTTTACCATAGACTCTTTTGATGCCCAGCAACTATTAAATGCTGATTTGCTGCCCCTTCCATTCAAGACAAAAATCCTGAGTCTTTATTTTCTAAAGAAGAGGCATTTTAAAGCTTAACTTAAGGATACAGAATATGACCATATCCTTATACTGAAAGGTATATAAAATGAGGTTAAATATTTTGCTGAAGGTACAGAATCCGCACCCAGAAAAGAAGCAATGGACTAGGTGAGAATTGCATAACAGTTTTCAGCCTTTCAAAATTTCCTCCCAGGAATATCAAGTATTCTGTATTCATACTGGGGATTGAAAGAGTAATGCAAAATATCCTGTAAGTTGGTTATAAAGCTTGTAATAGAGAAGAGGAGCTGCTGAACACCTGTGCATTAATTTTGTTTCAGTTCTTCATGTGTTGCTATCTAAACACAGTGCAGTTCTTTGCCTGTTTTGCTTCTGAAATTGCTTACAAGTGTCTTTGTCCACTAAATAAGATACATTTTTACTTCTTTCTAACATAATTTACATTGGAGACCATTCCATATTATGCAGAGAATTTGACAGGTCTTTGCTCAAATTTTAAAAAACAATTAAGATGTCAAAAGAGGAAGTGCTAGTACATTTTAATCATAAATCTCTGTATATATAATTACCACGGAAGGCAGCTATAAATGTTTTATGAAGAAAATGTAACCAGACTGTGCTTTGTCAGAAACATAACCCCAAAACATGTAACAGACTGTTCGCTAATGCTTAACGCCACACATGCACACAACCTTCTTCAGTGTAGTTCTGTGAACCCAGTCCTCCATCCCTTCTGCAGCCGAAACTCCGACTAACTTAAATTCAGGCTTTGATGTACTCTACCAGAATGCAGATCACATCCATTGGGAGGTGCTGGAATAAACTTCCGTGATGCATATCAAGAAGACCAAACCATCCCATGCACCCCACCTTGCTCCCCTGGTTGTTCCCTACTCTGGGGTACTAGGAAAGAAAAGGCAATCAAGTTGCTCTTGAAATCTAAGTTTAGTAAGAAATAGTAGCGATTAACAATAGGAAAGCAAAGCTCCTTGCAAAGCAGAAAATAAACAAATGGGAGTTTGCCTGTTAGTGAGGAAAAGGTGCGCTGCTTGAAGGAAGAAGCACTCAGACTGATTATGGTGGAATATGGTGGGACCGACTATGGAGGAAATATCCAGTACCATGGGAACTGTAGAGGACAGCAGGAGCTCCTGCTGTTCTACAAGGAAGCGTGCTTCTTGGGTTTGCTGTGCAGAGCCCAGGCTTCTGCGAGCACCCTTCAGTTATCTACACAAAAATTTTCAAAACCTCTACACCAAATTTGAAAATGTAGTACTCTGTTGAAATGCTATATGGAGACTGTCTCTTTGGAAAAATGATCATAGTACACTCCTATTATTTGAGCATTTAACTGGCTCCTATTGAGTAGTTTCTCTCATCTGTTTGATTCATTTTGATTCTAGCTGACAACGTTCCCATTACTGATTGCTCTTTTCATAATTTCTCAAATATATAGAGTAGAAATGAGGTGGAGGAAGCTAATTAGTAATCTGAAGAGTTTAACCTGCTCATATAAATATGTTTTAAGATCAACATTCAAAGTTGATCAAAACTTTAAAATCATAAAAACTAAAAGGTAACATTATCTAATTAAAAGATTATTCATCAAAGAAACAACACAAATTACAAGCTAAACTTGCTGTAAGATGCAATCCTCATCAAAAGACATCTAGTACCTCCTATTTTTTAGACAAGTAATTTGATGATAAAAAAGCCTCTTGTAAAGATGAGATGAAATTCTATTAAGTCCTAATGAGGCAAAGTAATGAAGCTCTTGCACCCCTACAGTACTCTATGGCAAGAGTGAAACTCTGTATGCATGGAAGAGACAGGTTCCCCAAAAATATGAGTTTCAGGGTTGGACCAACAGTTATGTAGGATTTTGGATTCAACAAGATATGGAGCTGTATCTCTAGAAGAGCCTTCACTTCTTTATGGCAGGTCCAAGCAAACTCAGAGACCTCCAAGCCTTAGAAAGGTCAAGGTCAAGGTCAAGGTCAAGGTCAAGGTGTAAATGGCAACTGAAACTTGAACCCAGAGGAAAGTACCCAAGTGCTACGGGAGGCAGATATTGAGAGATCTCGTTCTGTAGCAGAAGCCAATGTCCTGTAGGACTCAAAAAGGATTTGTTTCCAACTTTGTCCATGTTTGATAGCTGAGTTTTTAATTAATATGCAAGCTCAGATGAGAGAAAAATCCCACTACTAATAATATGCCTTAATGTATTTTCCTCTTTTTT
The DNA here is from genome assembly GCA_013401275.1 of Pandion haliaetus. Lineage (NCBI taxonomy): Eukaryota > Metazoa > Chordata > Aves > Accipitriformes > Pandionidae > Pandion > Pandion haliaetus. The sequence continues at coordinate 20,627 of VYZV01007955.1, read as the reverse complement.
TTCCGAATGTAGATCAAATTTTTGGCTCCCATTTGCACTTGGTTTGTGAACACGAGAAATCTACAGTCCCCCAGTTTGTAAGACTGTGTATAAAAGCTGTTGAAAGAAGAGGTGAGTACCTTAACATTTGACACCATTTTTTTTTCTCTATTAGTAATCAAAACATTAACCTTGTAACTCTGCTAGAATTGCCAGGGTAGGCAAGCAGTTCCATTTGTAATATAGTTATGAACTGAACTATATCATATTCTGTATCTTAATTTTCTTTATATAAGACACTAATAGAACCCATTCATGCTGATTATTCCTCATAATTTGTTTGACATGTTGTTGTTTTAGTCTTTCTCTGGGTAAGCAAATGCTAAACATCAATAAAATGTCAGTAACTTTCGTTCTGAAGTCTCTGGTGAGTGTAATGCCAATACTTTTTCCGAAGTCCTGAACTGTATTCAACCAAAATAAATGTTATTCTGGTGTAACCATATTTTTTCTAATGCGTGCAGGTGTATAATTTTTACAGTTATTTTAAAAAGCCATAATATTGTAAGAATATTGGCATATTCTATCATTAAAAAGTTTTCATTAATAAGAAAGATTTTCATAGTATAAAAAAGATGTACTTAACACCGTTGCCTGCCTTCCTTTCTGCAGAGTGTATCTTCTCTCATTGAAGGTCATTTTCTTTGGAAGGTACATGCGGTAGATGCAGAATCTTAAAATGTATTGTATAAAAATGTGAGGCTTCATCACCATCTGTTACAAGTTTACAACTTGTTCCAGGGATCTGGGGAAACATATATCTTGCAAAAGATAGAAAATTTATTTTCAGAATAAGGCTGGGTGAACCCATTGTTGCTGCCATATACTGGAGTCTCAGAACAAGAGAACAAATGAAAAATAAAAAGATACTTAGACCGTTAACCACAAAGGAAAAAGCCATTTTAATTCCATCATTGTTACCTGGGTTTATAGTGAAAGGTGCAATAAAACTACCCTGGAGTTTCAAACTCTGGGAAATTCATGCTTTAATTATACAGCAAAGAGAGCACTGGGATATTATTATTCCCAGAATGATTGGCAGGAAGTCGGAGAGTAACAAACTGGAGATTGTTCGGTAGGGGGAGATAGTAGCATTGGTTTTTTGGAGGAAGGCTGGAGCCTGGATAAAGAAAGAGACAAAGAAAGGGGGGAAATGTGTGAAGTGACTATTAATAGAGGAGGAATTGTGAGGAGAAATTCAGAACATGAAAAGGAAAGGCAGAGATTAGATTATAAAAATGCCACGCCATGCAGAACATGTCTAATTACTGTTCAGTTACGGTCTTAGCACAGGTTCTCCAAAAGATGCACTAGATAATTCAAAGATGTTTTGTGGTATCTGACCTCTCCTCCAGAAGAAGTGAGGCCAGAGGTCTCTGCACTGCTGAGCTGTAATAGAAAAATCCAAAAAACCTTATTAGATGTTTATTATCTGTGTGATTATCAGAGAAATGTTTATGGAAGAAAATGAAAATATCACTGTTTCTTCCAAGGATTTCCTTCTTTGGAGTATTGCATTACTTTTCTTATGTTTCCTTCAAACTTGCTGTGACTTAGAGAAGTCTCCCCACTTTAGTTAGTCTGATATGTAAATAAAAGCTAATCATATGGCATGAGATAAAAATTTCATTTTATTGCCGTATTTATGAGTTTATATTTGATATACAGTTTTTTCTATTATCATTTTCTTGGATTAAGATGCTTGCATTTACTCACATTCTATTTACTCAAAGTGTTGTTTTTACTAAGTTCTGGCATAAACTATCTCAGGACAGCAGTAATTTATGTGAAGCTAAGTCCAATGTTTATGCAAGCTTCTGATGACATTTTATACCGGGGTTGGTATTAGGAAGCAGTATGTGGAGGTGCCAAGTCTCCCGGCATGGCTGAGACTCAACAGATCTGAAGCCCTCCTCTTAATGGCCAGATATGCCTCCAGCCAAGATACTCAACTGCAGAGTCATGGGAAATACTTATGTACCAATTATGGGAAAGGCACATTTAATGAAAACTGTATGTTTACTTTCATAGTCTTAGTAAGATGGCCTAGATACTCAGTACAGCTGGCATATTGGCTGTTGCAGAAAAGCTTTTTTTCCTATTCAGAAAATATATCATCTACATACTGTAACTGTACCAAAAAATGTTACTTGGGTGCTTTGTTTAAGATAAAGCATTATTAGGAAAAAAGACTTTCGGAGACTAACCCTAAACGTTGCTTACAAAACATTCATGCTTCCTGAACGGTTGTATTCTTATTTACCAGCTCACGGTTTTTAATTCTTGTTTACCTATTGATTTTCTATTTGTTTTTCTGATTTTTAGAACATTATCACTGTGCACAGAAAGTTTAGCAGTGATCTGAATAAACCATGTTAATTAGTACATTTTCCTGTGTAGATGGGGTTACACACAATAGCCAACTGTAGTAATATTCTCCCACAGATTAAAAATGTAGAGGGCGTCATTAACTGTTGGCAAGATTACCTGTTTGGTTACACTATTTTGAAATTAATATCTACATTGAAATCAAAGGAATTCTTCTGAAATTAATTTGCTGCAACTGAGATCAGATTTTGGTCATTTATCCCCTAGGCTACTGGTTGCTTGCTCACCATTTTAGGACGGAGGTGCTTTATAAGGTTTGGTCTAAAAATTCACACACCATAATGCGTATTTATCTATCCGACAAGGATTCACTTGTTCAAGAGTGGATTCCGTTTTTTCAGCTTCTTTTGCTATTTGTAGTTATTGAAATGGGAATGGGAATCAGACGGTCTTTCTACATTTACTCAGCCATCTCTCAGAGATGGTAGTGGAGTTTAATGAAGAGGGTCAATAAAAATGTGCCTGTTCTTGTAAACTTGAAAGGAAAGTGTGACATTTTATTTTACTTTTTTTTTATGCAAGCTCGAGGGGGGGGTGTGTTCTTCCTGTATTATTTATTTATTCATAAGTTCTGATGAACTTCTTGTCCCGAATATTTAGCTATACAGACCTGTGCTGCCGAAATCAATAGTATCTAAGCAAAGAGCATTGCATCCTTGGTATCTAATGAAATATCCTAAATAGAAAAAAAACTCCCATGTATATGATGTGACCTGGTTAGGGTAAGAGAGTAATTCTGAAGCATGCAATAATCAGATTGAAGAAATACAGTGGCTACTCAAAAATTTCTATTTCTTGACTTTCTGAGGATCTTGGAGAAAAACTTTTTCTTGGAACAGTGTGTTCCTTGTTTTTTCCATGTAGTCTTTTACTTTGCCATCAACATGTACCTTGGATGTAGATGGGGCTTTTCTGGGGCTGTTGGCCTGATTTTTTTAATCTGTATTCCACACCGTTTCTTGTCCCCAGAAAGTGTCTGATAGGTAGTCACAACGCTGAGCTGAGCGGTGCACCAAGGAAAGCCTGGGACAAACCTTCCAGTGTACTATAACTCACATGCTGTGCACTCCTGCCAAGGGTGGGGCCCATTGCAAGATTTTTGGTGTTTCTAGGCCAGATATTATTTCCAGTCATTGCTTGAGTCGCCTATTTACTTTGTTATCGATGACCCTTTAAAAGTCCTGGCTGAGTTTTTTTGCTTTTTTTTTTTTTTTAAATATTTGAAAGGCTTGAGTAGTACACATTAAAAAAAAAAAAAAAAATCAGTCTGCATTGTACCTAAACAAAATGCCATCCAGTACTTCCCAAACTAATGTTTTATTGTGTGAAAACAGCCTGATACTAAACTCTTTTGCAGGGCTGATCATTTGTCTCTGTGTCTAATGACAAACCCAGAGCAATCAGTATCCTAAACCTACCGAGGGTATCCAGTGTAGTTCAGGTTTTGTAAAGAAATACAGTACTAATACTCCAGGGAAATACAATTTAACTTTCATCCCTCTTTTGAAATGTCCTTCATTTTCTCCCTCCATTCCCAAATCCAAGTTAGTATTCTCAAATCAGCCTAAATGACTTGAAAAATGACACTGCAGGCAGCAAAGCTGATGATTACAGGTACCGTTTCCATTCTAAACTGGACATTGCAGACATTGTTTTCTGTTGCTTTTCTTGGAGCACAGGATGCTCTGACAGGAATGATACACAAAATTACATATTTGATTCAATGCCTAAAAGCCACCCTGGGATCCATAACCTTGCTTAAAGATTTAAGAAAGACCTTTAGTCCACTTCTGAGAAGGTTCTTAGCTCAGAAAACTTTATCTTTCAACTTTACTTCTTAGCAGCTGTTATGTTTTTTTGCTGTCGTTTGTTTGACAGGATCCAGTTATAGGTTCCGATGTCTGTTTAAAGAAACAGGGAGGTTGTTGGCTTTAAAATTCCCTTACTGCTTGTGTGTTCAACATTTTCCCAGGCTTTTCTACATAGTTTGCCAAGTAAAGGGACTGACCTTTTGTAGCAAACACTTTTTCATTTCTAAATGCTCACTTTGATTTTTGTCCCATTTTATGCTCATTCCAAACTGTTTACAACCCACTAAAAATGACTGTGAATTATATGTTTGTGTAATGGATTCCTTTTGTGGTCAGAGTGGAATGTTTACTTTGAACAATTAGTTATCTTTGGGCAGATTATAGTGACCTGAAAAAAGAATGGCTAAAATTATTATAGTACCTTAACTATTTCCTTTTGTTATCTTCTCTGTTTGTCCAATGTATTATTTACTGGGTTGCGTTGCTCTGAGCCCCAGTGAACAAATCATGTTAAATAAGAGCAATGACAAAAATTCCCTGAGCGTAGGGCTCTTGGGTTGGGGGGCTGAGCTGCTGGGCTATGAGCGGGTATGCTAGCGAGACTTCAGAAGTGACCATTACGCACTTAGGGGCTCGGTGTGCAATGTTGAAAAGACGTGATTTTGAAAGCAATTTTAAGAACTTGCTCTCTGCAAATCAGATTTCTCAAAGGTGTCCGAAGTTTGACACACCGAAGCACCGAAAATCAAGACTCAGTTCGGCTTTAAAGTCCACAGCTGCGATTTGATTATGCATAATATCATTGCAGAAGCACACACACACGAAGCCTCATACCACAGAATATTCCGGGTTTAAGGGAGAAAATGTCTTTATGGGCAAAGATAAAGTACCTTATGGGATGTAGTAAAGAAATACAGCCATCCTGATGAAGAGAAATGAAGATAAAAATGGTATTTTAAACTACCTCACCTCCCAAATGCCATGCTGCCCTGTGACAGAAGGTTGTGTCCCTTTCATCAGTTTTATCTCTTAATCTAAAAGCTAAAGTGCAGCTAAAAGCACTTTAAAACCTATTTATAAAATAAAAAAAAATAAAAAGAAAAGAAAGTGATATTTCATTACCTTCTAAATCATATACCGCTTAAAAGGTAGTCAGTATTCTGGTAGAAAGTTTACATAGAGGAGAGTTCACTTATCTGAAGGAGTTCAGCAAAGAGGAAATGAGTTTTAAAAATATAAAGTATTGTGAATATATTTATATATACAGGAAAAAATGAGTTTTTAAAACAGTTTAATGCTATCTCATTTTCTAATGGAAGAAAACACTGCAGAAAAATTTAAAAAAAATATCCCAAACACCTCCTAAAGCTGATGACTCCCGTGCTGGGATCACTATATATGGTATGGTGTAGTTAGTAGATTATAGGAGCACAGTGAGGATGGCAGAAGACATGAGGCCTGTGCAGCCAAGGTATGTATTAACAGCCACTATATACAACCTCTAGTAGTTTATATCCCTCTGTATATTGTAATATTCCATATTATTAGATTTGTGTTCAGCGACTTGCTCCTCCAGGGTGTGTTTAGCTTATGCATTTTTTTTTAATGTATTTGATTCTCAAAAATAATTCATTCCCATTCCTGACGACCTGAAGAAGGCAGTCGGAAAGTACAGGGTAGTTTTGCCAGACTATGCTCACCACCATCTTTGAGCTGCCATTAAATGTACAGTGTTCCTGGGCTACTTCCCAGCACGATTAGACCAAACCCATCAGCCGGTGGCATAAAGGATTTGTTCTGGCAAGGTTTCCTTGAGAAGAAGGGAAACCTCAGGAGACCGACCTATCCTGTGCAGTTTTGTTTTTCTGTCTGAGTGCAGGATTATTCTCCAACAGCACTTGGCCCCTGAACAACCACTGAAATGTATTTTATTTGTTTTCTCTTTGTCATATCTTTTAGCATATTTCTATCCTCAGAGCAAGCAATTGTTCATGAATAGCAGTTTGTTTCTTACAAGCTCATTCACTGATTTTCAGTACTTATTTTCCTTTGGAAAGGTATTTTCCAAACTTTTTTTTTCCTTCTCCCAGGCCTACGCATGCTTCCTTGCTTACTCTGATATAATTTTACACACTGTTTCCAGTGGCTTTAGAATTCAGTACCCTGAAAGTACAGAGATCGTATTGCTCCACCAAATGATCTGAGCTCCCAGTTCTGCTAATTTTGTACTGTTCATTCTTTCCCACTTTGGGATAATCTATTATGCTTGGATCCAGGCACGCACTAAAAGCTAATACTTCCATGAAGAATGTGCAATTTGTACTGTTTAGCTTGTGATGAGATTCCTGAAGTCTTTTATGATTCTATCTTGTTCCAAAGAGGCTTCTGCTCCCAACTTTTATGTGCACTGAGTTT
>VYZV01007955.1:0-10730 GCA_013401275.1 Pandion haliaetus | reverse complement strand
TCAAGAAGCATTCCTCTGTTTATGTGTAGATGTGTGTGTGTGAGACGGAGAGACACAGAGAGGGGGAAATTTAGCAGCCACTTATTTGGTGTTAAATTATCAGGTGTTACATATTTTTTATAAACCTTAGTAGAAAGATAAGATACATCCTCTTCTAATGAAAACTGCTTTCACTTAGCTTATAAACAGCCTTTGAACAGGCTGAGCATCTACTCTAACCACTGAAAACAAAATCATTCAAATTCTCCAGCCCAGATAAACTGTAAGCCAGACTTGAATCCAAACAGGAAGGTGGAAGATGCTGGAAGGGTGCTCTTTAGGCAGTCAGGTTTCCCTGCTTTACCACTGAAACAGAGTTGCTCACAAATCGCTTTCTTTAATGCCCTGATCTATGACGTGCAGGACTATCCTCACAGCAGTGGCTACTCTCTGGTCATAAATAGCACTGATCCAGTGACACAGCTCTTTGCACAGGAGCACTTCTACCATCACTGAGCAAAGACACAAACTTTTTAGATACTTTGCAAACAGTCGTGATATACTGATGTTTGAAAAGTATCTGAATTTGCACACTAGAAATTATTCACAGTGGTTTCTTTTATCATCTCTATTCCAGTTGCACTTTTGTATTCTGATATGTCATACATTAAAAACAGAAAGAGCACAGCTTGCAGTAAGAGTTTGTGTTAGAAACTTTGCAACTGTCTTGGATGTCTCTATAGTAAATGTCATTAATAATTACCAGAATTTTCACCAAAGAAGGAAATTAGATATGGACAACACTATGCCAACTTCTCCTTTCCAAATGAAATACCAGAGGGTCTGTGTGAACCCTAGTAAAAGGGATGAGATTGGATTTCTACCTTCCTTACATCATTCCCTGTCACAGTCAGCATTAAGATACAAAGACAACGATTCAAATCAAAATTCTTCCCGTAGCTTCAAATTTTTAAATAATTACCTTGCATGAAAATATCAAATTATACTCGTACTTATGCATTTGCTTCACCTAAAATTCAGCTAAAAGAGATCCAGTGCATTTTATGGTCAGCAACTGGTTTTTTTTCTTATCAGAAGTCAGTATTTTTCTGTATTTCTTGCATGCCTCAGTTATGTTTCGTTTATATTATTTGTATTTCATTGTGATTTTTTTTTGCATGTTTCAGACTAGAAAGTAATTTGTTCCATTTCAGACTGTACTTAAGAAACCTCTTTTCAGAAGTTCCTGAGTAATTCATACACAAGTTTTGCACTATTTGAATGTAGTACACCATGGTATGCATGTCAAACCATAAAATGAAAACTATGGAGTTGCTTCTGTCAAATTAATGAAGTATGTGCTAGTCCCTTCAGTTTTGGTGCTTATCACTCTTTGTAACCTAGTTCAGGATTTTTATGGTTTCTGTAGATATCTTGACTACATTTTTTGCTGAATGTTGCTTTGGTAATGGATCCGATTTTGCCCAAATTAAATGGGGGCAGAAAGAAAGCTTTTAAGTTACCTGAACTTGTTCAGGGACAGTAAATGTAGTGGGAATGACAGGAAAAATAATACATATAACTGCACAGTCCTGCAGCTAAGATAGCAAAAAAGAAGTGGAAAAGTATCTCAGCACGATAGCTTTGTGTCATATCAAAAATTAATGTTTCCTTCTTTTCACATAGTTCTGTTTAATGTCACTGTTTCATAACACTAAATATGACTGTTGCAAAACCAAGAAAATTTTGCTTACCTATTAGACTAGAGGTTTAATCACAAAAAAGAAGGTGTAAGAGCATTCTTTGGAATCCCATGATTTCAATCATTATTGTGTTTTTAAATGTACACTGGGAAAGATATTATTAAAGTACAAGTTATCTACGTATGTACATATACACACACACCTTTGTATCATCACATTTATATGTTAGACAGATATGCAATGCTAAGAATTCCATAAGCTGGTGTTAGATAGCCGTATGTATACTTATCTTCCAAGAGACCCTCTGAGTTTTCCACACAGGCATGGACTGCAACACCCAAAGGTGTCTGATAGCGTGCCTTAGACTAAAGAATCTAATTTTTAAATGTTTTCTCCCACTTAAAGATAAAACGTAAATACAAAGATGCCTACAATATGATATGAATAAGCAAAGCCTGTACATGAGAGCCCGAACTCCATTTTTAGAGCAGGGTTCTGCACATTCCTTCTGTCAGAAATCCAGAACCGAGCTGGTCTAATTTCTAACTGTAAGAAACAGATTCAGCCTTCTCTGTTATGCAACAAAACAAGTACTATCCAGTGCCTCGCTGATATTTCTTTAACAGTTGTTGAACTACAACAGTTAAACTCGGCGTCCGCATCCACTCCCCAGCAATGCACAACAGCCGTAGGAAGTGCCCACAGCCAGTTAGGTAGGACCCGCTGCTGAAGACAAGAGAGATAACCTTGAGACTTCTAAGCTTCAACAGAGCATAGCTTCAGGCTGTCAAGAAAAAAAATGGATCTGTTACAGAGAAGAGCATTGGGCCTATCTGGGCTCCTCAACTACCTCCAAAAAGCTAAGGAATGATGAAAGAAGCAGTCCTGTGACTTTCAATTTCCATCCTAAACATCCCTATATCATCCTGAATTTCCTATCCCAGTCACTATCATTTAAAAAAAAAAAAAAAATCTCTTTGCCAAGCAAAGGCACCACAGTCCAGAAAATACAAACTCCTTACCCATTTTGGCTGAAGATTATATGTGCCCAAATGTACAGTTCTTCCACTTCCAACCGTTAAAAGTCCAATAAGCAGCAGTACTAGTCAGGATGGGGAGGTGACATTACTGAGGTCTAATTTAATCTCTCACTATTGTGAAAGATGGGAAAAGATTTGTCCCTACTGTGTACTAAATTCTCTTTAAAATCAGCATTGGGAGTAAGGGATATTTGGAGAATTGTATCTGTCCCTTAGCTTTTAACCGCAGTTCCTACTGATGTCAGTGGACCTGACTGAAAGTCCTATATAGTCCTAAGAGGAGAGTTAGACCCCCCAAAGTGCAATTTCCCTTAGTGCTCTGATGTTGCTCAAAAAAACACAGGCATGATGTTGGTGATGATGGATCCCCAAATGAAGCACAGTTTAACTGAAGTGGGAGGATTTAGCAAAATGCATAAATTTCTCATATGCTACTGTCTGTAACAGGCAGATCCTCAGCCAGTTTAGTGAGCATAAGTTACAGCTGGCTTTTGCTGGAATAGTTTATGCTCTTGACCCTCCTCAGTTGTATAGCCAATAGGGACTTGTCAGGCTACATGTGTTTTTAAACTTCTTTCAGCTAAATCAGAAATCCAAAAGCAAAGTACAGCTCTCAGCAGTATCATGTGGAGTTGTGACACTCCCTGGAGGGCTCGGGGTCCATAAACCAATGAATGGATTACAATGAAGTATAAATGTAGTATTTTCATCCATGACAGATATAATCTTGAGCCTGTATTTTTCATGTTACTTAACTCTTTCAGAACTAATGTGTGACAGAAAATGTCTTATAATGCACATTGCAGTAAATACCAGCTCAGTATGCTTTATTGCTGAGCTCTACATGTTTCCAGAAGTTAACAGGCACAGCTGGGATATAAGAAACGGCAATGTTGTATATATTTCTTGAACATACAAAATACCTTGGCTCACTTCTCCCCCACCCCCCACATTACATCCCCAGCTGTTCTGATCATGTCACACAGTGGATGAGTTTTTCCATCGTCAGCTTCCCCTAAAATGTAAACCTTTATTCAGGCTTCCATCCTCCCCAAAATAAGCTGCCTTATCCATATTGTCATCACATTCAAATTAGGCTATCACAGCATATATAGTGTGGCACAGAATAATAGAAATGGTAACTGATGGAAGGTGGTGCACTGTTGGTAGCTGTACCTAGTGGAAAATACTCAGTGCTAGTACTCAACATCTATTGATTTTCCTACAAATGACTCAATTCTGTCTACCCGAAATTCCCTTCTGTCAGTCACCATAGTGTCATATGGCCACAACGCCAGACAGGTAAGAATGGGAAGCTGCACATCTCTAGAGACCTGAAGCTGATTATATCCCAAGAGAGTTGCTGGTGAAGGACCATTCAGCTTGTGAAGATTCCTAACACTCCTGAAAGACATTTTGGTCAAGCAGGGAAAAAGTAGCAGAGAACCATAGAAATCTTATTTTATTTCAGCTAAATTAAACATTGATCAGAATGGACCTACTAATCCATACGTGAGAAGCAGTAACTGCAGCAAATGAGAGCAAATAGGAGTGGTGAAGGAGGTATTAAAAGAGAAAACAAACAAGCAAACAAAAAAGAAATAAACAGTCACAAAATTAAATGCCAATGTGTTACAGAGCGAGAATGGCTATTTCCAAACATTTGGGAATTTCAGATATTATACTGTGTTGCATAAAGTAAGACAATGTTATTTCCTTTTAAACTGCCATTCCATTTAAACCAGCAAGCTGATGTGTGTACTTGAGGTCTGTATTTCGTAGGGATTTTTCCCCTTTAGCATAAACCTTGTTGATTTAAAAAGTGAACAAAGATGAATCAGGTGGTAAATGTATTCATGTAATCATTTTCATTAATAACCTATTATAAATAATAGAGGGAAGGTTTTAAGTGTATAATTCTCTGTAGCACAATTGAGATTTTTCCACATCTTCAGCAGTAAGTTAATTAGAATCACCTGCATTTTCTTGGGCGGACACCAAATGGATTGCAAACAAAAACAGATTAAAATAGCTGTAGCTCATGGCATACAGATGACAAGATTCACAAAGAGGACAATCAGGCAATGAAAACCTCCTCTTTTTCAAACATTTTTAAAGGATATTCAGCTCTTGTGAGTCGCTGTAAAAAGACGTTTGTAAGTGTTTCGCTGAAAGACTAGAACGGCTTTGTTTCTGATCCCATGATGAGTGAAAGAAATGTTTAAGAAAGATCACTTTACAGAGAGATTCAGACTGAAATGTGATGACTGTGATTCAAGCCAAGCCAAAAATTACAGCTCAGAATTAAAGGGGATGGACGTGGCTTGGGAATCCATTTTCCCACATTCCTGAATCTCAATCAACCCAGCCAATGTTTAAAAGAAAATACAGAGGAAAGCAATGAGGTCACTTTGTTTAGCTGCAAGAAGTGGGACTATCAGAATGGCAAAAGTATATATTGGAGGTAACAGCAAAATTATAGTGAACATGCTGCATGTTCGATGGTTTCATTCAAAAAAACCAGCTTCAAAGCTTAGATTTGTTTCTTGTTACAGAGAGCCTTCTGAGTAAGTCTTCTTGTTCCTGGGGCTTTTAAACCATAAACTTCTTGAATGTCAAAGACAGTGCAACACAACAGACGAGAAGACGAAGGCATAGCAAGCTTGCTTTAGGCATTAAACTGTAGTCCTGCATAGCAGTGAACTGTGTGCTAGTTTAAATTGCACTTGCTTTGTACTGTCGCTCTTCTTATTTATTTGTATATAAATATCTAAGTGGAAATTCTACCATCAAGTGATATGAAACAGAATAAAGTATATCATCCATCATATTCACTTGTTACTTATTCTCAGTATGTAATGCTCATATTCAGTGTTGTAATTGCTTCCATTAAACAGTTTCTACAGGGTCTTGAAAACAATAAGATCTTAGTCAAGCTTTTCTCCTTTCATTGCATCTTGAAGTTATTACTGCAAGAAAAAATGAGATTCTCTTTTTATGTAGGAATGCCCCTCATCTTGATATTGTTGCAGTCAAACATAGAATTATTTCTTGTTAGCTAATTTCCTAAAGAGATTCACCAAACCTCATGTCAGACACCTCCTGTAGAGTCATTTCTTAACTTGTTAAGAGCTAGCACAATTTCTCCTGTCCTTTCTTTCCCCCACTATCTCTGCCTTTACTAAATTCTGATGCAATGTTGAGTATCTACTAATAATAGAATAAAGAAAATCTTGTTTATAAAACCTTGAATTCAGGCTTGTGTGTCACAGATCCTGCAGCTGGGCAGTGCTGGTTGTGAGTCCAGTACCTGCAAATTATGTGAAAAGTACCGATGGAGAGGACAACTCTTCATCTTCTCTTTAATATGAAGCAATGAAGCACATATGTTTCATTTTATTTGCTTCAATGTCAAGTACAGTGCTCTACTGGAGATCTTATTTGCAGCACATGAAGAGGTGCAATCTCTTCCCTGCTTCTGTTTGATACTCCTCTTTCTATAATTCAAAGGATTACATTAGTCCTCTTTGCTTTAGCACTGAACTGAGAGATCATGTTCAGCTAATTATTTAAAATAAAACTCAAGTTCTTTGTAACCTATATACAGAGTGTTGGATATACCCAGTGTTTCTCCATACAAAAACTTATTTTACCAGACTGTGACCATTTAAGATAGCAGTTCAGACATTCTGCAGCTTTACCTGTCCTTATCATCATTTAATATTTCCCTGATCTTTGTGTCATCTGCTTACTTTTCCAACAGAGATTTTTTTTCGCGTTGCCCACATCCCTGATAAAGGTATTAGATGGCACTGGACTGAGAGCTACAATCTTGAGAGCTCTGCCAATTATGACCTTGTTAACTGATATCTCCCATTAACTACCACATTTTGAGGTCTGTCATTGAGCCAGTTTTTAATCCATGTAATATATGCCCTGTTAATTCCATAAAATGCAAGTGCTTTAATCAAAATGTCATGTGGTACTAAGTCAAAAGCCTCATGAAAAGCCAAACATACTATTTCAACACTATTGCCTTTATCAACCAGACCTGTCAAAAATCCAATCCTATCAAAAATTGCAACAAGTTTTCTAGATAAGGCCCTGATTTCCACGAAACCATGGTTGTTGGAATTAATTATATTTTGCTATGAATTATTTGTTCATAGAGTCCTGAATTAATTATTTAAGTAGACTGTCTGGGACCGAGGTCAGTCTAGCCAGTCTCCAAGCACATCCCTCTGACCGCTTTTACAATATTAGAATAACTCTTTTGCTGTTGTTTTCAGCCTTCGTCATTTCCAAGTATTTCTCTATATTTTATTGGCAAATGAGAGACATATGTATATCATGAGCACCAATAAGTGAAAACTGATTTTTTTACAAAGTTATTATCTCTTTGCCCTTCAGCTTGACTTCCAATATCATCCACTGTTTGGTCTCCTTGATCTGTTTATCCTTGTCTGTCTGGTAGAACTATCTAACATGACATTTGTATGGCACCCACTTCCATGGTAGCCAAGTACCTTGTCTGGACCTGGGATGGGACGTGTTTTAATATCAGATGTTAGCTGGGATGTTGTTTTGAGCCTCCACAAATGTGATCCTTTGGTGGGAGGAGTACAAGCAGCGGATAGTTCTGACAATCAAAGCAGCAGTTTTGTTGCAGCAGGGTAGAGCAAATCCTGGTGCCAGCCTCTGGCCCCGCTCCAGGAGCTTTAGGGCATGCCTAACCTCACCCAAAGCCACGCCAAAAAGCAAGAGAGAGATGTCAGCAACACTGAAAAGCATGCTGAGTACAGACAGTCTTACGTTCAAAAGGAGCTGGTGTGCATTTCAGCCCAAGCTGATCAAGCTGCGTACCTAGTTTGCTGGTTCAAGTATCTTCAGCCTACACCACCTCTGCACTGCAGATTTTACATCCGTGTGTCCCTTGTTTGCTGTTAATGCCTCCATGTTAATTTTCTGTCTGTGGTGTAACTCAAATTTGTTTCGTCGTTCTCATCATCTTCACCTCTGATTTCCATGGCATCAGACAAAACCATTTTTTTTGCTCCCATATTCACCTGAAACTCCAGGTGCCTTTTGTAACCCTACCCAGATACAGTACTTTTAATGTCATATTTTGTTGTGTCAGGTTTACTCTTTGCTACTCTTCATGATTTTCCTTCTACTGGCATACAAATATTGATCCTTTTGTGAAACTTTATTTTTGTTGCACGTTGTTTTGTGGTGTTTTTCTCATCAGACACATTATCTTGACATTGGTGTATTTGCTGCATTCACTCATTTCTGCTTCTTTAAATGACTTCATGCCTTACTTTTGTGCCCTTAGTAAACTTTTAAAAATTGTTTATAAATCAGATATTTATGGTAAGATGCATATGAAAACAGGAGGAAAGAATTATAGTTTCAGGGAGAACATACCCTGATAATGACCTCTTAAATATTTGTAAAGATAGCCTTGGGCATCTGAGCCCACAAAATAGTTTATAATACAACAGCTTGATTACATAATGATACTTTAGTTTTAAAACGTATGATCTTTCTGTTTATGGGAAGGCATAATAGGCTCCTTTGAAATACAATATTTTTGCCCTGAACATAACTGATTTTAAATGAAAGGACTAACTAAAGAATGCCTTTCTTCAAGTTTGTACTTCACTTTGTTGTTGAATCCAGCACGATGGTTTCTTTTACAAAACTCCTACCAGGCCTGGGGACCACACCTATTTCAGGATACGTTAATTGTGAAAGTTTTGTGCCTTTCTATGCAGGAAGTTACCTAGTACCATTTAAAATGGCATGTTTCAAATTCTAAATCTTGTTAAAAAACAGAGAGAGAAATTTCTGTATACCACCACCCCCCTTCCCCCCGCACATAGAGAACTTCTTTTTATATTCATTTTGAAGAAATTGTCAAACACAGATTAAGCTTAGGCAGAATGCAATGTGATTTGGGAGAAGGATTTGTTCTATGCAACAGAAAAGAATTAATGAGAACATTTCATTCAAGGCAGTTCATAAAGCATCAGGACTACCTCAACCAACATCAGTCTAATATTTTAAAATGTAATTTTGGATAAATGTGTCACCTAAGCTCTATTTTTTTCCTGGGTTTTTTTTGTTTGTTTCTCCACAATACCCGATTCCAGCAGCTCAGACTGCTATTGGAGCTGACACTGGCCTGCATTCATGGTTATTTCCATTTTGGCTAGAAGGAAGAGTGCAAGGAATGTTCTTAAATAAGTGTTCTTCTAACATCTTCTGTGCAGTTAGACAGAGTGAATATAACGTTCATTATTATTGATGAATCTCAACCAAGTCTGAGTTCAGTTGCCTTTTAACTTTCTCATCAGGAGTACCTGTATAATTTTTTATATGAAAATAGTTAAAATTTGCCTATAGTTTGGCAGCTAAACTGATGTATTCTTGAGTAAATCCTTTTCCTATATTTCTTATACCATTACAAAATTTAGGGTGGAAATACCAAAGTCATTAGCATGCTTTTGACTACCAGTTCTAATCGTTGGTCCATCCTGTTCTCAGGTTCCTCATTAAAACAAGCAGAAACAGAGTTGGAGATTGATATATAAAATAAATAAAATATCTGTTCTCCTCTAGGGCAAAATCCAGTGATTCTTCCCCGTTGAACCCCAGTCCAAAACACAAGAAAGTCACCCTATAGCGAACAACAGTTGGAGTTTATTACAATGAGTATTTTTTCTGAAACCTTCTTTACCACTGTACTTAAATGCCAGCACCAGATAGGAAACTCTGCAAGGCTTTTGTTTCATCCTGTTCCCTAAGTATTTATAGCCTGCCGTGAAGAAACACTGACAGCAGTGCAGCGATGTTTTTATTCTTGATAGAGGTGCCCTTAAAAATGAATTTGCTTTGAAAATTGTTCATAGAATCAGGATATTAGAACTATAAAGACATATTTCTCTCTCTTTTTCTTCCTCTTTCTCTTCTGAGCCTAATTGGATTTCCAAAATAAGTTGTTAACAATCCAGCTAAGATAATGTGGTCATGAAAAGGATGTCCAAATCCACCAATTTGCATTGGTTTGGTTTGGCTTAACTTTCAAAGTTCTTGGAGCAGAAAGTTGATGGCACGTGAACACTATAATTGGCTTGATATTGTTGGATTTTTTTTTTTTTTCTCTTTGCCATTTTGAAAAGTGTACAANTTTCTCTCTGCCATATTGTATAGTGTCCAAATGAAATGCTAATCAGACCTCATTTCTGGACCAAAGTAAATTTATAACAATAATAATGCACTTGTATACTCCAGATTGTTTTGCAAGATGTAATATCCACCAATTTACAACATAGTTTGTCATTTTCACTTGATCTGGATTATTTATGCAGGTTCCAAATTGATGCTATTAATGCGAGACATAGCTATTTCACCCAAAGTGGCATGTATTGCTTTCACTTCCATATATCCAAAAAGGTTAAGAACTGAATTGATTTAAATCCAAACAAAAGTTAACATTCTGTTTGGGGGCTTGTTTGTTTGTTTGTTTTATTTTTCCTCTTTACTTTCTCGTTTAGACTTCAATTTACATGATGCAATTCTTAATCTCTTACTGCAAGAGTCCCACATTCCTATGCTGGGAATTACTCTTGCTCTCTCACTCTCCCCTTACTAAAACAGAATGAGACTCTTCAGATTTAGGATAGAATTGCATTACTTAAACATTTTAGTAATTTCCATTTGCTCATATGTTATATATCCAGTAGATGGATAACTTCCAAGTGTTCTTGATTACCAAATCCTTTTTGATTTCTCTTAAATAAACTTTTTCTCAATCCCTCTGTAACCAAAGGGGATCTTCCTGAAATGAATCATCACTCTCAGTATTACATTGCAGGACACCCACAGGTGCAGGGGAGAAAATTGTCTAATAAAAGACATAGATAGCCAGTGTATAATATGGAATTATTATTCATTTTTAAAACAGATTATTTAATGTAAACCAAATCAGAATGTTCCTAGCAGG
>VYZV01007952.1:50234-114955 GCA_013401275.1 Pandion haliaetus | reverse complement strand
GGGGGGGGGGGGTTATTCTGGTAGCTGAGGACATGGATTATGGTGCAACATCCCTTTGAATTCACGGATGAGACAGCACGTGCCAGAGCTGCCTGCAGTGGGTGATGTCCCAAGCGGGGCTGGTGGTGGGAAGGCTCGTGTTTGTGCTTGGCAGAGGGGAACATTTGCCATCTGGAGGACTGACGGAGAAGGGAGGAAGGGTCGGGAAGCAAATGGGGAAGAAGGTGATCTGTAATGCCTGCATGGTTAGAAATCGCACATCGGGAGAGGAGTGGGGGGGAATTCAGCAAGTTTTGACAACCTTTTGCAAATCGGCCTGGTGTGCAGGGTATGTGCTGGGTGGTGAAACCAAGGCACATGCGAGGAATTCAAAGTCACTCTGGCAGCGAGCCTCCCCAGCTACATCTACAGTTTATATCTTCTCCAGGTTCTGGCCCTTGTGCAGACTTTCCAGCAGGGATCTGATCTAGCAAAGTGAAGCCTGCTCACCACTTGCTTGCCTTTCAAATTAACTTTTGCAGACATTTTGGGAGGAATTTGCAGATCACCGCCCTCCCCCTCCCCCACAGACTACAGGTTAAGCACAGCCACGGTCCAGGGCTCACCCTTGGGCTCAGTTGCCGTCTATGCCGTTCACAAGCTCTGACGTGATGTAGGTCTTCTCCATCTCGTGCTGCCCTTCATCGCGAAGCTGGGGGAAGCCTGCTGGCTGCCCAACCCCTGGAGCTCTGGCTCGAAGGGCAGCTCCAGCGTCCATGGGATCATAGAACCATAGAAGGGTTTGGGTTGAAAAGACCCTTATAGATCATCTCACCCAATGTCCCCTACAATGGGCAGGGACATCTTGTGCTATATCAGGTTGCTCAGCCCCATCCAACCTGACCTTGAACACTGCTAATGATGGAGCATCCACAGCTTTGCTGGGCAACCTGTTCCAGGGTCTCACCGCCCTCATCGTAAAAAGTTTCTTCCTCTGTCCAATCTAAACCTACCCTCTTTCAGTTTAAAACCCTTGCCCCTTGTCCCATCACTACAGGCCTTGGTAAAAAGTGAGCACGTGTATATTTCAGACTATTTAATATCTCATTACACAGGGTACCCACAGCTTAGAAGTGCATGAGTGCTTTGGTGTGGGTTGGCATCCCACGACCACACCAAGACCTTGCTCCTTGGGTGAATTTGCTGGTTGTGGCTTTATCCTTCCAATCCTGCACAATGAGTTTGATAAGTGGCATTAGCAAAAAAAGCCCCCTTGCTCGTGTAAGAGCCTTTCTGCTCACAGGTTTTGCCAGGACATCTACATCAATGATGTGTCCTGCCCTGGGCTGATAGAACTGCACGTTAAGTGTTAGTGGTACAGACCTGACATGAGATGTTCCCATGCAGAGATGTCTGTTGTCATTTGGTTGTTCAGCTCTTGATGTCTGCACATCAACACTCCTCTCTGGGGAACCCTTTTACTGCTTGAGTTAAGCCCAGTGCTCCCTGCAGGTGCAGGTGTTGGAGGCTCTGGGCCACAGGAGTGGGCGCATCCTGGCCCAAACACAAGTGCCTCTGTGCATATCGTGGAGTTTCCTCCAGGCCGGTGTTATCTGACCACGGCGTAGTTCATTTCACTTGGGAGACTCCTCCACAGCCTGAAATTCATCTTCTGTCCTGGAAAAAATACAACAAAGCTGAAAACCTAAGTTATTTCCCTTGTGTTACTCCACTCGCTGTCCCTGTAGCTGTGGGTTTGCACAGAAACAGTCTTGGTGAGAAGCAGCCCTCTGCTTCACTCCCTCCTTTCCTAAGGGAGATAGATAC
Source organism: Pandion haliaetus (assembly GCA_013401275.1). Classification (NCBI taxonomy): domain Eukaryota; kingdom Metazoa; phylum Chordata; class Aves; order Accipitriformes; family Pandionidae; genus Pandion; species Pandion haliaetus. Next base: position 113,149 of record VYZV01007952.1, on the reverse strand, counting down.
AGATACATAAATATTTTTAGTGTTATTTTTTAACTTGCAGCATTTCAGTGATGTGATTTACAGTGTGGTCCCAGTTGGCACCAATGGAGGGGACAATTATCTTCATGCGAGCAGTGGGAGGGGTGGGACGGGAACTTCTCACGCTGGTTTCTGTGCCTCATCACAGGCCTGAAATCTTAGTTTTCCTTCCCTCTTTTTTCACCTTTCTTTTTGTCCTGACCTTATTTCCCCTCTTAAGTACTAAATATTTTTTTGAAGTTGCAACCTCATACTACCTGTCGATTTTGGCTTCTCTTTTGTCATTAATTGTCTGTTATTCCCACAATTTTCTAGTAACTGTTAAAACTGCATATTTCACTCACTGGAACTTAAAAAAAAAAAAAAAGATTTTCTTGCTTGTTTTGAGTCAATGACCATAACTAAGGAAGCCTCAAGTTCAGGGTTATTTAACCTCTTGTCCAGTCTGATTAGTGGAGGAAGAAGTCCTGTGAGCAAAGCTGTATAGGGAAAAATGTGTTTCCTTTCTTTTTAAACAGAATCTTGTTGATTGTATTTTTTTTTAAAAAAGCAGCCAAAAAAAGCAGGTTCTTAGCTGCTGCTAAAGGCACCCTCAGAGGAGTTTAATAAAGGTACCACTATTTCTCAAGAACACTGTGCCCCTTGCCTTGCCTCCAGTGTATGTGTTCCTTTTTCTCACTTTTCAAGCTTTGGACTTTTTTCTTAATATCTCTCAACCTAATTTCGTGCTTATTAGTTTCAGTTACTTTATGTTACACTTCACTCAGATAGCAGAAGTGGGAAAGTACTTGTTCTTTTTTTAAATCTTACTTGCAAGAAGAAAATCCAAGAGTAAACAGCTGGAGGTAGTAAGTTTTGTTGTGTTTCAAAGAGTGCCGGGACGGAGGCCCCGGGAAGTGATGTGGGAAGGTTTTGCATCCTCTCATGCCGGGGAAAGCCGGTATGAAGCAGACAACACCGGCATCTCCAAGCTTTGCTGCTAGGCTGGCAGAGCACTGATTCACTCTTGCACGAAATAAAAGAAAGTCCTGATGGTTCTGGCCTGAAGTGTTTTTGAGGAGATGCCTTCCCTGCCTCTCTTTCTGCCTCCCACCTCTAAAGCAAGTAGGTTTTGTTGTGGGTTTTTTTTTCAGCATCCTCTTCAGCCCAAACTGTCAGGCACTGCAGGGGGTTTTTCCTTGTCTTTTGTCTCTCCAGAAACTGATTTATTTAAATGATATGCTGGGAGCACACTGCTGTTACAGGCTTTGGTGCTTGTCATCTGCTGGACTTCGGTACAGTTTCCTTGAAAATTTTGGAAGATGGGGTTATCCCAGAGGATCATGGTTCCCCTTGAAGCTGAGTTTTTCCTGCATTTTTCCACAAGAGATTCCCCTTCCCAGTCTTCTGAGGAGAGCAGCATTGGGTCGGACCTATTTATTTTCACGTGATTGAAAGGCGAGGAAGTTGTTTAAATGCTCGGCTCCCTCCTGGGGGGAGCACTTGGTCACCTGGCTGGGTGTCTGTGTGGCTGTTGTTGCTCCCACCCATGGGGCCGCTGCATTAACACCCTCCTTTTGCTCAGCCAAAGGTCGTTGGAGTCCTTTATCACTCCTTTATTTCCTTGTCACCGTCTAGCATCCCCATGGCATCTCTTGCAGCCTGTCACAGTTACGATACTGCTTTTCATTACTGTCATGTAATGCTTAGTACAGGGAGGAGTGACCTCACGGTTGCAAATTTTTGCGATCTGTTCCTCTTCTCTCAGGACTGGGCAGCCAGGTTTTTTTGAGCCTGAAGCCCTTTTACCTGGGCTTTAACTTAAGGCACAGGTCTCCCCAACCTGTGCTCAGGTACAAGCATCTTGCTGGGAAGTCGCCAGCTCCACTGTGTTACTGTTTTGAGGGTTAGGTTTCATTTTCTTTGAGAAGCCAGCAGTGATAAGATGCTGAAAAAGCCTCATGTGAGGCTTTCGAACCAGGGATAGTACCTGGGGATGCTGTGTGGGAGAGCTGGCAGAGTCCCTGGTGCAGTCATGCCAGGCTGCTGTGTGCAGGGGCTGGTGGCTGCAGAGGACCTGCCGGATTTTGCCCAAGTGCTATGGGTAGGAAGTTTCCAGGTACAAGTGGTGATGAGTAAATTCAGAGGACTGCTGCCTTAGGAAGCTTTTATTTCCCTCTGTCTGTCTGGGATCCTCTGGCATAAGGAAGGAGTAGGCTCCATGTGTGCTTTAAAACAATTGGAGTGGCGAGGAAGAACGATGTGTTCGGAGGGAACTGTTTCCTTAACTGCTCTTAACGTGGTATCTTATCTTTCTTTAGGGTTAGAGCATTCTCACAGTTTTGCTGTTGCTAAAACAGTTTTTACAGGACACCCCTCATCTGCGTATGTGCCGGCATCTTGTCTGTGTGCCTTGCGCTTATGTCGAGGGGATGAAGTGGTTTGGGAAATAGTGCTCAAGGCGAACTCAAGTTTAAAAATCCACAGTTAATCAGATACAGGAAAAAAATGTTAGCTCTCTACAGTATTTTGCTTTCAAGCCTAAATATACTTGAAGTGCGTTAAATTCTGTTTCCTTGTCCTGTTATCCTGGATCTTAACCTTATCTGTAAGTACATTATTTTCATGTTTTACTTTATATTTATATGTTTACCCTCTATGTGGTGGTCCAGGAGACCGTGCGAACACTTGGTACGTGTCTGAGCCGGGAGAGGAGTGTCACAGGATATTATTTATGCTGAAAAGAGCTTGTACATAGGGATGATCTTAGCTCTGGCCCCATCTCTTCAGCAGCAGATCAGAGTGCCGAGTCAATGGATTTAAAGTTAATCTCCTGAAATCTGAACTCCTTTTTGTTTGCTCTGCTCTTGCTTCTTGGCGAGTGGCGGATAGTCTTGTTTTCCCCGCACAGCGCTCAAGAGCAGATGCTTTCAGCCTCGCGTCTGCAACTCTGGGGTGTAGGGGGTGACCAGGCACCAGCACAACCCTCGCCAGCTGACCCCAGTTCCCTGCTGAGCCCTCTGCACCTCTCTCACAAAATTTCTAGGGCATTTAAATATGGTTTGGGTTTGGTTTTGTTTTTTTAAGAAGCCACAAACCCCTGTCTGCACCCTGTGCCCATTTTAGAACGAAGTACGTTGTTGAGTGCATGTTTTGCATTTTCAATGTCTTTGCGGTAGCCTCTTCCTTCCCTCTTCCCCCACCTGCCTGTTCCCACCCTGCCATCACTTCGGAGGGCTCCATCCACATCCCAGCAAGGAGCCTGCTGTGGCAGAGTGCTCGCAGGGAAGGGCAGGCTCCTTTCCGTCCTCAGGGAAAGAGCTTTTGTGCTTGAGGAAGTGAGAGACCTCCTTTGAAATGTGCTATTAAATGTGAAGCACCCCCTGAAAAGTGTGCAGGGTACTTTGAAGGGAGGATATTGGGTAGTTAACATTAGCATTGCTGCATCACAAAATTGGTGGTGATATAAACAGTATGCAGTACTCTATGGCAAAGCATTTGTGGCTATTTGCAGGCTGCTTTACTTACAGAAGGTAGTGGGCAGCAAGAGGGGATGGGGATTACCACCTGATCTCTGCCACGCTTTTAACTTTTCTTTTAGATGTTTTGTGGGCAACGGCGTGAGGTGTAGCTTGCTGCATTTTGGAAATGGTGTATTTGCACAGGAAAGCTGAATTCGTACCTGAGCCTCCTCTCTGTATCGATTTCTGCAGCTGAGGTTGGAATTTGATCATATTTTTCAGTTAGCTGCCTTGGACTTGATGCATCCTTTCCTGTTTGCCTCTCACTGGCATAAGCAGTACTCTGCAGTAGGTGCAGCTCTCACAGGACCACTCAGACTGGCTTGTGTTTTCATCTAACGTGCTTTTTTAATTTTATCTTTTAATCTGCCTGTATTTTGTTCATGGCTGTGTAGATGGGGGTTTTATTTGTTCCTGCTCACTCTTGTCCTGACCTTTTCACAGAATCTCAGGGGGGAGGCTGCTACTATGTGTCCCAAGGTTACTGTCATGTTGGGTTTGGTTTGCGCGTCTAGGCACTGCCATAGCATCCTCCAGAAGAGTTCCCACACTGAGCTTCTGGCACAGATCGGCCGGGAGACCCTTCTTCTGCTCAAATTTGTGATTGCTGGTCTGCAGAGCAGCAGAGAAAGACTGTGATTTGCCACACTTTATTATTGGTCTTCTACAACCTACAGATACTCATCTTGAAACACTCTGCACCTTTTGCTGTGGCCACTTGGCTTGGTTTGGTTGCAGCTTGATTAATTTTTGGCTAGTGTGTGAATGGCCCTTGTCCCTTTGCTGTGTTTTAAAATGAGTGAAAAATAAGTGCTCAAAAAGTTGGAAACAGCAAGTTTAACACACACTTAGTACTGAAACTTTTGCCATGTAGCTAGAAGAGGAGGAAAAATACTAAAAATCTTACTACTTTTTTTTCCCCTCTTTTTTTAAGTGAAATGGGCAGCTAATAGGAAGCTGATTAAGAAACATTTGAAGTTGGGTAGGTTTTTTTGGTCATTAAAGGTTTTTTTTAGTTGTCTGCAGTTTTAAAATACCTGTTCTTAAATTATGTAAAATAGATGGTATGAGGGTAAGGAACAGCCCAATGCACATCTGCGTTTAGCAGCATTCTTCATATGTGAAGTTTCATCCTTAATGTAATTTAAATAGTTCAAGGTATTAAAGTCTTTAAATCAAAGTTTATAACAACTTTAAGATGCTCCCTACTTAGAGCATGAAGGAATGTTACATGCTATGGGTTTTGAAAGGAAGCACTGTACATTCATTTCTAATTATGTACTTTATTACTAAGTCCAAGTAGTGATTTTTTTTCCCAAGGCATGTTTGGCAACTGATAGTTTTTAATCAAATTACAGAATAAAATCATTACTTGAAATTTAACTTAAACTTATTTTATAGGTCTTAATACAGTGAGGATCTATTATGGTCACCTTTGATCTGCATTGAAAGTAAGCAGGCGGAGTCTTGTTTGAAGGCAAGCAAATCCAAGGACCCGTTTTGTTAAAAACTAGAAGAGGATCACCCCAGGAGGTGCTTGGTGGAAGCCCACTGTTTAGGTGAGAGTAGGGTGTTGATAGAGAAGTTTTTTGTCTCTTCAGTGAGTACCTGCAGATAGATTAGGCAAATCATAGTTAATTATTTAACAAAGGGCCCAATGCTGCAGTTGCCTTTGAATCCTGCACTAGTTAATGCCTCTGGTTTGGGGGGTGGAATTAAGACTGTAACTTTGAAATTAAGCTTTTCATTTCCTTTTCTGCTTCCCAATGAATGCAAGGCTCTTGACTGCCAGCTCTGAGCATTACAGCCTGAACAGATGAAGTGCAAACTTTTGCACTCTGTGCTAAGGACACTTACATAAAAGGGAGATACTCAGATTGCATCCAAACCCCACCCAGTTCATGAGCTTGCTGTTGAAGAAGATGGGTCTGTGCTGTCCCTGTCCACCTGGGGGTTTTCAGGGAGTCTCTCTTCAGCCAGTCCTTGCTTTTTGTGCAGACCCCTATCAGTTGTTGAGCGGAAGAAGTTTCATCTGTGACAAGCCAGATGTGATGTGAGCTGAAATCCAGGAGACTAATTATTCCTGGGGCCAGTGGGACTGACGCAAACTGCTTTCCAGTGTGTTTGACTCGTGAGATTGAATTCCTGCGTGTGCTGGGAGAGGGGTCAGACAAACCCCTCTCCACTTCATGGCACCAGTGACGGGGATTTCTCCTCCACACCCTGTCTCTTTTCATGAGACGGGTACAAAGTTACTGTCTTCAAGATTTTCTCTGTCAAATGTGACAAACGTTAGCCAGCAAATTAAAAAAAACGTAGTGCTGAGATTGATAGACCCACATATAAATGAACGTGGAGGCAGCTGGAAACCAACCTCACAAATCCCTTAAAAATCAGTGATACTGCTAGGGATAAAAAGAAGGAAATGGAGTTTGGCAATGTCCAAACTTTTACCCAGTTCTTTTCGCCATCCCCCTTTCGTTTTGCCCCTGTCTGGACTGTAGGGGTGGAATTGCTCCCAGCAGCCTGGCTGGCAGGCAGCAGCTGTGTGGTACCCTTCCTCGGTAAAGCTCCCAGCAAGTGGAATTACCAAAAGGTGACTTGCTTTCCCGGCTGCAAATGTACAGACAAGGCGATGTCAGTTCAGAGGTATGAAAGAGTAAGCACAGCAAAAATGCCTTTTCACCAGAGTCTTTGCTGCATGCAAGGCTGACATCACAGGAGCTGTTCTTTGAAGATGGCTGCCTAATTCTATTGTGAATTTGGCTTTCAAGGTACAGCTTTGAACAAGCAGCTGAGACCTTTAAAAGCCCCAAACCGCCACTCTTTTTATCAGCATTTTCACATATGTATGACTACAGGGTGCACACACATGCCTGCACACATGCATTGTGTGGTCCTAGCTGGATAAGTGTTTGGGACGTTGAACTTGTGTTTAAGACGCAGCACTGAGGCCTTTTCATTCCCACGGATGCGCCCAGACCATGGGGACAGTTGGTTTGGAAACTTTGCAGCAGTCTCCATCCCTGCTGGGTGACAGCAGCAGGGCACAGGGGTCAGGTGTGGTTTTGCTGGAGGTCCTGTGATCAGCGCCTGGGTCTTGCTGTGATGGGGAGGATTTGATAAGAGGATCAAGCCATTCCTTTGCATTATCACATTGTAGTGAATGGGCAAACACTGCTGTTCTCATCTTGCCGTTACCTCTGAGATCACCAGCAGCTGCTTCATTAACTATTGATGGCCTGCTCATTAATGCTCTAAAAGGCTAGGACCAATCTTGCAAATTTTCTGGACTCTTCCCCTGAAATATTTATGACTTGCTCGCTGTGCAAAAGGGCAAGAGCAACAGCAGAGAACATGCCTCCAAGTTTTGTCGAGCATTATTAAAGAGCTCATGAATATGAAGAAGCTGGCAGCTTCTGTTTTTTGGCTTTCTGAGCGTACATTGCACATCTGGCTGTAGGGGTCGAGCAGGCAGGTGATTTGCTGAAGCATCAGTGGCTCAGTTGGTCCCTTGGTGAGCCGTTACTCCAGGCTACTGCCCTGTAACTTCCATTACTCCCTGTAACACGTCAGATTCATAACCAGACTAACCTAGTCTAGTGGCTAGTCTGTCTTCTTAGGAGAGTCTTGGCTGCTTTACTGATGATCTGTAGTTCCTGTAGCGCTTTCCTTTGCATCATGCTCTACAAGCACCAAGGTGTAAATGATATCTCCAGGGAGGTTTTATTACTCTTGTTTAACACATGGGAAACTGGGCACAAAAGTTGGAACAATTTGCCTGGAGCCAAGCAATGGGAAGCCAGCAGAGGATGGAAATAGTTTTGCCCAAAACTGTAATGGTGCTTTTGATTAAAGACTAGCTAGTGTGAAAGAGGGGGACACTCAGCAAGCCTCACCTGAAGCCACTGCTACAAGTCGTTCCCTTCCCATCCCAAACAGAGCTCCTACATGATCACAGAGAGGAGCACTGAGTAGTGCTTTCCCTGGGGAGATGCCAGTTGTTTTAGCTCCCTCTGGTAGGAGGAAGCAGCAGGGAAGCTATTTTTCCCTTCCATCCAGATCTTGGAGATAAGATTGTTCTTCCCGTCACTTACATCTACTAGCAATAAAGAGTCTGTCCACTAAATCCCAACTGCAGCTCATCTGGTGGTGCACCAGGCAGATTAAAATCTATATTTCTTTCCCACAGCCATCTGCAGAGCAAACATTAGTGTAAATACATGTGGGAGGCTTTTTTTTAAAGTAGGGAGATAGGCTTTAAAGATAACAGGTATGACTCCAGGAGTGAGGACCGGTCTGTACAAAGTTTAACATCTTTTCCATATGCAGCTGTTGTTTAAAGTAAAAAGCCTCCTGTGTGTTTGGAAGATGCAGGGTGTGTCAGGAATGACCAGCCTTTAATACTGTTTGAGCTTCTGGGCTTGCGGGTAGCGCCGGAGTGGAGCCAGGCACCAAAATAGATCCGTATCAGAAGCATTCCCTGGTACAACTTTCTCAGTATTATTTCTTACAGAGTGTGAATATTCTATCCCACATTATGTCAAATTACAAGGGATGCTTGGTTTCTCTCCTGGAGCTATTCCTTTTAGTTGACGAAGCAAAGTTATGGTGGATCCAGGGTAGAATTTTCAAGTCCTGTCCTTCACTGAAGCAGTGTTTAAGAGTTTATCTTAACAGCTTTGTTATTTCATACTGCTAGGACAAGTTGAAGAGCCTGCTCAGGTAGCCTGGTGGTAGCCCCAACTTAGTGGTAGAACATGGTCATATTGTGCTCTGCATGACTGCAGCAGGCTCTGGTGGGACTCGGTTGTCACATTGATCTCCGGGAATATCCCGGCAGCATGCTGAATGTCAGCTGGTTTTGCTCTCAAAACTAGCATAAGTAAGTGTCTTTGGGGAAGACTTCTGGGACTCTGCTTCTACAAGAATAGCATCTGGATATTAAGTGACTCTTGTCACTCTTCATTGAAGCAATTCCTCCAAAAACTAGAAGATGGATAGATGCAGGAATAAAGTCCCTGTCCCTTGGCTGGTGCAGCTCTTCCAGAGGCAGCTGCTGTAGAGTCTGGAGAGCAGATCATCGTTATTTTTTTAGTTATCAATGGTGTCATTACCTGTCCACCTGTAGAGCTGCTCTCTTCCTCATGGAAGGTCTGCCCCCTCATCCCAGCAAGGCACATGAAGCTCCACCTAAGTTTCGGGAGCCCTTTCCTCGCTTCTTCCTTGGTAGTTAGGAGGAGTCTGCCCAAAACAGACCCTGTTCCTCCTTTCTGAGTTTGGGGTTGAATCACAGGTGAGGGATGTTGCAAAATCTCTGTTCCTGAGCAGAGGGAAGACCAGTGTAATTCAAAATGTTGGGAGCTGTGTCTTATTTTTGCCAAAGGCATCAATGATCAAGTATCAATGACGTGAGAAAATACAGCGATCATTAACATTTTCAGTAAGTAGAAACTTACTGTATCCTACAAAATAACTGGAAGAGGGAGGGGTTCTCTGTAGAAATATCAACTTTTGGTTCTTGGTGTCATAACGTGAACTAAAAGAGCTGCTAGCAGCAGAGGAATTCCAGATGTGTCTTCTGCATGCCACTCAGCTGTGGGTTATGTTTCCAAGGAAAAAGCATGTCTGTTCACACTCTTGGGCAGATTCCTGATTTCAACACTTTCGGACTGAGGACTGGACCATGCTTTGGAGGGTGCTGCAACTCATTATTCATTTTCCTTTTCTGCCAGTGTACTCATGTCTTGTCAAGATAAAAATGATTGCTCAAATTTATGAATAGTGGTTTCTAGAGTCTAGCCTTTAAAGTGATGTCTTGGCATCTAAGTGATCAATGGGGTACCAGTAGTTCATTGGGACTTGTGGGTCTCCAGCATTTTTGGTAGAAACCAACTGTTCATTAGTTATATCCATGTTTGCCTTTTGTTCTTGGGTGGGGTACCCGGTTTGGAAGTGTTAGCTTAAATTTTCATGTGCGTTTAGATTGGTGGGTACTCCAGCCAGCAGCTGCTTTGGTTCACGGTAAATTCTGACTCAGGAAACTTTTATCTAAGCCTAAAATTAACAGGAAGAAAGGGCAAAACCAGCCTTATAGTTCATGGGTAGAAATGGGGAACAGGTCAGCCAGCCAAATAAAATGGCTCCTGGTTGAGTCTGGGATGAAGCTGTCCTGCAAGACCTGCTAAACTTGGCCTTTTCAGAAGAGTTTAATCATCCTTTGAGACGTGTTAGTTTCTCATTTTTGCCACTGATGCTGTTTATGTATTGTGTTTGCCTTGGCTTAAGGAGTGCAAATTCACCTTGTGACTGCCGTGCTCGCATGGTTCAGTCCTTCTGCACTGATGTGGCGTGACAGGGCCCAAAACAGTGCTCATCTAGAGTTTGTGTATCAATGAAAACTGTCCTTTCAGGCTTTTTATCAAACCATTTGTTTCACAGCATCAGCGTTATGACTCTTACTTGACAGCATCTGATGGTCTCCACCACTGGAGGACTCAGCAGCGCTGTGTGCAAAGGCACAAAGGCTGGATTTTGTATCACAACACAGGTTGTAATGTATGCTGGGAAGCTAGCTCGCATCTCACCTTTTCTGAAAATAGCTTGGGGTTAAGCCATGCCTACACTATAGACTTCTGCCAGCAAAGCTGTACTGGCCAAAAAGCGTGGAGAGGTGCGATTCCCAAGTGACACAGCCATGCTGGCGCAGCCCTGAAGGCACAGTGTGCGTACGCTGGGGAAGCTGCCCGTTCTCCGGCCTGCGAAGGACTCATGCTGGGTTCTTGTAGACCAGAGCTTTGCTGCGATAGCCCTGTCTGCCCTGTAGTGTTTTGACAAGATTATGTGGGTGTTCGTCTGCTGCTGGAGTGCTTCTGGGGTCTTGGTTCCTGTAAATTTTTAAGGGGGTGTTTTCAGATCCTCCTCAGTAAAACAGAGGTGAAGGGCGCATTATAATGTTGTAGGTCCTCTCTCATCATCCTCCTTTGCGGGGTGGTTCTGGTGTTCCTGCTGCACTCTGGAGCGGGGCATGGCAGCTGTTATTCTAGCTATGTGCCATCTAATACTGGACAATGTTGCAAGATCCAAAAATCAGAAGTGGAAAAATATGCAGACAGAGGAAAAAAGGCACAACTTTACTTCTTGGGCAGATTAACACCCTTCCCTCTTCCCAGCACAGCTTCATCCCCTGACTCTCGAAAGATGGATAACTCTGTTGGGTTTTTACCATGTACTCTGTCTTTCCACACCGAGGTTTAATCCTTGGCTCCCTTCAAGAGCTTATGTTCTTAGACTGCTACTACTGGTCCTTTGGTGAAATACTGCTCCTCTCTTCCTCCCCAGCCTTTTAGAGTTACAGGTTTCTTTGCTCAAGAAGAATGCCTCAAGGTCTTCCCCAGCCTCATTGGAGAAGCAGAGAAGAGAGCAGTTTATCGGTGCTTATTTAATCTCATCTCTCTTAAAAGCACCTGGTATGCGCTTGCATATTTTCCATCCCAGTATTTGTGATACAGAAAAGTTTTGTTACAAGAACTAGGTGTGGAAGCACTGAGGAATAAAAATGGTTTACACAAGGTCAGGCAGAGAATTCAAACCTCCTCTCTCATACCCTGTCTGGGACCATACCCTCTTCCTTCTTTTCCTCTGGTACACCTATGTCCCTGGGCTATGAATTGCTACCTGAATAGCTTGGCTTCTCAGTACAGTGTGGGACACACCGATTTCTGAGCAGGTACCTAAGGATGTGCCAGCTGAGTGCCACAGATGGCAGACACCACGTCAGACCTGCAAGTCTCTCATATATCTGTCTGCTTGTATGTTTAAAGTTACTTATCGCCTTTGGCAAAACTAGTGCAATCATTTGGTCTATTGGAATTGCCCAATTAAGTCTCAGATCAGATAAAAGTCGATCGAGATGTGATTATCAACAAGAAGGCATCAAGATCACCAGCTTGGCCTCCTTGAGGAATGTGGGTTCTGACTTGAAACAAATACATGGCAAGGCTGTGATTTCAGCTTGGTTTTCTCCTAGAATAAGAATGGGAAGTGTCTCATCTTTTGTAACAGTCTTTACCCCCCACTGCCTCAGTGAAACTTGGCGTTTTTTTCTTCCTGTAAAGGGGACCCAGAAAATGATTTTGCTGGAGCAGGGTCCAGTCAAGATGCAAACACAGTATGGAGGAGCTGAGCCTGAAACATTACTTCTCTCCAGCAAGTTTTATGTATATATATATGTATGCCAGTTTGCTTCATAGCCATGGAGAGCAGGGATGCCCAGCTTCCCAGGGCATGAAGCTCTCATGTATGGCCTGTTCCAGCAGATCACAGGAGATGGGACCTCAGTGTAATGTCCTTAATTACGTCTCCTTTCCCGGTTCGCCCTCTTCCACACTCTCCCCGCAGCTAGGAACTCACTGTTACTGTAGGAATCCACACCAGCGTGGCAAGGTTCAAAACCAACACTTGCTACTTTTACCTGTTTATTGGGGTTTTTTTTTGGAAGCAAAATGCTAAAGACAAATAAAATAAACAAGTCAATAAGCAAAGCATTTAAATGAATGTGCAGTCATTATAACTGGTATCAGGGCAAAGGAATGCAAACTGGCCAGTCTGTGGCATGATGCCTTTAGCTCCTGTCCCTGTGATTTGTTTTTAATTTTGAGCACAGGCAGGGGCCAGTATATGACCATATGCTTACAAAATGCTGGTTGCACGTCTTGCAAACAGTGTTGTCATAGTAATGATATGTCATGTATGTGTCATGTTTGGTCACACTGTGAATGTACCTGTGTGACTCCAAAGCTAACTGCATTTTCTTCTCCCGTTCTTTGTCACCAGTAATAACAATTGCTTCCAGTCAACTTCTGCATCCATTCTGAATAAATTGGAAATGTGATTTCACTTCATTCAGTGACGGTGGCAAATTCATACCGTGAGAAATTTGCAAGGGTGTTGCAGGAAAATGTTAAGCGTGTGCTTAAGCATCATTTATGTTGATCAAGTTAAGTGTGCTCTTAAGCCTTAGGAGCTATTGACTCTTTCCAAGCACTGGTCTTAATATGGAGGGTTCTGACAGAATGGAAATTGATCTGCACTTGCAAGGCCCTAAAGATGGAAATGTGCCGTGAGGGAAGGAATAATCAGAAGTTGATGCTGATATTGCTGTGAACATTGTCTTGGTCATACCTTTTCATTTTCCAAAGATAAGATCCTTTCAGCATGATCTAAACATTCCTTCAGTTTTCAAAAATTGGGTTGGTTTTTTTTTTTCTCCCCTTGTGATTTCTTTTCCCTTATTTTTCTTGTCATGTAATTGCCTTTGCAGTTTTAACAAGGTTTTGAAGTTAACACTACTTTGAGACAACGATATGTAGGCCAAAGAGGTTCACACCTCTTTGGTGTGAGCAAGTTCTTGTGATTTTTGGGGAGGGAGATCTTGTGATGAGAATGTGGAGGAGCAGGGAATCGACTCCTAGGTCCAGATTCGATCTCTGTGGCTTTCCCTCCTGTGAGTCTTTGGCAAATGAGAGATTAATGCAGACTTCATATAACCATCTTTAAAATAGATCTCCCTTGGGGACAGTATGGATTAATTAACATTTCAGAGGCGCTTTGCGTTCCTTTGATAGGTGTTGCAGAAATGCAAAAGGTTTTTTTTTTCTTGCTAGACACAGGCTGTCTAAAGGATGGATTTTAATGATGTTGGTTTACCTCCTAAGAGCTCTTTTTCCAATGGAAGACTATTTAACTTCTTATGTGTGTACCAATATGGTGTTTTACTGCCAATTTAAGCCAAGTAAAATATACAGTGTCTGGACCAAGACTGGATTTGGTACCTTCACATCATGAAAGCTCATGCTGATAATTTGCCAGTAGCCACAGGGCTCTGATAGTAATTTGCCAGATGCTATACTGAACCTAATTTGCATCTGTATTTACATAAATGCTTTAATTAAAATTATACGCAACAACCTGAGATGGATGAGCAGCACTGCCTGCTATTTGTTTACATTCCCTGACAATAAAACCCTGTCTTGCCTGCTTCTTGCCAATTGTACGACTTGATAAGGCTGTTTGAGGTGTGGACTAGAAACTTGACAGATTTCTAGTTAGGCTCTGCTGCAAACTGAGAAGCTACTGTAAGCTTCCAGGAGGAGATTCTGCCTTTATTTTAGCAGCAGAGGAGATTTGAGCATCTTGATTCTAGGGGTCAAATTTGGTCCATGGATGCTCTAGATTTAGGGTAGTTTTGTACAGTCAAGATTTATAGCTTCTTGCAGATGATGTCTGCTTTGTCACACATGCAAAATGTGAAACCCCACTGAGGACAGTAGAGAAACATCTCAAATACAGCTTCCATCAAGAACTAAATTTCTGAGCACTGTTCATCTTTGAATGGAGCATTACAGAGCTCCTTGTAGGGCAAAGTGCTCTGAATAAAAGGGATTTCAGGGCCCAAGTGGGGTCTTGGTTGTTTCAGTGAGATATGTGAGAGAGCTCAAGGCTGAGTTTGGATGAAGGCAGTAGAGACTCTGGCTGAGGTTTTTGCTTAGACTACACATTTAATCTGGAAAATACAAGCAGATAAATACAAATTAAATCCAAGCTGTGCAGTTTGCCTTCAGACAGTGGAGGATGTTTTGGTTGATGTTGCTGTGCTGCTTCCCAGTTATTCGGAAGTTGTCATAAAGTCTCACAAAGGAAAGAAATAGAGTGGCAAAGTTATGACTGATTTCACAGACCACTTTGAAGATACACGAAAGACAGGCTAAAGAGAGCCGTAACTACTCTGCCTGGATTTGGAGGGTTACTGAGCTTTATTTGAACGTGTTTACTTAACTTGTTCTATCCGAGATACTTCAAAGCTGCTGTTTCCCTCACTGAGAGGTTGTATATATGTTGGGAGTTGGACTAGATGACCTTTAAAGGTCTCTTCCAGCTCAAACTATTCTATGATTCTGTATAAATGTGAGCATTACCAGTTGCTTTCTCTGGTGACCTCTGACTATATTTGCCCGTAGTTATTTCTGAATCCAGTTTGAGAGTCCATTCAGGTTCAGCATATTCGTACATGTAACCTGTTCACCTGATAGCTCTGACAAAGAGGATAAACTGCCCCGTGTATTATAACCTGCCATGGGACGGGAGCCAAAACCTGTTTATTGACGTCCACATGCAAGAGCACAGGCACAAAAGCATGTATGTTTGTTGCAAAGTGGCCTAAATATTTAAATTAGGAAGTGTTAGTAAGCAGGCTGAAACACACATCTGAGGGTGTGGGGTGAGTTGACAGTACAGGGTGACCCAGTGGCAATGGGAGCCAGAGCCCACCCTGCTCCCATGAGCATTGCAGCACCGGCAGCCCTCAGCCTGGTACAGAAGTGGCAGCCACCGGCGATTGCAGGGGTGATACGCCGTTGGGGGCACCATCCACCCAGCAGCTGGGGTCTGCCGGGGGGTCGTAGCCAGGCAGCGCTTTGCAGTGCTGGGACGTGGTGGTCTCAGTCGAGTAATGGGCACGACAAAGCCAGATTTGCAATCTTGCAAAGCCACAACCTTAATTTAAACTGAAATGACATAAATAAATCCAAACTATCAGTCTTGCTTTACTTCTTCCATAATAAGAGGATGAAAACACTTCCCATATTAAATTCATTATGGCAGGGGTGTGCTCTGATACTTGATAGGAAGGTGGGGAAGGCAGCTGAAGGAAGGCAGCCCTCATTTCCCCCTGGTGTGAGGGAGAGGAGGGGACGATACTTGCTGGTTACTCAGTCCTGCTTTTTATGGTCACTAACAGGAGTCAGGCGGGCAGGCAGAGCTCAGCTCCTCTCCTCTAACGAAGCATTTATAGCGTGACGTGAACAGATGAAGGAGAGGGCCTGGGATGTGGCGCACAGGGTAAAAAAACATTTCCCCAGGGAAAGTGTCCTGTTAGGGTGGGATATGTGTTTGTGTTAAAATCTGCTCTGCAGTTGCTTCCTCTGGCAGGGAGGTCCATCAGCCAGTTGTCCTGCTCACCCCTCCGTTGTCCCCTCTGCTGTCTGCACTGCATCTCCCACCAAGGCCAGCGCCATAGCCCAGCCCCTGGGGAAGGAGCAGTCTGGCGGCTGGCAGGCGGGAGTCTGGGAAGGTTGGGGTTTGCAACCCCGCTTCAGTGCTGAAACAGGCACTGGTTTGAGTTTGGACCAACGTCCAAGGTATTGGTACCTCTGCTGGTACCAAGTTTGGTAATGCTGGCTATCCCAAGGTGATCTCTCGGTCTGTTTTGAGGTGGGAGAGCAAGCCAGGGAGGGGGTTCAGCGAGCAGCCCTGTGTTTGGAGGTTTTTTCAAAAATCATCATGTCTGATCTTAAAATTCACCACTAATGCTTTAAGTGTAGCGAGTGCTGTAAGCCAGCCTTTAATCAGCCTGCACGTATTTTAAGAATTGTGCCAACTGTTGCTGCCTCAGAGATACCTGGAGATTTGGTCAAGAGAAGCCTGGCCTAGTTTTTCAGGGTTGCTAGCAATGTGTTTTCATTTCCCTATCTAATGTGAGCCTCTCCAGTCTTACTTTTCAAGGCATTTTCTTCAAAAGGTTGCAAACCTCTAAGCAACCAGTTAATGCGTGAGGGAAGAGAGAAGTCAGAGTGTAATATAGCAATAATTCTTGCAGTTAGAAGTATATTAAGAACTGCAGTTCAGCCGTGAATGGAGTACGGTGTGGTGGGGTGCTGGAAAGAGAGTAACCCTTGGGCAAGGGGACCTCCGGCCCTGCTGTGGTGAGAGCAGCTCACTTGTCTGCGGCTCTTTGGTTATAGATGTGCAATGCTGGAGGCAGCATCCAGCAGCCTCGTGCAGGACTGACACAGTGTCCCTAATGAAGACAAGGCTTAACTGGGTAAAACTGTGGCGAGAAAATGTTGGGGTTTAATCATTTGCATATCAGAAATTGTTAAGCTGTTAGGCTGGGGGTTTGTTTGTGTTACACAACTGGTGTGGTGTAAACAATTACTTATCTTTCCATCCCAGCTCTCCAGACTGGGAAAATGGAATATAAAAAGGCTGACGGATCCATCCTGACAATCCTCTGGATCTTGACCATGCCAGATGAGCATCCTAGAGCAGGAAAGAAATGCTCGGCTTAGTCAGACCCCTCTTGAGCTCTGTCTCAGAAGCATGCGTGCAAATGGTCCCACTCGTCGTGTGCCCGGGTCCCTGTGAAACGAGGTCTTGCCAAAGCAGGCGCCACTTCTGGGCAATGTGTTGTTATTCCCAGCATCACACCACCACCAAAATATGCACAAAAGCATCTCTCAGAAGTAAAAGGACTGCATCCTGGAAAAACACTCGAGAACCAGTTCATTAGCTCTTTGTTTTCACCAAAAGTTAATTAGAATTCCCAACTACTTTATATATATTTTTTCTGCTGTCATCTGGAGTTTCAAGCAAATTTTCTGAGTTGTTGTGGTTTAACCCCAGCCAGCAACTAAGCACCACGCAGCCACTCATTCACTTCCCACCCCTCACCCCCCCCCCGTGGAATGAGGGAGNGAGGTAAGAACAGTTTAATAGAACGGAAAAGAAGAAACTAATAATGATAATGATAACACTAATAAAATGACAATAGTAGTAATAAAAGGTTTGGAATATACAAGTGATGCACAATGCAATTCCTCACCACCTGCCAACCAATGTCCAGTTAGTCCTCGAGCAGCAATCCCCCCAGCCCCACTCCCCCCAGTTTATATACTGGGCATGATGTCACATGGTATGGAATACCCCTTTGGGCAGTTTGGGTCAGCTGTCCTGGCTGTGTCCCCTCCCAACTTCTTGTGCCCCTCCAGCCTTCTTGCTGGCTGGGCATGAGAAGCTGAAAAATCCTTGACTTCAGACTAAACATTACTTAGCAAAAACTGAAAACATCAGTGTATTATCAACATTCTTCTCATACCTAATTCAAAAACATATCACTATACCAGCTACCAGGAAGACAATTAACTCTACCCCAGCTGAAGCCAGGACAGTTGTCACTACTACAAACTGCCATGGGTTGGTAGGCAACCTCCTAGACGTGTCCTTTCTCCATTTCCCACCTGTGCGTACAGATGAAGTTGATATGAGACCTTCAAGATGTCTGCAGCAAGTCACCTCCTCCTAAGCCGGGATCCAGCCTTTTGTCACCTGAGGGCAGTTCTTACTTATTATTTCTATTTCAGACTGCCTCAAGACACACATTGGGGTCAATAAAAGGACATAAAGCAAAGCTGGAGGTGGTGCCAAATAGTTTATAACCATGGAGGAAAACTTGGCAGAGGGGCAGAGAAAGGGAGGGATGAATTAATGGTAAAATGTGTGTGTGAGTGTTTTTAATGTGTTTGTCTCACGTGGCTTTCCTAGATGTTGTCAGCTGTCTAAGTTTTGTACACCTAACAGCAAAGACGTTAAATAGTATTTAATAAAAACAGAAGCAGTATGGAAAGAGGGCATTTACTGAATTTAGAAATCAGTCCAGATGCTCTTTCATTGTTAGTTGGACTTTATTATAAAAAAAAAAAAATCTACCTTTTTGATTTGGAGTCACCCAGCAAAACTAATCCTTGGCTCAGATGGATGTTTGACTTAAGTTCTGATGTTCTCTTTTTCTTCTTTTTAAACTAAAAAAAACCTTAGCTTTAAAAAAATCATGTGGTATTTGCAGAATCAATGGAAAAGCTGACCCAGATAAAAGTGCGCAAAAATTGGTTTCATGCCCTAGAACTTTTCCTGCATGCTTTTTGATGCAATGTATCTGATCCTTCAAAAAGGAGGTAACATACAGTGATCTCAGCAGCTTTGAAGAATTGTTCTGGAAGAATAACAAGGAGCACCAGAGAAAGGGGTGTGCACGTGTACCTTTTTTTTCCCCTCATTAAATATATCGTGAGACGGAAGAAATTAATGTCATGTTGCTGGTTAGGGAAGGGTAGGATAAATTTTGTATGAAATCTGGTTTTGTCTGACTTTTAAAGGGTGAAAGTGCATTTCTCCTGAACAGCTCTTCACAGTAGGATATGAATTGCACTTTATCTTCCTTGGTTGAAACCTGCTTCTACTGGAGTGAGTAGCAAACGTGTATCCAAATAGTAGCAGGATTTGCTCTCAGAAATGTAATTATGCCCTGGATCCTGAATCAGGTAGAAAGGTGTAAAATGCATCTGCTGTGCATTCCAATGTAAGTAGAATCCAAATCTTAATTTGATTCAAATACAGCACTTAGATCTGCAGAAATCAGACATTTGGTGTCTGAACCTGTATTGCTTTGGCTTCCAAAAACATCCCAGGTTGTTTAGGGCTGTGGACCCGGAGGCGTAACAAATCAGCGTTCAATGCAGGCATCGCTGTAGTGAAGGTGATAAATTGATAGGACAGATTTGTGGGACCATGAGACTGGCAGGCTGTAAGGAGAAAGTTTCATTCCATCCCTTTGTATTCTCTGCCTTAAAAAAAAAACAACTTAAAATCTAGCCAGCGGGGAAGGATGGGCCCAAAGTTACTGGTTCTTAACAGAATAAGCAGACACAGTGCCCAGGCTGTGCTGGCTATCCCCAGGATAGGGAGAAGAGGCCACAAAAGCAACTGCTTTGTGGGGATTTCCACAAGCCTTTGCAGTCCTCAGGGTTGGATGCTGGTGTTTAGTGCTCAGTGTATGCAGACTTTCCCTTTTCAGCTGCATGTTTGTGAGCCATTGGCACTGGAGCGCAGGGGGGACACCGAAGTGTCAGTGCTGGAGCTATGTGGCCAGGGAGCAAATGCAGCAGGCAGGCATGTGCCCTGGGTGATGCTCACCTCAAATGGGCTGCTCCAGGAGTTTACAGTGAGGAGAGCAGCTGAAGCTCAGCACCGAGCAGGACCATACAGCAACATGTAGGGGACTCTGGGCAACTTTTCCTACAGTCTCGTTGTGGTTCCTTGATTACTTGTAGCTGAAAATAGGTCACCTGGCACGAATGTAGGGGCTGCTGACCCAGGTGCATCTCGCTTAACTTTCCAGATATAGACACGTGGATGCTCTTACTGAAGAGACTGAATAACGCATAACAGTGCTGGTCTTCATGAGTGAATGAAGCACAAACACAATTATTTGAAAAGAGCAAAGTGATTTCTTGCTTTATGTTTACACCCTGTGCTCATTTCATTTTTTGTACCACTTTTGCACTGACGGCTGCTGTGTTTGGCAGGAATTTGCAAACACGTCGGTGCTTAAAGCCAAAAGTAGGAATGGTCTAAACAGCTGGAAAAGGGAAACCCCTTCCTCTTGTATTTATTTTCGTAACAGCAAAATGTAGTTGCTGGCTGGCCTCAATCGGTCTTTTTTTTTGTTTTTTCCAAGTTGTTGTTTGGTTTTTTTTCTTTTCAGCTTGGGGGTTGAGGAAAACAAAAGAGGGAATGAATTAAGGCAGGAGAAAAGAGTATCTGCTGTTGGGCTGTGTCATGTGGTGAGGAAATCAGGCTGAAACTGGAGAGACCAGGCCAAACCTAACAGCAGTACTGAGAGGCTTTAAATTGTGTCACTCTGACAGCGGATCTAAGCGGTGAAAATAGCTAGTGATGTTTCTGGCTGCAGTCTAGGTTAAATAGCAGTGTGAACACGTGAAGTTGTGCTGGTGGGTTGCTGCTCTCATCACTTGCCCTACCTGCCTGCATGATACTTCTTACAGGCAGTCTTGAATGATGACCCCCATCCTTTCCAAATTGGCACATGCATTTAGACCACGGGGACTGATGTGGGTTAGCATGTCTTTGTATTGTGTTCACTTCAGTTCTCTCTTTGGTGGTCTTTTCCTCTATACTACTGCTGTTGCGATGAGCTTGGGTATTCAGCGGGGAGAGGAAGGAGCATGTGATTCTTGTCTGTGTCCCTGTGTACAACGTACACCATGTCTCTTCAGCAAACCTGTGTGATGACACCTCGAAGGATCTGAACACAGGAAATGCAACGCTACAGGCTTGGGGAAGAGTGGCTGGAAAGCTGCCTGGCAGAAAAGGACCTGGGGGTGTTGGTCGACAGCCGGCTGAGTATGAGCCAGCAGTGTGCCCCGGTGGCCAAGAAGGCCAACGGCATCCTGGCCTGTATCAGAAACAGTGTGGCCAGCAGGAGCAGGCAAGTGATGGTCCCGCTGTACTTGGCACTGGTGAGGCCGCACCTTGAGTACTGTGTTCAGTTTTGGGCCCCTCACTACAGGAAAGACATTGAGGTGCTGGAGCGTGTCCAGAGAAGGGCAACGAAGCTGGTGAGGGGCCTGGAGCACAAGTCTTATGAGGAGCGGCTGAGGGAACTGGGGTTGTTTAGCCCGGAGAAAAGGAGGCTGAGGGGAGAGCTTATGGCTCTCTACAGCTACCTGAAAGGAGGTTGTAGTGAGGTGGGTGCTGGTCTCTTCTGTCGGGTGGCTGGTGATAGGACAAGAGGAAATGGCCTCAAGTTGCAGCAGGGGAGGTTTAGATTGGATATTAGGGAAAATTTCTTACTGAAAGTGTTGTCAAGCACTGGAACAGGCTGCCCAGGGAAGTGGTTGAGTCACCATCCCTGGAGGTATTTAAAAGACACGTAGATTGCAGCACTTAGGGACATGGTTTAGTGGTAGACTTGGCAGTGTTAGGTTTACGGTTGGACTCGGTGATCTTAAAGGTCTTTTCCAACCTAAGTGATTCTATGATTCTATGATTCTATGGCTGGACATCCCATGGTGTTGAAAATTAATTAGCAGATGAACAGTCCGCAGCTTGGTTGTTTAAAAATAAAATAAAAGTTATTGCTGTATGTATGTTGGGCAGCAAAAGCATCCTACAACAGTGCTACTGTAGCAACTGCTGTGTTGGAAAACAGTTATCAATCATGGTTCTGGCAGAGGAGGGTCTGACAACTGTTTTCCAACACATTTATTACTGTGGGCAAGTAGGTAACTAACCAGAGGGTGACAGTCTGAAATGCAGGGTTTAAGAGGAATAGTGTGAAAATAGTTTAACTCTGCTAAAAGCCAAATAAATTAATAATGAACTTTCTGTTGGCCAGAACCCTACAGGACATCGCTCTCTCTCTGGCTGAATTTTCTTATGCGATCAAACATTCTTCTCCTTGCTTTAAAGCCCTTGCTGCCAATTTGAAATAGTATACGAGACTGAGATTTCTCACCCTTCAAGAAAACACTTTGATTTGTTGAAGGAAGCTGGGAACAGTTAAGGAGATAGGAAAGAAAGTAATATACCTTTCTCTGTGCTGACATCTGTAGCGGGGGGATGTGTTGAAAAGTAAATATAATCCTCTTTGAGCAATGCTTTCCCATTCTCTTTTATTTTGGTTCAGTGCTCTGGTTCCCAATGAACTAGACTTAATGACAGAAAGTAAGGTGCAGAAAGGCTGTACAGTCTCAGCGAAGATGCATGGGATCATCCCCCCGTGCTGGGGCCGTGGGGGTTAGTGTTGTTGGTTGTTTGCATATTTTTTAAGAAAGTGCTGAGATGAGAAGTGGCAGAAAGTTGCTGTCCGTCTGTCTGTCCAGCGCCAGGGAAGGCAGGCCAGGACCCTCACCAGCCCCTGCCTCACCTTGCAGTTGAGGCCAACCGTGGCTGCTGCTGGCAGCCAAACCACGTCTTCTTACCAGCTTCAAGTAAAACTATGGATGGGCATGTCCTGGCACTGAGCAGCCTGCAGTCGAGGGGTCAGAGCAGTACCCTGGGAGTGGCAGTCGGGCAAAAGTGGCCTCAGTGTCTGCCCGAGCTGCTTGGCTCATCCATCCACTGCCCTGGAACATGACTCGTGCTTCTCCCTGGCAGGATATAAGAAGATCAGTTTCATCCTGATAGAGACCATGTTTTCTGAAATCTTCTAAAGCTCTAAGAGAGGGGGAATAGTTTCTGTGACAGTGCTGCAGTAACAATGTAAATCTGCCTAAACCTATGAAACTTTTTCCTTTTAATTCTTTTTTCCAAGGCAGCTTATTTGCTTTGTGCTCTTATTTACTCTTATTTTGCTGTTATTTGCTCTTTGCGTATTTTTATGCTTCCAAATATTTCCAAAAGCAGCTGGTGACATTAAGAAGGCATTGCAAAGAGGGGTTTGGTCCATTCCTGTAGTTTATAGAAGTTTTCCTGTGGGAGGCAAAGGTTGGAGAGCTGCAGCATGCTGCAGCCTTCAAGTGACTCCCTGGGAGAGCTTCTGCTCACAGGTACCTGCAAATGGTGCAGCATGGATTAAGACCTCGTGCAAGCAGTTGTCACACTGCTGAGGTGGAGAAGACAACCCTTGGCAGGAGCCTTCTACTCTGTGTTTTCCAGGTCAGCGCCAGTGGTTTTACCAGGGAGCGCCGGGGCTGCCAGCAGCAGCTGCTGTGGGGTGGAAATATCTGTCTCCGTTTCCGCTTCGTTCAAAAGGCTGGAGAAAGGCGGCTGAGTGCCAAGTGGGGTAGGGGTAAGACTTCTGGGGATGGAGAGGTGTGAGGGATATACTCGGGCCTCTCCAGGCATCACTGTCCGCATGGTGTGTGTGTGCTTACGCAGAGACCTCAGAGCACTTCGGGGTTTTTTAATGTTTTTCTCACTGAGTATTTAGGTATTTGATGGAAACTCTGGATTGTGTTTTATGCGTTTGTCTTAGGGATGGGGGAAGGGATAGGTTAATTTTATTAGCTTTATAAAAAGTTGTTGAAGTGAAGGATGCTCATGAGCACGTTACTCCCTTGTGCTGAAGTCTGCCAGGTTTGGTGGATGTTTTATGAGGACCAGCCCAGCAGCTGGGAGCTGTTGGGGCTCTCAGCATCCGTCAGGATAACTGGGATTTTCAGCTTGTGGAGACAGACGACTTTGAGGAACGCTTATATCTGCTAATCATGCTGTAATAACAGTCTGCAGTCTACAGGCTGCAAACCCCCCATTTCCGACACAGCTGTGCATATTTAATTCGATGGAAGGCATTTCTAGTCTAGTGTTAGGAGTAATTCAGATTGCTAAGGTGGTAATTTTGATCATGGTATTTTTTAGGGAAATCTAGGTATAAGCTAGAGTGAAAAGTTAATAAATGCCTAGTATGATACAAATGCTAGGGTGTGAGGCATGGGGACGTGGTGGATGGCTGCCAGTGCCCCAGCCTGCACCCCAGCCTCACCGTATTCCTGCCTCACTGAGCCAGCAGCAAAGGAAAGCAGCATCCCAGGGCTCGTTAGCTTGATGAAGAAAGTTTGCCCTGACCTATTGCCTGTGCCACCAAATTTTGGGTTTTGGGGCAGGAGAGCCATGGGGATGGGTGACCAGCAGTGCCGTGGGGGAAGCACCAAAGCCTCATGGGGCTGCGGAGGGTTGGCACCACCTGCTCCACGGTGATGCTTTTGGCTGACCGCAGGGTTTAAACCACCAAGTTGGCACCTTTACAGAAAAGAGGTCAGGAGGAGCTTGGGTTTTATTTTTCTTCATCTCGAGCGCAGCTGGGGAAAGCAAGTGCTTTCAGGTCTCCCAACTCCATTTCTCTCTGTAAAATGTTCTTTTGCAAAATTGATCATTTCCGTAGGTTGAGAGAGTCTCAAAGGAACTTCTCTGTCAAGCATCTAAAAAGTACCGTTACTTCTCTTCCCTGCCCTAACAGCAGCTCGAGATCCTAGCTCACTAAGGATATCTTGACAATCTGGGTTTTTTGCAAGAAATTTCATGGCGAACAAAGCAAACTAGCCCCATTTTCAGGTGGTTAGTGCTGTAGTGTTTGGGTTGCAGAAACTATGCGGAGTGGTGATGTTTATCAAGTTACATACTTTAAAGAAGTATTTTTAAAATCTTTTTGTTTGTTTTGTTTTGCCATGAGTTGTTACTTTTTTTGGAAAGCAGCTAGAATAATGAAGCAGCTGGTGGCTGAGTCTCCTGCTCAGTGTGCAGAGAATGAAGGATGGCTGGGGTAGCTGAAGTTACCATCTGCGTGCTGCGGGCTACGTAGACACACACAGAGGCAATTCCTGTGAACCAGGAGGTGTGTGGTAAGTCATAAACCACCATCACCTGTTTTGTACATGTACTCACAGGGAGTACACTGCGTGGGAGCCAGCAGATAGAGTTCTCCCGGGCTCTTGTCCGTGACTCTGCAGGTGTTTATGTGGCACAGCTCATGTAGGTGAGGACATGACACCTGCATGAATGCCCTCCTGTGGAGTGGGGAGGTCTGGTCTGAATTCGCCTGATCCTGGAGTTGTGATGCATTTCAGGGAAGTGATGCTTTCATGCCGAGAAGAGCTGCTTCCCCTGCCTTGAGCTGGCTTGGAGTAAGCATGCCCCCATGGGAGGCTACTGAAGAGCTGCCCACGCAGGGATGCTCAGGACAAACAAACTTGGGCAAGAGTTTTATTTTTATTAGTAATTACCCACCTGTTGCAAAAATTTGATGTTTCTGTATGAAACATGGTTGTGACTTCTTCATTTCACTACTGCCTAACTCCAGGCTTTCAAAAGCAGTAGCAGATCAGGCAGAACCATAAAATTGTTTGAAAGATCTGAAATATGTGTGTATATATATGTATATACATATATTACCAGCTTGTTTTTGAGCTGTTATATTAAATCCAAATCATATTCTTGTAGCCATAAGGGGTAGAAACTTTTTGCATACTTTCTGAAGAGGATTGCGCGGTACAAGTATAACAGCAAGGGACTGGACTTAATAACCCTGGAGATTTCTTCCTGCTTTATGTTTCTGAAAGCAGGGATCCTCGCAGAAACTTCACCAGCTGGGTCTTTAGGAGAAGCACCAAAAATTGTGAGGTTCATTATACAGTCCTAAGAAGCGACAGCACCATACATATGTTTTTATTTTAATTAACTTCCTAAGCAGAGGTTGGAGATCAGGGGAAAGACAGGGCTGTGTTGCACTATAGGTGATTTTGTTGTTCTTTAGAAGTGTTTTATTCTTAGGGGTGGTTTTGGTCCTGTTGGAAAGATGTAGGGTCAGTTTTGCATGTTGGACATAGCACTGAAAAGGCAAGATTTCAGGCAGTGATTTTGGTATAGTGTAACTGGACTAAGCCCATTAAATACAGAAACAGCTTGGCCCCAGGCTTGCAGCCTATGATGGGAGAATGATTTGACCCAAAAGAGGGAGGAAGGGCAGCAGAAGGTGGCCTGCTGAGTCTGAAAAGGGGTGGAGGTGTAAATAGCACAAAATCAACAGCTATCCCGTATGTTTATTTCTTTTTTACAATTCAGTGAAACTAGCATTTTTTTGCCTTACTCTGAGATGGAGGAAAGTGAGAAGCAGCTTCCCTTTTATCTATGAATAAACATGCAGCTTTTTCTATTCTAAGCTCTTAAAAAATGGTTTTGGTTGTGTAACAGCTCCTGGCCTCCCAGCTCCTCCAGTAGCCATGATGCTCTTTCAGGAAATCAAGTCATATCTTCCTTTGAAAAGACCCCCAAAAATATCTTCCTAACCTGCTGGGAACGAGCAAAAGACTCTTGAGTGATTTCTGTTGGGTTTGCCAGCTGACCTTCCTCTGGCCAGATAACAAGAGCCTGAAGTTTCAAACTCAAATACTTCAGCTTGAGCTGAAAATGCAGGTTGTGCTCTTGGTGCTGCTGAAGCAATCAATAAGCTTCTGCCTCTTTTCTTGAGGTACTAGCAGGGTGTTTTGCTACATATATTTCTTTTACTCAGAGCAGTCCCATGACCATTTATTTTCTCTTTACCTACTCTTTGCAGACCTGCAGGCACAGTGTTTCTCAGGTGTGTATACAGCCGCTGCCAAAGGGGAAACTTTTTCTATCAGTTCTGCTGTTGCAGCTGCTGAAGCTAAACCTTCCTCTCCCATTTCTTTAGGAGACAAAAAAAAAGCAAAAATGAGGAAGGCCAACTTTAGCTTTGGGACACAGCAGGTGAGTCCATTTAAGGAGGAGAAAGGCAATTTTGATGGCATTTTGCCGAAGTTCCCAGTAGTCAAACAGAGCTTGTTCTGGTACGTGTCTGCTGCAGCAGATGTTTTGTGGGTATTTCCAGTCCGAACCGCAGCAGTGGTATCTTAGGACATCAGTGTGTGAGTGCTCTCCACTGTCTGCTTGGCCTAAGAAATATGGATGTTTTTTTCCCCAAGAGGCCCCAAGGTTCGTTGTGTTACTGTAACAGGGCTAGAGGATCAAATCTTTCAAATTCTGCTTCTGTCAGTGGTGGTCAGTGGAAAAGGGAATTGCTGCAATTCCTGTCAGTCAGCATTCCCGGGTGCTGGCAAAAGAACTAAATTGCCAGTCAGAGAGTGGAAGGGATGGCTGCTATTTTCTCCTCTTTTTTTTTTTCTCTGACTGACATAGCTTTTCCCTCTTTTGTAGGTATCAGAACTTCTGCTCGCCTTCAGAGATGTTTAAGTACTGAGATTCCCAGGATGTAAGAAATACACCGCTGTGAGTAGCTTTCTTTTTTTCTATTTTCCTTTAAATGAGAAGCCTAAGCTTGCTCAAACAGAAGGAAGATTTTTTTAATCTTTTTTTTTAAAAAGACACTTTAAGAAATGTTTACAGCAAGCAAATCCTGTCTTTTGGAACCAGTTGTGTGCCTTTGGCACCTCTTTGCAACCCACAAAATAAAGTCAGCATTGTATTACCACATAGGCTGAATAATTATCTCGCTGCAGATACGAACCACATGAATGCATTTAACTGAGAATATGGTCAGCAGAATAGACCATTAGCACCATCTGAAGCTTGTTTGTTGTTTCCAAGCTTTACCAGCCATTGAAAGACAAAATCTTGCTGGAGAGTTGAGGCGAGGCATTCCTTGGGAAGAAAGCCTGCGTCTTCTGAAAGAGAAGAGCACAGATTGGCTGTGAGGTTGTTTTTGTGTGTGCACACAGCACCCTAGCCCTGTAATCAAAATAGAAAACTATCCAATATTTAGCTCTTCCCTGATGTGATAAAATAGCTTTGGAGTAACTTTTACACCACAGGAGACACCTGCATGCTTGGCTCCCTCCCTTGCTCCGAAGCAGCTTGGCCAGGAGCTTTTTTATGTGTATAAGTATATCTTTAAGGAGCAGCTGCACTATGGCCTTTTCTGGTGCATTGCTAAAGGATCTGGGCTGTGATTTCCCAGCAGCTGTGGCTGGTTTGTAGCTCTCCAGGTGGACCAGCCAGGGCTGCATTAGACCGACCTTGGCAAGCCCTGGCTGGAGCTCCTGGCTGTGTGCCTTACGTGGGTTCCTGTAGCAGCTCCTCTGGGCTGATGCAAGGCTGGATAACAGGGCTAAAATTTGGACTGGAGGTTTGGATGCCATTGCTCTGGGTTTCACTGCTTTTCTGTAAGTAAATTTTTCTTAGCAGAGGGGTTGAACAATCTTTTTTTTTTTGAGGTTTTTAAAATCAGACCAACTCCCATCCCATTTTTACCATGTTCTATGGTGATGGAAATCTATGGTTACTTGGAAATCAGCAGAGTTTTGTTTCCATTTTTATTTCAGTGGCTTACAGCCTGTTTTCTGTTACAGCAACACAAATCTATTTGGGTTAGAGCAGAATAAAATCCCAAATTGAAATCGGCCTGAAAAAAGAAAGGGCTATGTTTTGTTAACAGGAGAGAAATGGAGTCCATTGGTGTTTGGTAAAGATGTGGGAAAAATTCCTTAATAAATACCTAATAAGCATTCAGAAACTGGTAAGCAAAAAAATTGAATAGGGAATCCTACTTTCAGCTTTTTGTGAAGGATACTGGCAATGAGTGCAGTTACTGGGAGAAAAGGGATGTGAAATTATGACTGGTTTGTATTGATCTTCCCTCAGTAGGGTCCATAGTTCTTATTCTCCCTTTGAATCACAAACGTTTTCTCCTAACTCCTTGGTGTTTAAACTGTCACACGAGACCTCGTAATTGAACTGTGGGGTTTGTTTTTTTGTTTTTTTAAGTTCCTTACAAAGCATTGCACAGGATGGGGTCTGGCCTCTTTTTTTACATCTGTGTTGGCTCCAGAGTGATGGGAAGAGAAGATGCTGATTTAGGTGAAGAAAACTCAGCAGAAAGATGCCACATGTACATATTGTGTCTCTCAAAGTATATCCATAGGCTAGAAATGCTCTTTGCTCATCTCAAAAGCAAAGTTTGCTTGTTTTTCTGTTAAGTAGGCAGTGTTGAAATTTGGGAAGCATTTCTGAGGTCCTAATGCACCCCCACAATGGTTGCTTCCACAAAAGGAATAAACAAGGGGACCTGCTCCTGCTCTTCAAAGGTGGACTGCTAATCCCAGGTAGATGTTGTCTGTGTTGTTAAGTCAAAGCAAAGCAGTGGTGCTGCAGGCGGCATGCAGTCCATGGGTGCCTCTGATATATCATAGCTGTGTTAAGAGGGTGAGAGAGAAAACAAGAGCAGGTTGTTTGGAAGCTGCCCAGGTAACTCATGTATGGTCTCAGATGGCTCTGAAATTATTGCAGCAAGATGTAGTCATTGCTCAGCAGTGAAAGGAGACTGTAAACTCCCATTTATCTGTCTCCTACCACTCGACTGTGTGACAGAAGCCCAAGTGAGGAACTGGGGAGCATGAGATGGCTGCAGTGAGGCGATGCCAACCAAGAAACTATGTCCTGCTCAGAAGTTCAGGGAGAAACCAGAGCTGGAAGAGCTTAATTCCTGTACATCCGCTCTCTGTGTCCCCTTCCAGTATTGTCGTGCAGAACGTTTCAGGATCAGGTGTTCAGCAAGAGATGTGGTGGAGAGAGGGGAAAGGAGGCTTCTTGGCCATTTCCTTTTTTCTGTTTGCCCCCAGCACACAGAGGTGAAACCTGCCTGCTGCTGCTTGCAGAGGTGCTATCCCCTGCAAGGGGTGGCAGGGTGGGATGCAGCAGTGGTTCCAGCTGATAACCCACACAGAGGGAACCTAGATGAAGTGCTGATGTGCTGTGTTATGAGCTGTCAGGTAGTGTTGGTTTGGGGAGCTCCTGACACTTCCAGCAGGCTTGGGAACATCAATGAGTGAAAAGCGGCAGGGCAGGATGCTGCAAGTGGCAGTTGCTTCACCTGTTAGGCTTTAATCCACCTCCCCTTTGTAAGGCAGCATCTCTGTTCTGCTATTTAAAAGCAATACCCACTTTTTTTATGGGCAAGATAGCCCTGATGGAGTTTTGTTCTCTGGGCAGTGCAAGGCAGAGCCATCTCTTTGAGGGGGATCAGGCCTTGGGAGGATGCAGGGGGAGGATTTCCTCCAGGGTGTATGTGCTCGAGGAGAAGCATCTTCAGCTGTAGCATGGTGGTGTGGCTGCTCTTCCACCCCAGGACACTGTGCAAGGACAAGTTGGTGGGTTGGCTGTAGATCAGGTGGGGCCTCGGGGGTGCTTAGGGCAGGCTGCAGCGTTGGGCTGTGGAGGCACAGCAGGTCCTGCAGGAGAGCACAGAGGGCAGAGAAACACTTCTCCTGTGTTGGAAAAGTAACTTGGAAAAATTAACTGGTTTATGTGAAGGCTTCTGGATGTGTAGCTACGGAAGAGATACTTGTTGCAGTGGACTGTTCTCTACCAGATAAGATTTAGATGGGTTTGCGGGGCTTCAGAGTTTGGTTGGTTTGGGTTTTGGGTTTTTTTTTCTTTTTTTTTCTTTTTTTTTTTTTTGGTTTTTTTTTTTGGTCACTTGGAGCTTGAGCAGTGAATTTGCAAACATTTTCTGTCAAAGCAAAGAAAGGCTCTGACAGCAGTGTGTCCTGTGAGTGCCGGTGCTATGTATGGTAATGGCTTTGCAAAATGCAGCAGTGGTGCTGCCTCCTTGCTCTTACATGGGGCAAGAGATTGGTTTCCAGCTGGGGCTGCATTTTATTTTTCAAAAGGAGGGGGAAATACTGCTATAACTGAAGATAGAGATTGGGAAGAGAAGTTGGTTGGAGAGCAGGAGAAACTTAGTCAGGAGAGATGCTTAGCCAAAAGCCTCTATTGCTCCCTTTGTCTCAGACCTGGAAGCCAGGCTTAGGCTTTGGATCGTGCCAGTGGTTCCCAGCTGGGAAGGGGTGAGGCGATTTCTTCTGTGTGACTGCAGACTCGCAGTTCACGCCGCAGCCGAGGGGAGGGAAGAGGGCAGGTTTCTCCAAGTGCTCAGCACTGCCCAGGCTTTAGTTAGGATGGGGTTGCTGCTGCCTGGCTCTCCAGCAGCCCCAGCATGGTGGTCCTTTGGGACCTTCTTCTGTAGACAGGAGTTGATGGTGCTTCAAGAAGCAAAAGCAGGTTTTGTTCCATTCTTCTTCCATTTCTTTTCCATTAAGCATGGTGTCACAAATGACATCAGTCCAATAACTGCTTGTGGTTGTCATAGTCACAGCCTGTGACACCCAAACAAAGCAGCAGGAAACCGAAGCTGGCATAAAAATGCTGTAATATTCATCACATTCCTTTTGGCTAATAACTATGTGGTTAGGTATTCATTTTCCATTGGAAAAAAAAAAAGAGGAAGAGGGGTTAAAAGCACAAAATCAAGTCATTGAGGGGGAGGAAGGTTGTCCCCAACTCTGAGCAATGCAGCTGCGCTTCTCCCTCCTGGTCCTCTTCCCCCAAGCTAACACTGCTCTGGACCTCAACTGCTCAACTCCCTTCTGCAGCCATTCCCATCATTGCAGACCACGTGGTGATGGCGCAGCATGGACAAAGGCAACAGTAGAAGTCCCACCGCCTCTAACACAAGCTGTGTCCCCAGGGAAAAGCCTCTCAAGGGCTGGCAGAGAGTGCCAGTAGCAGCCTGTGGGTCAGCCAGCTTTGACTGCTGGATGGCTGAGGTTGCCATCCTCGTGGTACACGGACAGAGAGTGTAGAAGGGTTTTTTCAGCTTGGTTGGGGTGAGGTGTGATGGGCAGGGGTTTGTTGGGGTTTTTTGAGGGTTTTTTGGTTTTGTTTTGGTTTTTTTAAATCTGTAAAGTAAGTTATTTTGGGTGAGTAGCAGAGCTGGTTTACCCTTGCAAGGTTTAATCTCTGCTTCTTCAGAGTTTTGCACAGTTGGCCTGATGGTAGGAAGGCACCTGGTGCAAGAAGTAATTCCAATAATTTTAAAACATTTTTTTGCAGAAATAGATCTGGTGCGAGCACCACATTTGTGAGACAAGCGTTGGAGGCAGGTTGTTGGGGCTCGCTGGGAGGGAGCCACCTAAGCCCCTTGCTCGCCGCAGGCACGCAGGGAGCTGTTGTCCTGGCGTGCCTTGCCAAAACCTCCCCTTGCCCCGTGCTGTCTCCCTTCATGTCCCCATGGGGACATACCAACCCTGAGTGCTCCAGTGTGGCTTCCCCAAGATATTTGGGCATGTGATTCCTGGGCTGAGCCTGGATAACAACCCAGCCCTGCCTGAGCCAGGGGTAGGCAGCAAGCGCACAGAGGGCAGAGTCCAGCAGCAAGCATTGCCAGACTGAGGGGCTGCGGGTTCAGGCATTTGGTGCCACAGCTCCTGCGGGTGCTTGCAGGGGGGTGCTTATTATATAATAGCTGGTGGTTGATTAATATGCTGTGAGTCAGAAACGCCAGGGTATTTTAGCTTTCTCTAGTTGCTATGGCAACATTATTTTAACAAATAGCTTTTTAATATTTAATTAAAACTCAGCTTTTGGGAAGCTGGAGTAAGAACTATTACAATTACTACGACAAAGGGTTAGCACTGAAGCGTATTTCAGAGTCACGTTTTTTTGGTTGGGTTTTTTCCTTCCCCCGCCCCACCCCAAAACTGTCAGCTTCCAAAAAAAAAAAAAAGGGGGGGGGGGGGGGGAGGAAATCACTAATTCATTAGTTGTGAGAAACATATGCTTGTTCCCAAGACACAAAGCAAATGTAATGCAAATCTGCAGTTACTCTTCACAATTGAAGGTTGTCACTTCTTTAACGTATAGTACCAAGCCAGCACTGTAAGGACAGAGTGGTAGGATAGTGTTTATTAATCGCTGCTTTGTTGCTGGCATTCCTTCTACCTTTGCCTGCCGGATGAGATCATTCCCATTTTGTTTGCTTCATGTTCCCTCTGTGTCAGGTTGGATGCTTTTCCCTCGCCAGCTTGTAGAGGAGGCTGATGCTGTGTCCGGATCAGGCTCTGGACTGGTTCCTAGTCTTTTTTTAGGTGAGCTCCTCTGCTCCCTGATAGTGAACGATTCTGCAATGGAGACAAATGAACAGAGAACTCAGTCTCCAGAGAAAAATAAATATTTAACAGCTCTCTTTGTAAATACCCTTTATTTATAGAACAGTTGCAGGTTCTATCGTGCTTGGTAAATGGGGATGCTTTTTATGCAAGAATTCTGCCTTGCGGGACTTGGTGGATACTTAATGTCATCTGTGATATAATAATGAAATAAATGTGTCGCTCTCATGGGATTCCCTCCCAGCCCCTATTTTCTGTGATTTAACTTCAGTATCACACACTTTGTCTCTATTCACATTGCATTCCTTAATATTGGTGCTGAAACCTTATTTGGAAGGTTACACCTTTATTTCCTGAGGGGAGGGGAAGGCTGTTGAGTGTTTTGACTTATGCAGAGGAGTCTGAGACTGTATGTACCTCCATCTCATATCACCATGGTGTCTCGCCAGGTCCTGGGATTGAT
The DNA here is from genome assembly GCA_013401275.1 of Pandion haliaetus. NCBI lineage: Eukaryota > Metazoa > Chordata > Aves > Accipitriformes > Pandionidae > Pandion > Pandion haliaetus. Next base: position 80,114 of record VYZV01007952.1, on the reverse strand, counting down.
GCACTTGGCCTTTTGCTCTCCCAGAGGCTAGGATGGTGCTGTTATCCCACCTTACAAAGGTGGGAAGGTAAACCTGGAGTGATGGACTAGGATGTGTTTCACCCCAGCTGTCTGTAAGTTAAGCAGTTGTTCTATGGTAGCTGTCTAACTGCTTCTGGCATCAGTTGAGAGACCGCACTGTTTGCAGAGATGTTTCACCATGCTTTAGGTCAGATGTTTGAGGCAGGTCTCGGGCATAACCCTCAGAGTTGTCCGTCTCTCCCCAGTCGCTCTAAGCCACAAACTAGATGGGGAAAATTAGGTGAGAGAAGTACCATCCTGCACCAGAGATCTTCTATACCCATTTCTACAGGTGGTTTGTAACAGCGTCCGAGGCTGGAGGGTGTCCCCACTCATCATGCTCTGGTCATGCAGTGTCGGGTCCTCCTTCCAAAGCAGCACAGCTAATCTCTGCTGCATGTTGCTCACAGGTGGGCATCCAGCGTTGAAGAGCTCAGAGATGCAAACCCAGTCCCCAGGCATGTAAACTAAGGTGCAAAAGATTTGCCTAAACTCTTCTAGCAAGCCAGGAAGAGAACTAAGGCTTTCCTTCCTATTTATGCTGAAGGTGTGCTGTTGCAACCAAAATGATAGTGATAATACTATTGCTGCAGTAATATTGCAAACAGTATGGGTGTGTTAGGCAGTTCTTCTGAGTTGTGTCCCATAGTTCTTGCTTGTGAATATCGTGGGGCGGGGAGTTAAGTAGGTGAAACAGAAATTGTGAGAAGGCAGAGAAATAACGTTTCTACGTGGAATTTTCATCATGTGGCCAAATTTTGTAAAGGATACAGAGAAGAATGCTGCAGGATAGCAATCCTGCTTGAGCTGCGTGCTGGGGTGTAACAGAAATGCCCCCAGGTTACGGGTGAGAGAGATGTGGCTGATAGCCAAAATAAGGACAGTAGAGCAGATGGGAGAACAGGGAAGGTCAGGAGCACTGCCATCTCCGAGCGGAGGTGGTGCGGAGGCAAGCAGTGGGCTGTTGGGGAGGGATGGCTGTGCCAGGAGCCTGTGTGATGGAGCAGAGCTGGCAGTGAGCGATTTGGGGAATCCCTGATGCGTATTGCTCCCAAGTGTCTCAGTAGTCAGATCTGCCCTGGAAGACAATTCCTGAGGAGGCAAATCATGTTAGTCAGGAGGGGAAAAAAAGTAGAAGACAAGAACCTATATTTTTGTTTGGGTAGATGTGCACTGGAGTTGTCCTGGAAAAGTTGAAATATGATTTGCAGGGGGAAATAAAAGCTCTACTGCAAACACAGACTGGTGTAAAAGAGTTTACGTGTCAGGTCTCCAACTCAGTCTCAACTACTCAGCCTCTCCGTACGGGTATAATGTGCTGTATAGAGTTTTGGTTTACAGTAATTTGGGACTGGCACGTTGTCTGGAGAGGCATGACATGCACCCTGGCAGGCCTGACTTTCCCACCCCTGAGGGTAAGATTGGATCCAAGCTGGCAAAAAGCGCTGCGTGGGAGTGAAGGGCACATCCGTCCCGAGCGAGTGCTCAGAGATACTGCGGTAACAAAGACTCACCAAAATGAAACCCAAGGGCCTTTTTTTTTTTTTTTTTTTTTTTTTTCAATANAAATGGTGGTTTGGGATCCATGCACACACCTTGTATTGCAAGTTGGTGATCTGTCCCAAATCCCCATGTAACTGAGCATGGGGTCTCTTCCCCTCACCCAAACAGTCACTCCCTACACTTAAAGCTAACCAAGGCCTTGCTAGCTTTCCTGTCCTGTGGTCCCAGTTGATTTAAAACACGCACTGCTACTTCCATGTCTGCCTGGTAAGTAAGAACGTCAAGGGATGGAATAGTTGGGTGAATTGAAAGGAAAGACATTGAAAGTGACAAAAATTGCAGTGAACTTTCCTGGAGCTTCCTGTCTCTACCTGTCCCAGACCTTTTCTTTATCTTCTGCTGCTGTTGGTAGTTTTTGGTAGTATTGTCTTCTCAGTGGCTGCTCGCTTGCTGGGGTGTCTGTTGGAAATCAGGAGGTTGATGTACTGAAAGTAGGAGCACTTGAACCTGCGAGTCTACTTGTGTATTGGAGAACATGCTCCTGTCTCCTAACCCAGCAAATGCAGTGGGGGGTGAGTATCACATGCTTTGCATCATGAATAGTTCCATGCAATGCAGCTGTGATATTTACACAGGTAATGTGTGCTTAGTCCCAATTTTGCTGTTGGTGGAGTTAGAGTAGAGCATCTCATAGGCACTGAGCGCAGTAGTGGTCTCTTGAGTTGTCTCAGTTTTCACTGTCAACATTAGTCATGACTCAGGTACAAACAATCTGGCATGTTTCCTGTCTGCACTTCTCCAAGCATGGTCTTCTGCTTGCATGCCTCAAAACCAGAGTGTAACTGCATTTGCCATGGTCTGAAATCCAGCTAGACTTGCTACAGATGAATCAAGCCCCGCAGTGCTCAGGGTGGCTGGGTTTCAGACACTGCCATGAGTGTGTGTAGGAAGGGTGAGGAGTGAGTGCAGCGCTCGGAATCTACTACAGGAAGAGACTCGCGCTCCAGTAGGATGGGGAATGGTCTTGCATTTATTATTTGTTATATAAAATATTTTAATAATAATAATGTAATAAATATAATTGTATCTAATGATTATATATTAATTACTATATACTATATAAATACAAAGAGAGCCTGCTTTTTTTTTTTTTTTTTTTTTTAGCTCTGTTGTAAAGCGTTCAGTAGGTCCCCCATCTTGATGTGACCTTGCTCTCTGATGGTTTTCTCTTAAGTAAAAGAGCCCTCTGATACTGGAGGATTGCAGAAAAGGAGCAGCTTTCTTCTTTGATCTTGCTTCTGCCAGAGTCGGTAGCAAAATTTCAGAGGACTTCAATGAGCCAGGATCAGCCCCTCTAAGAATACTCCCAAGGCACTTGGAGAAAGCACTTGTGAGTAGGCGAGAAGCAGCCCTTATGTGCCTGTCAGGGGAAAGGGAGAGCACCTTTAATAGGTGTTGCTTCATTATGAACACATTCCTTTTGGTGCATGTTATCAAAAGGAAAGAAACTTCTGCAGTGGTAATGCATAGTGATGCCTGTTGCAGCAATAAGTTTTGGTCTGTTACTATAGAAATTGTGCCACTTCTTGTAAGAGAAGATCCAAAAGCACCTTACTTTACTGTCTGTGAAAACCTGAAGGGTGCATTTCATGCATATCATGAGGATCTCTGAGCAACTCTTTCCAGCTGAGCCTGGCTGAGTAATTGTGTCATTTGGATGGACTCCTGACTGCGTACGTTAGCCTTGTGCTAGCCCTGACTGCTGGAGGTGGCGGTGAAGCTGGAGGTACACCCTGTCTTTTAAAGCTTCCAGAGCCTGCCGTAACACACATCACCTTTGGGGATCCTGGAGAGGGTTTTTGAGCGTAGAAAGCAGACAGGGTAGGCTGGGGTTTGAGTTTGCATCCCCTGGCATGTAGTGTGTGCCCACAATGGTGGCAGAGACATGCACAAGGGGATGGTGGTGCGCATCTCCCTTCCTAGTGAAGAATAGCTCCTATGTGTCCTTAAGCCTGGGACCGACCAGGTGAAAAAAAAAAAAATCCTGTGCTCAGCCCCTGAGGAGGCCTCAGCACTGCTCTGCACTTGTGGTATATCTGTTACACACACAGCTGTGTGCTCAGGGACATGATAAATGGAGAAGAGAGAGATGGTGACCTCCAAACAGCTGCTGTGGTAGTAGTACAGAAGGAAACTGTTTTAGCTGCTGTTGGTTTTGGTTGAGGGGTAGGTGACTCCAAAAGAGCATTTGAATAGCAAAACAAGTAGCAAGTATTTTGAGGTTTTCATAAGCTAGTTCAAAAGGAATATTTTCAGCATCACAAAAGGATTTTTCAGCTTCTCATGCCCAGCCAGCAAGAAAGCTGGAGGGGCACAAGAAGTTGGGAGGGGACACTGCCAGGGCAGCTGACCCAAATTGGTCAAAAGGATATTCCATACTATGTGACATCATGCCTGTTATATGAACTGGGGGGAGTGGTGGGATCGCCACTCGGGAACTAACTGGGCGTCAGTTCGCAGGTGGTGAGGAATTGCATTGTGCATCACTTGTATATTCCAATCCTTTTATTATTACCGTCGTCATTTTATTAGTGTTATCATTATCAGTTTCTTCCTTTCTGTTCTATTAAACCATTCTTATCTCAACCCACAGGTTTTACTTTTTTTTTTCCGATTCCCTCCCCTGTCCCACTGGCGCAGCGGGGGAAAGTGAATGAGCGTCTGCATGATGCTTAGTTGCTGGCTGGGGTTAAACCACAACAAGCACTGAACTCATGATTGGGGAAAAACTGTTGATCTGGGAAAACCTTCTTGGTGTAAAAGTCCTGCGTGGTAATCATGCAGAGAAACCACTTTACATGAATAGCTCAGAAATGCTGGAGAAGGGATTGGGATTGGGACCTTTCTAGTGCTAACAGTTAAGCTGTATCCTGTCTTTCTCAAATTTATGAAAAGCAGTTTCATCTGTCTCAGGAGGTTTTCTTTTGTTGTTTAAAGTTCCATAAATTGACATGGGAGATCTTAAAATTGGGTGAGGACTGTGTGACTAACTGAGGCATTTCTGAGTTACGTTGTAACTTGAAGCGTAAGAAAATAAAAGTTCTCTTGGCTTGTTGCATTAGTAGGATATATTTGAACTAGTGTGTTGCATGTCATTAAACATATGGTGAATCACATCTGACATACATGCCAAAAAGACTCTGAGATAATGGGACCAAAATGTCGTGCAGTAAAGATATTCACATAACAGAATAATTTCCTGGAATATAATCCTCAGGGACTGTAAAATTAAATTTGAAAATGTATCCCCATTTCTATCTTGCCCCTTGTAAAGTAAAACCACTGGAAATTGTTAACCCCTTGGTTGTTCTTACAGCAATTTGTGAATGTTAACCTTCTTGTTGGGTCTTGAGTGCTTTTTTCCTACCCCAACTTCACCTGCCCAAGGACGAAGTGAATCGGTGCACCATCCATCTGTAGCATTGCTACACCCATGCTGCCTGTGGCAGAGATTACCCATAGAGATATGGATGTCTTCGTCTTTGTTCTTCATGTCTGCCAGCTGCTCTTCAAGTCTTCAGGTTTCCTGAAACAGTGACCATTTGGGGTAATACCACTGTTGCAGGTAATGTAGTGGGCGGAAAAATATTCTCTCAGCTTGTTTTGGGTTTATAGGATATATTCAACTAAAAGGCATTGTGTGTAGTTAAGCGTATTGCATGCAGTTAAGTGTATAGCAAACTGGTGCTGGCACAAACGATGGTGTTCTCCGGGGATCTTTTACACCTTAAGAGAAAGTATAATCTAGTCTAATTATGATAACCTAGCCTAAAACTGTGGTAATTAAACTTAAGAGATTGCTAATGTTGTAGGGTAGGGTTTTCTGAAAGCCAGCTTCCAAACCTGCTCAATCTGTCCTTTGTGTTTTAAATGTTGACTTCAGCTTCTAGCTAATCTTTAGCTTCCACAGTGTTAGTCAAGATTCATTTAGAACTTTTACAGGCTCCAGTCTGTTTACCCAGTCGTTATTGAATTAGATTGGAAAAGTACTGTGGAAATTGAAAGAAAAGCAGAATGTGGATTCGTGATCTTTCCTTTTTTTGTAGTCTTTTTGAAGGAGGAAGCCTGGGGTGTCTTCATCTATGTGTAGATACAAATTGCTAGGAAAAATAGAGCAAAAAATTTATTTTATAATTGCTGCCTTGGCCAACATGCTGAGTTGAGATGGGCATGCCTGTAGGTTGGGCTAAAAATTGGGCAGGATCAAGGGGTTGTTGAAGCTCCTGTGTGTTTGGCACGGGAGAAGAAATCCTGGAGCCCCTGACCAGGGTTCTGCTGGTAGAGGGAAGATGCCTTTGCCAGGTGGGATTCAGCAGCAGCAAGGCTGGCCTTTTGGCCATTTGAGACGAATTCAGGATGACTGTAGGAGGCTGAGGGCGAAGCTGTTTCTTATTTATTCTCCTCTTTCCTTCTCTCCAAGCCCTACTAGCCCTTTGCTGCTGCCTATACTTTTCTCTCCCCCTTTCTCTTGTTAGCAACCCAAAAACCAGTTGAGGTGCAACCCAACACCTGTTTTCATCATCTGCCTACAAATCACCCTTCTTTCCCTCAGGAAAACCCCGTGCTATCATCCACGCATGCACACGCATGCACACAAACTTACAGTCCCACCAGGATAAATGCTGTATTAAAATCACACATGCAACATCATCAAAGCCCTGGTTTAAGCAGGGCAGATGGAAAATGCCCTGCTGACCTAATGCCCATTAAAAAAATGTATCTGTAGCTGGTGTCAATGGGCTGCTTTCTTCTTTTCCTTTCTTTCTTTTTTTTACCATTTCTGTGCTTTGTCTTCAGAAGAACTTCTGTGCTGCATTAAAGAGATTACAGGTGCTTTTCATCTTTACTTCCCCCCCCCCCCCCCAATTTTACTTCTTCCTAGCAAGCCTCAGGGTTTTGGGGTTTTTTTTATTTTATTTTATTTTAAAGCGATTGATTTATAGCTCTCCTACCCGCTGGGAAAGATTGACCTGCTACTGAGCATCTTCAGACAGCCCTTCTTTTGAGTCACTCAGGACTGGAAGCAAACAGAGGACCGGGTTGAAAGGTGTTTCTTTCCTGATGCTATTTACACCCTAAGGAAACAGCGATGGTGTGTGTTGGTTTTGTGTACCTTGATATACGTCGTGTGTCTTATTTGCCTGCATCTTGAAATGGGGTTGTCCAAGGAGGAAAGACTTTTTTTTTTTCTTTTTCACTAACACCCTCTTAGTTTCTTACTTCAGATCTGAGTGAAATCTTATTGTGCTTTTCCCCCCATTCTTTCTCTCATAGTATGCTTTTGGTGGGTTTTTGCTGTGTGGTTTTGTGGGTGGTGATGTTTTTGTTCTTGCAAGCCTCAGGCAGTGCTTTCATTACTCTGACACGTGAGGCATGGGTTGCATCTGAAGCCCTTTTCAATGGGTTAAATAATTTGTGGTTCTCTTCCCACTTTGCTGCCCTAGTCTCTCTCTGCACGTCTGAGGCAGGAGACGTGGGGTGAGCAGCGGTGCTGAGCCACCAGGCCAAGAAGTGAATGGGGAAGGATGCATTTCACATCACTTCAGTTCACTGCAAGCTTGATGGACCATGGGGGCTATCCTGTTATTCAGCATTTGAAGCCCTGAAAAAATATCTTGGGGCAGTCTGGAAGGGGGGCGGGGGTCAGTTCCTGCCATCTGATACCAGCACTAAATTGTTTTGCCTTCAAAGGAACAAACTTGATGTGCCAGGATGGCTATTCCTCATCCTTTTTAAAGGATGAATCAGCCAGCGCTGAATTTCCTCAGCCGGGTCTTCCGCTTTTATGCGTTAGTCTGAAAACAGTGACCTCAGCAGTTGGGCTGATTTATTTCACAAAAGGAGTAAAATCTGTCTATTCTTGTTTGAATTCAGTTTTGAAAGATTGATACAGAATTAAAAGCAAATGATGAGAAGAAAACAGAGTGGCCCTTTTTTAACTTGCTTTCCTAGACCTAATATTAAGGTTCCTTTTCTCACTTGCTCATGCAACAGCTAAGACCAAGACCCATGGACATTGCTCTTGAACTCTTTTATTCAGTGCCGCCTTTCATCATTAGGAAACAGCTGGAGATGCCGCGTTTGAACGTTGGCAAGGGACAAAAGAGACCAGTGAAGATTTAGACACTGGCCCTGCTCTGAAGATGAATCAAACACAGGGTGACCCATCCTGTCTCGTCTCTCCCATCCCTTCTTGCCTGGGGGTGGTTTGGATGCAGTTAACTGATGTGAGTTGCCAGTATTTGGAGAGGAGGGGTTTGGGAGCCGATTTTAGCAGCCGGATCCAATTTCTCAGCAGTGTTGTGTGCAATTGGGCTGTGTTTCATCATATTTGCTTTATTTTAATAAGTGTTAGAAGAGGACTGCTCAGTGACTGAGTGAGGATTTTCCATTACAGGCTCTGCAGCCTTTTCATGCTCCCTGGCTGTCTTTCTTCCTCTTGCAGTATCGCATATGGGATAACTTTGCTTTAGAAATGATTTTTTTTTTTTTTCCAAAAGGAGAGGAGAGGCCCGTGACCCATATGAGTGGGATGGGGTTTTAAGGGTTTCTTGTTTGTTCCCTCTCTCTCTGCTCTGATTTTTAACCTTTAATGTACTGTTGTGAGGCCACAGGACATACCAAGGGAATTGTGTGCACTGGGTCATATTGGGTCTGATTCTTCCCCAAGCCAGAAGCAGCCCTTCTCTGCAGGGACTGCATCTCAGGAACATTTCTAGAGGCCACACAAATCAGGAGCTATGTGAGCTGTGTGTCTGGTTTCTTCTGCCCGAGCTTCCTTCACCCCCTGAACATTTTGGTGGGGTAGAGAAGGCAAAAGGCATTGGAGGAGAAGCAGATCACCTCCACAAGACAAAGAATCATGAAGAGAAGAGGAGCTCTGGGGAGAAAAGACAAAAGTAGTTCAAAAATTCATTTTTTTTTTTCCTGGGTTCCTCTTTCAGGTGAGAAGCATGCAGTAAGTCCTGACCTAGTTCCCTGAATGTCGCAAAAGTCTTGAGATGGGTTGCTTCAGGAAACATGAGCAAGCGTTTCCCCCTCAGAAGGCAGCTGATCTCCTGGAACTGAAGCTTTTCCACATAAATGTGTGTTTTGTCAATGCTTTTGTCAGGAAAGAGGCCTGAAGCCCAGGCTGGATTTGAGAGAGGTGATGGCTGATGAGTATTCCTTTGAGATGTGGTTTCAGGTCTCTGCCATCTCCAACCTTATTGATGGGACTATTGTCTCTCCCCTTCCCCCCTTCTTTGGATTTTGGTGTCAGGTGACTTCAAATAATAGCATCATCTCTTGCTGTAGAACGTGGTTTTTCTTAAATCTCAGAAACTGTTGTGCAACTAAACTTTCATATGAAGCCTCAGGAGAAATAACCCTGGACTGCTCCAATGTGGGTAACCATAGTGCTTAAGGCAGAGTCTTGCAGGTGATAAGTCAGAAAGGGAATGCTCCTGCAAAGAGGAGGGGAGAAATCCCTGGGAGCTGGCTTGTGGCTGGGATCCAGCTTTGGATCCTGAGTAGTTACGTGAAGGGTTTAGATACATGGCTAGGTTGAAGAGTAGCCAAAGATGGGATGTGCCTGGAGGTCTTAGCTCCCACATGTCTGGGGATGCTGAATTTCTAAAGTAATCATCAAAGAGCATGGGGTGGGGAGTGGGGCAGTGTTTTGGAGGAAAACTAGTGGTTGCAGAGACAAGCTTGAGAGCCTAGCCCATGTTTAGTTGGTGCAGCAATGGCAGGTCAGTCCTAGCAGAGCATTGGGCACAACATGCAGCGATGCCTATCAGAGGCAGCAAGGGAGCTCGTGAGCACCCTGCCTGCCTTCTTTCCACACTGGCCAGCCTGCCTGTGGCAATGGTGAGCCCAGCATGGTTGTCCTGCTGGTGCTGGGAGCAACACAGGCTTCTGCCTGTCCTCCAAAAGGAGATGAGCCCCAGCAAGCATCCTGCTGTTGCATGTGGACACCATCTGAGAGCATGGCACAGTTGCCTTAATTCCATTCCTTTCTGGTACAGAAAACATTTTGGGACTACAAAGGTAATTTTCCATGCTGTTTAGGAAACAAAATAGATTGACTGTGCTTTACAAAGCAAGCAAACCAACCAACCTGCAAATGACCAAGCAGCTGGTTAACAGTTGGAGTTAAGATGCGTTTCAGCAGTGAGGCTGTAGAAGTGTTGCCTTTCCCCAATGTATTCGGTTCCCCAGGGTGGCAGGATTGCCAGGCTGGAGTCGACAGCAGGAGCTTTTCAGCAGGCTCTTTTCCTGCCCTCCTTTGCTGTGCAGCAAAGTCGGCGCAGAAAAGCAGGCTCGGTGCTGGTGGGTTGCCATGGAAAGAGCTGCCACATTGCACTGAGTTCATAGTGGGGTGTTTGGTGGTTGTTTCTTTTCGAGAGAGAAATTTTCACAAACCTTACAAAACTGGGAGATGAACTAAATTAACGCAAGCTGGTTACAAAATCAGTGGCTCTTGAAATTATATCATTAAGAAGTTTTTTTCTTCCCTTGGAAGAAGTGCACATGTGTTTTGGCAAACAAATATTAGTGTCACGCAGGATTTTGATGGCTGGTTGGTTGAAGCCTGTTTTACAGCACAGCAGAGAGAGGAGGAAGGAGGAGGGTTTGCTGGAGCAGATGGGAGTGAGCATAAGCCCTGGACATGCTGCTGCAGACCTGGTCCTGGCCTCCCAGAAGCAGGAAGAGAAGAAACCCAGGTTTAAAAAAAAAAAAGGAGGATTTAGACAAATACGCCTCAGTGAGGAAAATGTTTTAAGGAGCAGTTCTCCTTTTTCTCAAGTATTGCTCAAGCATCATTGTTACAGTTTGTTCATCTGGACGTGCTATGAAGTAGCCCCAGGGGGGAATCCAGGCACCAGGGAGAGAAAGAGGCCAATGCCTGCGATGACTCCAGCCCTCATGGGCAATAGTGGGTACGACCAGATTAAAAGGCGTGGGAGGAGACAGGAGGTGGCAACTGCCAAGTGTACTTTGTCACGCTTTAAGGTGTTCTGATGGCAAACGCTTCTACTGGTAAGAAATAAATGAATGGGAGGTTTTGCCAAATTTTTTTTTTTTTTTTTTTTTCCCCCTTGGCAGTTTATTCTTCAGCATAGTAATAATCTGTCTGGATGAAACATGGTCCCTTTGTGGTTTGGGAGCATAAGGAGTGTTCCAGTGGATACCAAAGCATCCAAGCTTTGGATGGTCCAGATCAAACTCAGTTTTGGAAGTAGGAACTGGTTTGTTCTGCATCCCTTGATGTTTAAAATGAAAAGTGGAAGAAATGAAATGTGTTCTTTGTGGCGCACCCTGTGGCAAAAGTCTGCAAAGGCATGGGCTGTGCTAGTCTGATCATATTTACAAGTGTGTCATTATTATTTTTCATACATAGTCAAGTCTTAGAAAACTTCATTTACTTCAGAAGATCCTTTTCACTCTCTTCCACTGCCTATTTCCAAAAGAAACACTGCTTCTTTTGAACTGGAATATTAAATAATTTGTGAATGATCCAGTAATCATCTCCTCTTTGTATTTCCTGGGTGAAATGAAAATGCAAAGACACTCACATCCTGCTAAATTTCTCTTCTTTTTCCAGCAGCATTGTGTCAGGGTGTTCTCACCCTCTGTCCTCTGCCCCTCATACTGGCATCCTTTCCCAGAGCTCCTGGATGCTGGCAGCTCCTGTCCTGGCCAGAGGACCCTTGTTGCAAGGGCTAGTTGAGGGAAAGGTGGGACAGGCGGGATTCAGAGTAGTGCCCCAGAGCTGCTGCACTGAAATAAATAAATATACGTATGCACACACACACACAGAGGCTGGCAGATTAAACACTAATGGGGAAATATGGCACAAAGCAATCGCATGTTGTTAAATCAGACCTATCTGCCAAGTTTCTGGCCTCTTGAGGACAAGAATATACCTGGAAATTGGAAAGCCTTATATTCAGGTGGTCTTGTAGTAGCCAGGTAGTAAAAGTCCTGCAAAGAGACTGAGGGCAGAGCTCTGGCAGTCCCTCAGACCCATCTTTGCTGCAAGTCTGGTTAGAGTTTGCAGGAAGTAATGCCCCAAAAAGTGGTGACTGCTCCCCTCTTGTCTCCTCTGTCCTACAGTACTTGATGGGGGAAGAAGGATCTCATGTTGGGGAGGGGGACGGTGTTTGGGTTTGTGGGTTGCAGTTGTCGGGGAGTGTTTCTAACCCGGCTGTGGAAACCCAACTCTGTGTGACAAGGGGGAAGGATTGCATTGCATGCCCAACTTCTGGCACGAACAAAGGTCCTTTGTGGCTGTGCCAAATTCTCCCAACAGCAAAACTGTTACTGTGCACAGAGGGCAGTGGCTTTGCCCTGTGACAAATCACAGCAGCAACGGGTGCTGCGGAGAGGAAGAGGAAGCTTGTTGGGTCCCGTGATCCCCAGGGGCAACTGTGTTTGTTTGCCTGCCTAATAGGCGCCTGTAAGGATGCTTAATAAACTGTACACATCCACGTGAAATCTCAGCATACCACATGGCAAGGCAGGCCTTTTCCTCATAAGCAAACACAGTTTTGAAAGGCTTTGTAACTCTCTTTCTTTTTTTTTTAATTTAAAAATTGTATCTATAATCTGTGATTTTCGTAAGGAAGATAAGTGATTGGGAGCATATTTGATGGATGACAGAAGAAATTAGAACAGTGCTACTTTTTTAATAACTTCAGCTCCAAACAGCTATTAATTTTGAGCTTCAGATGGTGCAGACATCTGGAACATCAGTGATGCTTCAGCTGGCTTCTGGTTTCCAATGACGGACAATAGTTGGTGGCTTTTGGTCTTGTATTAGCTGCCTTAAATGCCCAGTAAGCTGGGGGAAGAGCTTTGTGACCTGCAGTGAAGGGAAAGCATACAGATGTTTCAAAGGATCTTGCTGGACTTGCTATTTATTGTCTCTTTGCCTCTTCTGCTGAACGTGTGGTAGGTCCTCTGTCACACAGTTTATAGGATTATACTAAAGCAATGTGTTTTGTATGGGTATGAGGTCTGGGTCCTTAATAAGAGAAGGAGAGGTAATTAAATACACTTTGAAAACAAAGTGCTGGGATAAAATCTGAAGCCAGTAAGGGGGAAATGATGTGCAGAGGTGATCTAAGTGGGAATTGCAGGAGATGAAGTACAGCAGATCTAATAAAACAACTTCAATGAGCACAGCATGTGATTAGGATGGTGGAAGATAGTAGCTAAGCATCTTTTAGAGGGCCACTTTTTCAGTATTTGACCTCAGAGCTGACCAAGGAACTGATGAAGGGATAATGTGATGTGTGCTAGAACACTCAGTTTGTATTTCCAACAGCAGGAAAAAATATGCCCTTGACTGAAAGAGGTGTAGGTCAACTTTTCAGGGCCTCCAGAGCCAGAGAGATTGAAGAGAACAAGTATATTGATGGTGCCCACAGATTTTGGATGAGATAGGGTTGTCATGAGAAGGTCTTCCTCACATGGGAACCCTGGAAAAATCTAGTATTTTAGGGAGAATTTAGGCAAAAAAATGGAAAGGGGAAGAGTTCTTGAATTGTAGCAAAGGAAGACCAGGAGGAATTGGTGTGGCTTTGCTAGCAATGTGTTTTGCTGCAGAGGGAGGTAACTTTTAGCTTGTATAAGGACAGTGGGAGGTTTGGCATTGTCAGAAACAGATGGGCTTCTCTGCCATGTACGTGCACCTGGCCTGATGAGTGATTTCTGAGGGAAGGCAGATAGTTCAGACCTTTGATCTTTAGACTTTTGCTTCCTCCCATGAGCCTGCTGCTGAGAGTTGTGGTGGTTTTGTGACTTTGGTTCTTGTTTGCTGGGACCTAACCTGAGAGTACCAGCTCCTTTTGCAGGGGCTGTTAAATATTTTCAACTCATGAGCCGGAGGATAACCTGAATTTACTGGAGGATGGAGCAGTAGCCTGTAGCACAGAAAACCTGGATGTGGTTTCCAGCCCTGCTGAAGACCTTGGGTAAGGCATGATTTTTGCACTGTTGCTACCCCATCCCTTTTGGTGGCAGCAAGCTGTAAATTGACTTGGCCATTTAACAAAGGCTCAGCCACACTCTCTTCATGCCTTAATTGCCCATGTGAGCAATGGGGGTAATAGCAGTGCCTTAATTCACAGACCTGCTGTGAGGATAGGTGTCTTAACAGCTGTAAAGCCTCCGAACACTAGGCCAGTGGGATGCTCTGATCACCACAGGTCATTAACTATCTAAGGCAGACTCTTACATGAGGGGAAAGGACCCAGAAAAGATACCTATTTTACATAGTCGGTGGAAGTCATGTCATTGCTTTTAGAGAAGAAAAGCCTCCAAATGTGGAACTATGTTTTTCATGGTCTGATACAAGGCCACTTTTGAAACGGTCTTTCCTTTAAGCAAGTAGAGCACAACAAAATGTAGTGTAAAATGCAACAAGATGAGAGTAAATGTTATTTACGCCAAGATGCTTGCAAAACCCCTCAGCAGAACCAAATCTGCTCGTCACCGGGGCCAGAGGGAGCTGAGGAGGTCAGACTGATGCAAAGTACTGCATAGGCAAGGACTCCTCCGAGTACCTCATTCCTCTTAACCAGCAGCAGCCACCGTCCCTGCATGCTGGGACAGCAGAGATGTGGTCTGCTGACCCTATACACCTGCTTTTTGTCTCTCTTTTGGCTGAGAGAGTGGGCACCAGCTATGGTTGGAAGAAATTGTGTCAGGTTTGAGGAAGGAGATGTGTTTTGCCAGCAATACAGGCATTCGTCTGTATCACAGGAAGTCTCCTAAATAGAGATCCAGGTTGGGAAACGCATGTGCATCATCTGCCAGCAGTTTAAGGTCATTCATCTGAATTTGGTTAGCAAGTGGGAGACCCAACCTGGCTATGGGTGCAGGCAGCATGGGTGTCTGCAGTATGCTCCCCCAAGCTGGCAGTGGTACGTGCATGAGGGTCTGCTTGCACCCCAAGACAGAAACGTGGCATTTTAACGTGGGATGCCTGAGGTTTGCCTCCTCAGTTCATCAGGGTATTGAACTGTGTGAGTTAGGCCAGTGGCTGACTGTTCATGTGCTTAAAATTGGAGCTGTCCTGAAGTGCCTTGGACGTCAGATTTGGTATCCTCTGGCTGAGTTTGGAGGACATTGGCTGTTCAGGTCCTGTGAAAATCCATCTGGCAGTTTCCAGGGGTGGTTTGGTTTCGAAGGAGGTGTGTTGAAATTCCTGCTTCTGGAATTGTTGAGGTGAATGTTTCCATTGCATCACTGCGCAAGTATTCAGTGTGGCGGGCTCCGAGATGCTGCTTCATAACCCAAACCAAGCTTTTGGGCTTCCTTCAATAGTGTCTGGCACTGTAGCTCAAGACTTTCCATTCAGGAAGTGAATATTTTCAGTTGTTACAATTAGAAGCCAGACCTAATGTTTTAAAAGGGGAAATTATTATCTACTGAAGCTTTTCCTGGTGGTGCAAAGGTTCAGACTGTGTAAGCAGTGTCAATCTGGATGACTTGAAGTGATAGCTGTTGAGTTCACTGGAGCATAGACTAGTGGAGAGGGACATGGGGGCGGGAGAGAAGAATAGCAGTGTTTGGGGGGCACAGTTAAAACTATCCTGTGGGAAGGAGATGTTACACTAGTCTGCTTGGTAGTGTTTTATCCTCTCATCTGTAGTCCTCATCAGGGAACATGAAGATACACAGAGAAGCCCTTGGGGGGTGAAAGGGAAGAGGTGCAGTGACTCATCAGCTTTTATAAATCACAAACCATCTGCGTTTTTCTAACACATCATGAATGAGTCAAAGGGGGAGGTGTGCAGCTATAGACACATGCAGGTTACTAATGTTTTGTGTTGATTATTGAGCTCCTTCCTCTCTTTTGGGAGGTCTGTAGACTCCTTCAGTGCTGCTGTTGTGTTGGATGAGGCTGATGCAAAGTCTGCTCCCTATATTGGACAAATAGAGCTGGCGAGGCATCCTGGAAGTCTGTCTTGTTCAGATGTGACATCCTGGTGATAACAGTTTTCTCTTCCTTTCTCTTTCCCTCAAACCTAAACCCTTCTAAGAAGTGGTCACCAAATCATCTACTGGCCTCAGCACTTGCTCCTTCCCCTCCATTGGGTCCTCTGGGTGCTTTTATTTCTTTCTTGCTGTGATGTGTGCCATGTGTTGTCTGAGCCAAGAGGTGCAGGACTTTAGGGGCTATTTCTTGAGAAGTGAAAGCTTTTTCTCTCTTTTTTTTCTTTTCTTTTTTTTTTTTTTTTTTGAGAAATTTCAAGCTTATTTCTACCCTGCAGCCATGCAAGAGGGACACCCAGAATGTGCACGTGATTTTTATTTTGTTTTCCCCTTTGCAGTTCACCTGCAAAAGTGTTTGTGAGAACCTTGATAATTTTATTTGGAAAAAATTGACACTTGGCTGACTAAAGGCAGGGTGCTGTAGTTCCCAGAGCAGAAAAATTTGCCAAGGGAGACAAGCAGTGTGAGAAATACTGAAGCAGGAAAAATTCTGTATTGTTGCTTAAGTTTTGTAAGTGCATGGAGTAAAGAAATCAAATGTCTTCATTCTGTTGTAGCCCATCTTCTTTCTGCTTTGGAGGCATTTAACTGATAGTGTCCCTATAATAACAATAAATCTGAAGAGAGAGACTATGTAATAATATATAAAATACATAGTAATATAGTAAATTTATACAGCTGTGCCCTGTCTATGTAGCAGTGTCATGGAATGGTGGATGGCACGAAGGAGAAAGGGGACCAGATGTTGAAGTGAAGATATTTATCTTGACGAATGGGAAACGTTTACTAGAAGTTGTTTAAGCAAAGAATACTTCTTTTAACAGCTCCTGCCTTCCCAGAAAAGAATTCATGCTTTAAAAGCCTACCTGAAAAGAAATTAAGCTGAACATTCAAATAGAATAAACTATCTTTTTCCTGCATAAAATCAAAGATGAATACATCCAGGTTTTACCCATGTAGCTGAAGAGTGTCTACAGATAATTTTTGTTTTCTCTCTGTGAGTCTCTTGTCCTCCCACCACGTGGTGCTGGATAAAAAGTCAACATAAAGAATTACTTGAATCCAGGGACTTTAATCCAGTCCAATGATGAGGATTCACTGAGCTGCACAGACAAGTAATTAAACTAATTAGAATGAATGTTTTTATAGTGTCTCTGTTTCTCTCTTAAGAAATCTATTGATCTTTATTTCTCTCTTATGAACATGCAAGTACCCACCCTAGGAGTAAACACACCACTGATTAAAGGAGATAATTTTGACAGGGTACATGACTAATCTTTGGAGCTCACTGCCCCTGGAAGCCACTGATGGAGGGCATTGGACAGAGGTTCAGCCCCCCTGTGGGTGTTGAGAACATCTGCTGATGTATCTGGCTGTATCTTGCATGGGTGGTTCATATATCTTTTTGCTTGGAAGAGGTCAGTTCATATTTTTCCTTCCCAAAGGAGAGAGCAAGGCCCCAGGAGTGTACCCACTAGCACCTTTTGTATTTTGAGTGTGCACAGTCATAGGTGCCACTGGGATTTTGGGTCCCTTTCTGGCCCTGAGCATCTGCAGCTCCGATGGAGAGTACCAGCAAAGCCACGTGTTCAGCAGGACCCTGAAGCAGATGCCTCTGGCAGAAGCCCACACTACAAGGAAAAAAGCTTTTCCCAAACTGCACCAACTTCAGAAATACAGCCCTTGCATGCCAATCACGGTTGCCCACACACCCCATTTCGTGTGCAAGCTGTGGGTTGCCAGCCCTTTTTTCCAGAGGAGAAAGTAGTGGCTGGGAAGTGAAGAAACCTGGATTTTGTCCCCACCTGGGCACGCTGGTGCTCTCCCTCCTTCCTGTTGCTTGCCCCACGCGCTCCAGCGTGTGCCCTCCTGGAGAGGGACCTAGCTTTTCAGGCTGCCTAGCCTGAAATTAAAGCCACTGTCTTGGGTGGGACAAGTGACCATTGCTACAATATAAATATTGTTTCAGGGCATGAACCAGTCTGTAAGGTGCTGTTTTTCATCCTGGGTAGATCATTCTATCATTTTTCCAAAGAGCAAAAAAGCTAAAGTCAGGCCTAATCCAGATTTTAGCAACTAAACTTAAGCCTGCATTTAAAAAAGGAAAGGGGAAAAAAAAAAAAAAACAAAACAAAACTTACAAGCCAGCAACGGCAGATGAGTACTTATAATAAAAAATTCACAGCACACAATGTTCAATTTCCTCTTTTCTGGTAAGGGGTTGGCCACTTGCATTCATACGACACGCAGCACAGAAAACCCACCATTTTTCCCTTGTCTTTGACTTTGCAGCACCATGAATGAGAACATTTTGGTTCAAAAGAATAGCCTGTGCGCAATGTACTCTGAAATATGCCTATTGCATGGTACTGCCTGACAACCTATTCTGGCAAAGCCTACAGAGGGTTTGGTTTTTTCCAGAATATCTGTGTTTTCCAGACTAAGTTTCTTTATCTCTATGCAGTGGTCACATCACAGCTGAGCTGTTAACGTAAAGAGGCAGCTTTCACGTGGATTGGCTTAGGCACGCAGTTCTCCAGGGTTTTCTACTACTGTTGGTGCCTTTTGAAACCTTGTTTCATCCTCCCCTCAGCCCATCTGCACCAAAACACCTAATTTTTGTTTTATCTATGTATTTTTACAGAGTCTCTTGGTGATAGTGCAGGGGTGCAAGGCAGAGGCAGGATGTGCACTAGGTTTGCTTCTGCCCCCATTTCATAGATGTGTTGACATTTAGTTTCACAGGACGCAGTGCTGGGGGAGTAGAGTCCTGGAGGGAGTTTGGTCTGCTGATCACCTTTGAAAGATGTGAGCCTCTGGTCCTTAAAAGAGAAATTATCAATTGTTGCTTCTCTGTAGACAAAAATTCACGGCCACAGCACCCTGCTACAAACATCTACATGGGGGTTTTTTTCTAATTAGAAATGTCTACACCGACATATGTGAATTGCAAATGTGTCACACTTTCAAATTTATTTTTTCACATCTGCAAAAATTACTGCTGTATTGATCTGTATACTTCTCCATTAATTGTGCTTTATTCAGCTTACAAAGAACTGCAGAAGAGTTGGAGCTCTAGGCTGCTCTGACTTAAACGCTGTTTTAAAAGCACTGCTCTAGTTCACAAAACCTGCCTCTATTTCTGTGGTTTTCTTTTGTAAATCATTACAGTCCCGATGCATCATGCAGGAATTATTTGCCCTGGTTTGCTTCTGCTTATTCTCCTGCATGTAATTAAGCAATGTTTTTAAGTGTTTTATCACAGTGGAGAGCAACAGCATTTTTTTGCTGTGCTAGCTGATGTGCTTTTTGATATTACTGTAGCAGCTGCATGCTAAAAACAGTTATAAGAAAGGAAAAACATCACCCTAGGCATGTTCCTTTTTTGCACCATGAAATGTGTATCTCGCCTCTCATCCTTGGATTTGTAGAACATTACCACGGCATTAATGAATGCGAGTATAGCGTCTCTGATGTGGAGCAGGATGATAGCTCTGCTCTGTGCCACGTGTGTTTGCATTGCTGCAGCCTTCACGGGTGAAGAGTAGATGGTCGTGGGCTGGGGTTATGATGCTGTCAAGTAATATTAATTCATTTCTGCTCTGCTCTAAACTCTATGGCATGACTTCTGGGCAGCCATGCAGGTTGGAGTGAAGTGTTAAAAGCAGAGATGCTCACAGGGACATGCACTTTCGAGTCCTGGGGGAGCCAGGGACCCACAAACCTGGAAGGTTACAAGAGGGAGAGGACTATCGTTGAAGTTAGCCAGAACTGAACAGGCCCACTGAGGTCCATTGTGGTGTGGTTGGTCATGCATCCTGGAAGGGGTGGCAAATTCTTCAGCTCAGGGAAACATGGTGCAGGTGGTGTCTGCTTTAAAACCAACCTCTGGTGTTTGCAAGGCGGTGGGCAGCATGGCCTTGCTGGCATCCAAGGGCAGAATGTGGTATCCATGTTGAGGCTTGCTGAAATCTACTTACTGTGTGATAAAGTGGGATAATATCCCAAAAAACCCAGGGACTGAAAGACTTGTGTCCGACAAGCCTGTGCTAGTGAGCTCTGGTTGGTGCTGTGCCGTGCACCTCCTCTGTTACTCCTTCTGCATCCTCAAGCTGGGGAAGGGGCATGGGAAAGCTGTAAGGAGGAGTTTGTACCTTTGTGATATTAATCATCATTTCAGACATGGGGGAGTGTTGGTGGGGGTTTTTTGGGGGGTGGGGAGGAGTTAAATTAGAAGAGTGTAATTTGCTGTTGCTTGTCCTGTGTAGCAGAGAGGATGCTGTTCATGGAGACTGAGCTCCTAAGCAGTAAAGCAGTAAAATGCTTCCACCCTCTTTAAACAACAGCTGGCCCTTACAAATGAAACCCCCTATATTTCTGCGCTTACTTGCAGGTATCCTCATGGTGATGGTTTTCCCGCTGTTCTTTTTCGGATGAGGCTAGGTGCTGGGAACTCTCTGCTAGCAAAGGGCAGGCAAATGATGCATTGAGATGAAAAATAAGAAAGATTTTATTGGCAAATCACGCAAGTGTCACTGAAGTGTTTTTCTTTCTGTTTTGGTTTGGTTTGGTTTGTTTGTTTTTTAAAAAAATGCAAGGTATATCTGTAAGAAGTAAAGATCCATTTTGCACTGGGTGCGGGGTTCAACCTGTTTCAGCCTCTGTTGCATTACCTTCTTCCAGCCCTCAGCTAAAAGCAAGATGCAGCATGAAGTGGTGTTATGTCTGGTGTACTTTTTCCTTTCTGCCAAAGTTAAGGTTTTTCCTGCTTTTTAATTTGACGCCCCTTCAAATTTGGTTTTCTTTGGACAGCCTTTTTCAGACTCACTCATGTTTTGGGGTATGCAAGAAAACAGACAGCATCTCACCCTGTCTCTCCTCTGCTTTACCACTTCCCCAGCCGTGGCTCACAGGGTTTTGGCTGATGCTTTGTGTGACCAGGCTGTGTCCCAGCTGCCATGGAAAATTCCCGCTCTGCCACCACCTCAGAGGAGCCCATGTGGGAACTGCAGAAAAGGAGTTCAGTCTCTACCTAAATATTTGCTTTTTGGGGGAGTGGGGGGTATAAAACTAGCTATGGGCACAAGGGAAATATGGGAGATAGTGAAAAGATTTCAAAGTTCAGCAAGAGAAAGCTTTTTGATTTATTTTTTTCCGTCCCTTTGCTTGAACTTAAAAGATAACTTACAGTTATCTTTTGCTGCTGGAAGGTGGCATTGCTACACAAGCAAACATTTTCCAGTGCCAGCCAGGCCTAAAAGCATGGTTTGTTTTCCCTGTACGGTTCTCCGCAGTTTCCTCAGTTTGGGACCAGGTGACCAGGTAGGAAATCTGGTGTTTCCTCAGCCATTTACAGAGTCACCAAATTAGGTCCTACTTCATTCTCACGTCAGATGTTTTGGAGCTATTTTAACAGGGGTTTGAAAGATCAGAGGACTGTGGCTGGGTTATTTTGTTAATTAAACAATTTTAAACAAATTTCAGAAATTAAAACCAGACTAGGGCCTCACTCATAACTGCTGTGCTGCACTTTTGGGAATATAGATTTAAAAGAACACGCTGCTTCTGACTTGTATGCTCCCATCCTGGATGGCTTTGCTGAAGCAAAGCAAATTGAAAGCTCTTGTTCCTGCACACGGGTTCTCTGTGGTTTGGTTTGGACCTTGTTCATGATGGCAGCTGTCTGCTCAGAGCCAAGCGCTTTTGTTTTTCACCTGGTTGCCTTTTGCTGCTTTGTGCATTTGCTCATTTGAAAAAAAATTTAAAAATTAGATGTCTTTATTTTTTGCAACCCCTCTCAGTATCGCAAGACAACCAGGAGATGTGGCAGGTGAGCTGGAGGTGTGGGGGCTGCCTTCCCTCCCCATGTCCAGGGGTACTGGCTGCTCACAGGGCAGCCACCAGCGTTACCCCTGCACCCTATGCCTGTGGGCACCCCACAGTGGCAGCGGCCCAAAAAGGAGGTCAGTTGTTCAGGGTCCTATCCATAAACATAAAGAGTGAACCAGGCCAGCTTTAGGGATAGACGTTGACCTGTCCATGGTTCAGACCTGTTCATCAAGCATCAGATGTCACATCAGAGGGATGTGTGTGCCATGGATGCGGCTCAGGTGATGAAGTGTAGCTCAGGTTCCCATCAGGATGCACTGGTTGCTAAGCCTTGGGTGTTGCTGAGGGTGTCTTGTCTTCTTTTCTATCCACCCCCAACAAAATTTTGGTAGTCATCACTAGCTTGAGGAACAGCTATCTGCAGGTGAAATCCAGAGGTTTGTGGGGTCAGGTTTGCGTTTTCCCCTGCCTGCTGAGCTCCAGCGGAGCAACAGCCCAGAAGAGCCACCTTGCTCCCAAATAGGAGGAGCTGAAGCGGCATCGGTTAGCAGCTTTGTCAGGATTAACGCTGTGTACTTTAAAGCTGTCTGCTGGGACTTTGTTCTGGCAAGAGGCTCGTGTTTGAAAGCTGTGGGATGCTCATGGTGCTCTCTGACATCTTTGGATGAGATGTGGTAGCCCCTGCAAATGTAAGTGATGCGGCTCCCAGAGATATGCCATTGGGGGGGAGCGGATCTGTCCTCCTTGGCAACTGTGTATTGACTTATCCCAGATGACATCCTTACCGAGATCCTGGAGGGGCTGTGGCTTGGAGGTCCCAGTAAACTCTCCTTGCTCATGCAGGTGTTGGGTCTTGTTTCCTCCCTGTCTTTCAGGATGCAGGTTGAAGGAACAAAGACAGTCTCTGGCTGGTTGTGAGCCTCCCAAACTGCACATCTTGGACTGAAACTCATTTGGTTTTGTTACTGACCTCCAAAAAGAAGCATTTGACTTGGGCTTGATTTGTGTGGTGGATAGTGATTCTCATGTGGCAGAAAAACTATTTGAAGTGTAGAGTTAGCAAACCAGCAATTAGACAAGCAGAAAACCACTCTGTGGAATAGAATATGGAAGAGAAGCATCAATCTGTACAACTTTCTAGTAAAACCGTAACAGACCGAATTTTTCATGTCTGACCATTTATATGTGTTTTGGAGGGACCTTGGCCCTTCCTCCGTATCGGAGCATCCTTGCTTGGGACTGATCCTCATGAGAAGTGGGAGCTCAGCACAGCAACTCAATGCAGCAGAGAGCTTGCTGAGCTTCCAGAGACTGGGGAATTCAAAACATTTAGTCTGACTTTTAAGAAACCTTTGATTGATCCGAGTTGTAACCTAGATGTTTCTAGTTCCCCACTTTCTCTTCCATCCCATTCCTTTATCTTTTTGTTCTTAGCTCTTTCTTCCTTTATGGGGGCAGATATGCAGTCAAATATAAATAAGCCTTGCTCTGTCTTTGATGTCTTTTGAATTTTCTTCCTTTTGCTGATGATGACCTTCTGCAAAATTTATGTGGCAACATCAGAAAGGAGCAGGCCATTAGGTGCAGCTGTGTGGCCTGGGAGGGAGAGTGAGCTGTGAAGGAGTATTCTGGGAGCCATGGCTCCATCCTCATCTCCACCACCCTGTCCCAGGGCACTGCCTTGCACCTTCCTTCCCTCGTCTATGAAAGTCAATGTCACAAGTGTGGTGGGATCTGCAGAGCAGATTGAGGTGGCCTGATCACCTTCATCCTGTTTCCAGTAGCAGCCAGGCTTACAGAGCCCATTCTGCCCCCTTCTCTCACCTTTTGGCCTGTTTCAGCCAAATTGAGTACAAGGGAAGAGCTTCAAAGATAATTAATTTTCTGCAAGCGTCATTAAAAATGGGTGGCCAGGAAGATGGGTGTTTGGACAGTTGCATGTTTGTCTCTACCTTCTGATCCTGTCTGCAGTAGGATGCAGCAAGCCACAGGTCACAGCCAAAATACTCTGCAGGAGGATTATTGTGAGGGGAAGTAGAAGGGAATTTTGAAGGAATATGTGGAAATAATAGAGAATATTCAGTGTAATCCAGTTTAAAGGTCAGTCAGCACAAATCTGTAGAAAACCAGGCATCATTTCTTCCACTGTTCGTCTGGTTGTTTATTATTAAAAGGGAGAAGGAAAAAGGGAAACAGAAGAGATGTTGGCTCAGAGGTGCTAATGCTTTGGGGAATAACAAGGACAATGCTGGTGATCCCAGGTTAGAAGGAAACGGCACTGTGTCATCTGGACTGAAGCAGAGCCATAAGCCTGCAGGCAACCCCTTCCCTGTTTCACAGAGCTGAGCAAAGATGCTCCATTTCTCAGGGAAGCACTTGGACCTTAAATGCACCCTTGAAAGTCAAGCTGATGCTCCAGTGCTTCACTGAAGCAAAGCGGGTGTGCGGGAGCAACCCCGGTCTCTGTTGGAGCTGGGAGGTGTGGGGGTGGTGGTGGCTGTGAATGCAGAGCACCACGTGGTTATGTTGTGGCATCTGCAATATAACTAATAGCATCTCTGTACAACATCTTCTCTGTGGTGTGCGTTTAGCGTTTCACAGCTTGCATTTTGTGAGGGCCTTACGTGCGAAGGTGGTTCACGGAGAATTCACGTATGAAGTGCTTCATGTATGAAGAATTGCTTTGTGCTGGGTTTTGAGTACATGGAGCTGGAACCTGCCATCCCTGCTCTTAACCCCAGCTGGAGCTGCTTCCTCTGGCAGTATATAATTTTGAGTTTCCATATATACAGGAGTGGTATGATCTGTGACAGGCAGAGTAGCAGAAATACGCTCTAGAGACCTGCAAAGTACTCATCAGCTGCAAAGAGAACTGAGAAGTTAGCAGTTGCTTTTACAGTGACTATTTCTGGCTTTCGTGCCTATGGAGAAGCAGGAGGAGCAGGTTCAGGGACAGCACTGAGGTGGTTATAAACTGTCTGCTGATGCTGGATGCCTCCAGATGTAACAGCAGTGGGATTTTATCTCATTTGATCTTCATGTCTGCTGGGTACTGGATGCAGCTTATCATTTACAGGCTTCATAATGAGAAAATCTGCATTTGGTTAGACATGAGATCACAGATTCATAGAATGGTTTGGGCTGGAAGAGACCATTGAAGATCATCTAGTCCATCTTCCACATTTTTCATTACATACCGGGGAAGATTACGGAGCAGTTCATCTTGAGTGTGCTCACACGACATGTGCAGGACAACCAGGGCATCAGGCCCAGCCAGCATGGGTTTATGAAAGGCAGGTCCTGCCTGACCAACCTGATCTCCTTCTATGACCAGGTGACCCACCTAGTGGATGAGGGGAAGGCTGTGGATGTTGTCTACCTGGACTTCAGTAAGGCCTTTGACAGTCTCTCACAGCATACTCCTTAAGAAGCTGGTGGCACATGGCTTAGAGAAGTGTACTCTTCGCTAGGTAAAAAACTGGCTGGATGGACGAGCCCAGAGGGTTGTGGTGAACAGCGTTAAATCCAGTTGGCAGTGGGTCACAAGTGGTGTTCCCCAGGGCTCAGTACTGGGGCCGGTTCTCTTTAATATCTTTATCAATGATCTGGATGAGGGGATTGAGTGTACCCTCAGTAAGTTTGCGGATGACACCAAGTTGGGAAAGAGGGTTGATCTGCTCGAGGGTAGGAAGGCTCTACAGAGGGATCTGGACAGGCTGGATTGTTGGGCCGAGGCCAGTTGTCTGAGGTTCAACAAGGCCAAGTGCTGGGTCCTGCACTTCAGTCACAACACCCCCATGCAACACTACAGGCTTGGGGAAGAGTGGCTGGAAAGCTACCCAGCAGAAAACTGGGGGTGCTCTTTGTTAGCTGGCTTAATATGAGCCAGCAGTGTGCCCAAGTGGCCAACAAGGCCAACGGCATCCTGGCCTGTATCAGAAATCGAGTGACCAGCAGGAGCAAGGAAGTGATGGTCCCGCTGTACTCGGCACTGGTGAGGCTGCACCTTGAGTACTGTGTTCAGTTTTGGGCCCCTCACTACAGGAAAGACATTGAGGTGCTGGAGCGTGTCCAGAGAAGGGCAATGAAGCTGGTGAGGGACCTGGAGCACAAGTCTTACGAGGAGCGGCTGAGGGAACTGGGGTTGTTTTAACCTGGAGAAAAGGAGGCTGAGGGGAGAGCTTATGGCTCTCTACAGCTACCTGAAAGGAGGTTGTAGTGAGGAGGCTGCTGGTCTCTTCTGTCAGGTGGCTGGTGATAGGACAAGAGGAAATGGCCTCAAGTTGCAGTAGTGGAGGTTTAGATAGGATATTAGGGAAAATTTCTTTACTGAAAGGGTTGTCAGGCATTGGAACAGGCTGCCCAACCATGTGGTTGAGTCACCATTCCTGGAGGTATTAAAAAAGTGCATAGACAAGGCAATTCAGGACATGGTTTAGTGGGCATGGTTGATGGCTGGAGTCAATGATCTTAAAGGTCTTTTCCAACCTAAATGATTCTATGATTCTAAGGGCTTCTGTGACCTTTGCTAGCTACCTCTGTCAATATTGATTGAAAAGTGGTGGTTTAAGGAAGATTTTGTTCCGGAAGAGACTTGATAAGCCTCCATAGATCTGCTGCAGGTTCTTTGAACCCACCTCTTGTCAAGACACAGACCTTTGAAAGTGTTGATTTGCATTAACTCTTTTTTCTGCCTTTGCTTTTACAACCAAGGCAAGCCCTATAGCTTTATTTAGAAATCACCCATCATTAGTAACCACAGTCATTTAGTAGACATATTTACAAGGTAAGTGACAGTGGGAAGTAATTAAGTTTAATATAAATCGCAGTCAATTTCAAATCTGCAGGCTTCAAAATAATAATTAATAGAAACTGCAGCTTCTATAAAAAGATGCAGTATTTATAGCAGTAGCTTCTTTCTTTTCCAGCTAAACACATTGAGTCTAGTGGAGATTAAAATCCCCTGTCTGTTCATCTTACTTGTTTCAAAGCCATTTTCATCCTGTGGCGCACTTCATTGCAAATTACCCACTGCTTTTATTCTTTGTGGGGAGATTTTTTACTCTTAAGTTGATGATGGGGGGGAGGAAGAGTTCAGCATTGTCCAAAATGGCCTTGTGAATGCAGATACCTTGAGCTGTGGCTTTCTGCTAAATCTGTGTTTTATGGATCAGTGCCTAACGATGTGTGCTTTGTTTCACAGGTGTCATGCAACTGACAGGTCTACTGGCAGAGCTGATGGTCACAGCCAGGGTGGAAATTCTTCATTAAACAAAACAGAGTTAAATAATCAAGGAAGGCTGGAGTTGTTTGCAAGATCTATTGAGCTGATTGCTTACCCTGTCAAAAAAAGTCATCATTTGGGACGACAGCCTACTGCCAGCAGCTGCCATGGCTAGCAAAAGAAAGTCAACAACTCCCTGTATGGTGCGAACTTCTGAAGTCATGGAGAAGGAAGGTGCCGAGGGTATAGAGGCTTCTAAAGAGAAGGGGACTGGCATACCACAGCAGGACTCTAAAAAAAACTGGCCTTCAGAAAGCTCAGTCAAAGACTGTGAAGTGGTTGAGGCAAAGCCCCCAGCTGAAAGTCAGTCTAAGAAACCCCAGGGTGGTTATGAGTGTAAATACTGCCCTTACTCAACACAAAACTTAAATGAATTTACAGAGCATGTTGACACTCAGCATCCAAATGTCATTCTCAACCCCCTCTATGTCTGTGCTGAATGCAACTTCACAACCAAAAAATACGATTCTTTATCTGACCACAACACAAAATACCACCCGGGAGAGACTAACTTTAAACTGAAATTAATTAAACGCAATAATCAGACTGTTTTAGAGCAGTCCATTGAGACCACTGCTAATGATGTCACTGTCACAAGTGGTGGGCTAGAAAATGCAGAGTGTGATGATTCCCTTCATGGGGGAATTAGTGCGAGTAAAACGCCAATGATGAAAGTGGGAAAACCAAAAGGGGAAACCAAGAAGGGTCCCAAAAAGCCAGAAGAGGGAGTTACAGAAAACCACGTGGATGGCACTCTCCCCCGCATCATAACTGAAGCCACTGAAGCTATTGCTTGTATAAATGGAGACCTTCTCCATGATGTGTTAGCCCATGTTATGCCCTCTGTACAGCTGCCACCAAATATTAACCTTGTCCCCAAGGTTCCGGTACCTCTGAACAGTACCAAATACAACTCCGCACTGGACACTAACGCAACCATGATCAACTCCTTTAATAAATTTCCTTACCCAACACAAGCAGAGTTGTCGTGGTTGACAGCTGCATCAAAACACCCAGAAGAACAAATCCGAATCTGGTTTGCTACACAACGTTTGAAGCATGGTATAAGTTGGTCTCCTGAAGAAGTGGAGGAGGCAAGAAAGAAGATGTTCAACGGTACTATCCAGGCAGTTCCCCAAACCATCACTGTCCTGCCAGCTCCTTTGACAACTGCAAAAATGCCCCAGCCCATCATCCAGACAGCTTTGCCTTGTCAGATACTGGGCCAGACCGGTCTGGTTTTGACTCCTGTGTCAAATGGTTCAACTGTTTCCTGTTCACCAATTACGCTTGCTGTTGCCCCAAACCAGGGGCAAAAGAGGACAATACAGACCTTATCAAGTGCCCCAGAGGCCAAGCGTCCTCACGTAGTTCAGGTGCCTGAGATTCCTGCCAAGTTGAATGCTGTACCACTGACGCCAGCCAGTGAGCGAAAAAAGACGAAGGAGCAGATAGCAGAGCTGAAGGCCAGTTTCATGGCAAGCCAGTTTCCTGACGATGCAGAAGTCTACCGGCTGATAGAGGCAACAGGTCTCTCCAGGAGTGAGATCAAGAAGTGGTTCAGTGACCACAGGTACAGAAGTCAAAGGGGCATTGTGCACATCCCTGGGGATACTTTAGGGAAAGATCAAATAGCACCTTCAGCTGGTCGACATGGACGTTCGTTTCACCCCTACACAGATTTTACTCTCCAGAGATTAAAAGAGAAAACCCAAGAGCAGCTTAGGGCCCTTGAGGAGAGTTTCCTAAGATGCTCTTTTCCTACCCAAGGAGAATTGGACAGGCTTCGAGTGGAGACTAAGCTGAGTAGGAGGGAGATAGATTCATGGTTCTCTGAGCGGAGAAAGATAAGAGACAGCATGGAGCAAGCTGTCTTGGACTCAATGGGATCATATAGAAAAATTAAAGAACAAGGAACTCCCAATGGTGCAATAAGCCAGGCAGAACTGCTGAGTAGCTCTCAGCTCCCTGGCGCTTTATCTGGGTCCTCCACCACGTTTAAGAAAACCCAAGAGCAGATTCATCTACTGAAAAGCACATTTGCAAGGACCCAGTGGCCATCACCCCAGGAGTATGACCAGTTAGCGTCTCAGACTGGGCTCACAAGAACTGAAATAGTTCGCTGGTTCAAGGAAAACCGGTCTTCACTAAGAACAGGGTCGCTTAAATGGATTGACCAGTACCAGCAGCAGTACATTGATGGTCACAACGAGCAAAGCCAGAAAAAGGGATCAAAACACATCGAGAGTCCAAAGAATGGTAATGAGGTGTCTCGGCAGCATTACCAGGAGCATAAAAAACTGAATGAAGAGAATGCGGGGAAACTAGTGGTGAGAGCAAAAAGAGACTGTGAACCACTGAAAGACTCTTTGTTGGGGAATCAAGCAGAGGGTACGGACAGGTTGGAGTGCAACAGCCACGGCAGTGAGGAGAACGAGGAGCCGGCGGAGGTTAACTGGGTGGAGGTGACAGTGGGTGAGGATGACGCTGCATCAGATTGTACGGACAGCTGGAGCCAAACAGCACCCGAAGGCCAGGCAGAGCTGGCGGACTTTGACTCTGAAAGTATATCTGGAGACAATTCCCACGTATAGACAGGTAATGCTGATGGTGCCCTGTTTCTCTGAGCCTGCCTCTGTCTGGGTGTGCTTCCAGCATCCTGTAGCCCCTCTTCAGTATAAATTCCTGGAGCCCATCCCTGCCGGATCCTTGTGCCTGCTGGATGCCTGAACAAAAGGGAAACCCATCCTGCTTGTAAATTAAAGCAACTGCATGGTAGGGGAGGGGCTAGTGCTGTTTGCCTTGTTTCTTGTCTCCTTGTGAGNTTCAGGTTTTTTTTTTTTTTTTTTTTTTTTTGGTTATAAGTGATTAAACCTTAAACTTTCTGCCTTTAAGTGGCCTATGTAACCTCTGCAGTGTCTGATGTAAAACATACCAGCTGAGCCACACAAAGAAATAGTAACGCTAGTTGCTAATATCCCCCTTGTTAACAGATCATTGATCTCCCGTGAATAGAGGCTGTGCCTAGTTTTGCACCTTGGGTTCTTCCTTTGCAGCATCCTGCCCTGCTCAGAATAAAAGGTCACTGGGGGAAGGGCCCAGGACAGAGATACTTCTTTATGCAACAGCAAGTAAAAAAAAAAAAAAACAGTTGT